>CM042139.1:130437317-130504817 GCA_023376005.1 Doryteuthis pealeii
TTGTATCCCATGAAGACTCAGGGATGATGGGAAGAGGAAACTCTTCCCTTTGGACTAGGTGATTCCACTTGCGTCATCTGCAGTAAAGTCCGCAAGTTTTTGTTCGGTTTGAAACTATAATTGGCGATGCATACAAACCTTCTCCAAGAAACAAATCAAGTAAGTTCAACAGTCATAAATTATTTTGTCTATCATCTTAGGTTAAATGTTTGAAATACTACTGGTGGTTTAAAAAGTCATATGAAAGGACACAGTCGAAGAGAAAACGTAAATCCAAACGATTCCGGAGGATCAGAATATGGCAATTATCTGTGTGGATACGGAAATTACCACACACATAAACACACAGACACAGACACACACACACACACACACACACACACACACATATATATATATATATATATATATATATATATATATATATTAATTTTCCTTTATATTGAAAATATAGTTTGCTATATTTATAAGAAGTGATGTCATGAATATGTAAATACCTAGGTACCCCGTCACTATAATCTGATCGGACAGTGTCCTCTATAAATATTCGACACTGTGGTGGTACAGGCGTCTAAGCCTACTAACCTACCAGTCAGAATACCACAACGACTGCTCGGAAGACGTATTGCTATTCGACGCACCAGCTACTACTGCAATAATATACCTTACTACCAACTTCATAATATATCCCTTAACCCGGATATATCAATAAGTAACGAGTGTTCAATATTATTGATAGATCCTATATGCCTAAATTAGATTAGCGAGGGCATGGTACTTGGTAACGCCTATATGATTTGCAAATCAAGTGAAATGAGTGTGTATTTTCCTTATATGCTGTTGTGATGGATAGTCATGGGGAGAGGGCTAGTTTAATTTGTGGGTCTTCATGCGAAGGATAGTTTTCATTGTATGCGATTCTAAGTAGGGCGTTCTAAATTAGTACTGTATCAATATCGTGTTTATCTTGGTTTGAAAACCACATACGTGAGAATCTGTCAGTCACCAAGATGCGTTGTCTTCGCTACGGTTTACATATATATATATATATATATATATATATATATATATATATACAGTTTATTTTACTTTACTTTACTTTAATTTACTTAAGTAAAATCTGTAATTTATGGGAAAGTGTGCAAAATCCCACCATTCATGTATCAGTAATGCACACAAAAGAGACACGTCTTAATAGAGATTAAACATTCAATAAATTATCTTCCGAAATCTTTCCTATGAACAAATGACCTTCAAAGTAAATCCTATCACAATGAGCGCTATAACTTGTTATATAATGGAAAATAAGATAGCACGCAGGCACGCATAATATAATATATATATATATATATATATATATATATATATATATATATATGTGTGTGTGTGTGTGTGTGTGTTTGTGTGTGTGTGTGTGTGTGTGTGTGTGTGTGTTTAAATATCTTCAGGAGTACAATATTTTATTAGAATTTTAAAAAGACCCAATATTTGGTTCATTATTGAATAAAAGGAGAGAAAAAATCCCAATAGAAGTGGGGACCAGTGAGAAAAAGAAAAAGAAAAAAAAACGAGTGAGCTAGCTGACTAGTTTCGATCCTCGCTCAATAGAGCTAAATATCGAGGATGATGGAGTTAACAAAGAACAATTGAAATGAACAAATGGGACGAGTAAGAAGAAAGCCATTAAAAGAAAAGGAAAAATCCCTTTCTTTTATCCCTAAAAGGGGATGGAAAGGAGAGACAATGTAATAATATTGAAAGCGAGTAAGCCCTCCATTTGTTTGCAAAGAGCTGGCTTACTGCTCAGAATATGTAAGGTCTCTAAGATTTTTAAGTGGTAAAAAGAGTGCGACTTGCTCTCAACGGAGAACCAATCAACATTAAATGAATTGGCACAACTACGGCTATTTATTAGGTGTTCGCCTATGGAGGGGCCATAAATATTCCTCAGTAAATCATTTGGACCGACATTCCCATTTCTAATTTTAGCCGGGAAATACTGTTTAATTCGAGCGTCCAATCGCTGATTAGTTCTTCCTATGTATTGCAAACCGCAAATACATCTGTATGAATAAATAATGGAATTGTTGGAAGCACGTATTTGCAATTAGAAGCCAACATAGACATTGTTTTAAACATAACCAGCTAATTAGAAGAGAGCTAACTCTTTTAAACACAATCAGAAATTTACCTTGAAAATCTATCGCTTATGACGCCTAACCACGAAAGGCGAAGATAAACTGGACATTTATCTACAGTAGCCGGCTTGATTTAAAAAAAATCTGTTATTTTCTGTTTTATAACTTATTCTACAATGTCTAATGGAAATCCACACCGTTGATGAAATAAACCTGATCTCTTCATACAATTTGGAATCAGATCAAACCCTCTATGAGTAAGGGTCTTAATGAAATTGAACTTTTTTTTGATGGGACAAAATGAGTTCCAACGGGTGTAAAGACCTGTAAATGTAGATGTGCAATATACAAACACTCGATTTAAACAGCGTGTACCGGCTAAGATTTTTATTGGCAAATCAATGTAAATATTTTACAACCTCTCTTTTAAGAAAGAGTGTGTGTGTGTGTGTGTGTGTGTGTGTGTGTGTGTGTGTGTGTTTGAGAGAGAGAGAGAGAGAGAGAGAGAGAGAGAGAGAGAGAGAGAGAGAGAGAGAGAGAGAGAGAGAGTTAAATCAACTTATACCTTTTACAAATTGCAATAGCTCTCAAGTAAACATATCAAACATTGTAATAATTGAATTATCATATCCACAGGTCCCGCTAGTTATTATTATTATTATTATTATTATTATTATTATTATTATTATTATTATTATTATTATTAACCAAGGCTGAAGAGCCGGGTCTGTGCTAATATTTAGCCGTAGCTGGAGGTAGATTAGTTCGATCCTTACATTTATCAAGGGTATTAGAGCTATGTGAAAAGCAAACAGCCTCGTCCAGGGTTTGAACTCGTCTGGTCGTGCCATTTCCTACAACAGTAACAATTATACTACGCGCTACTACTTATATATATATATATATATATATATATATATATATATATATATATATATATATTAGGGTAAGTCAATTTTTATACCAAGACACGGCGCAAACGGAGAAAGTTGCTAATTAACATAAATAATAATTGTACAAAATATTTTTCACTAAAACTTTACCAATTTTTGAGCAAATGCATTTGAATATCAACATAATCGAATGTTTTGAATTTCGCTCGGTGTTAAATGAAAAGAAAAGTTGGTTAGAATAAACCAGAGTTTTAAAGAAAAAATGTATAAAAATAGGCTTAATAAAAGATTTTATTTCATTCAAGTTCATGTAATTCTTTGTAAATTAAATAAAAGTAAATAAAAAAGCAAACGCTGCAAAAATATCTAATACAAGATACTATAAACAATAACAAAATTCGGGCTCCGTATCAACGCGTTTTGTTGTTTACATTTGAATTTCAAGTTTATTGAGCTGATTTAAAACACAAAAATAATTAAATCTTTTCCTTTTTTATTTTAACAAATTAATTATTAGAAAAAAGGAAAAAGAAATAAATAGTTTTATATTCCCTGTGATAGTTGTTTTTTTTTTGTTTTTTTGAAGACATTATTTTTCATTCGCAAGATTTTTGCGTGCTACTAAGCGATTTGCATTTATTTCGTAAGGTAAGTAAATACATATCATTTCATTATATTAAGCCTTACAAATGACTTTCTTTTAGATTTGCAGACTATGGATCTTCTCAACGCGAACATTAATATTAAACGAGTAGGCTAGTTAGCCGGTTCCAGTAAAATTGACAAACATGTATTTTGAGCTTATATTACCGGCTCTAGTAAAATAGAACACAGGCTATTTTGCCAGCAAATATATTTGAAATATGTTTAAATATATTTCAAACTACCTAAAAGCTAAAAGATTAAAATGCTTGTTGACGAGCAATCTAGGATTATCTAAAAAGCTTAAAACGTAGTTGTTGTGCAGTTCAACAATTTTTTAAACAATCTATTTAAAAACTAATTTCTTTAAATGGTACCTGACAAGAATTCATCTTGTTAGGGTTAGGTTTAGGTATAGGGTTGGGGTTGGGGTTAGGGTTACAATTTGTTGTTTTTAACAATTGATAGTCGAAAATGCCATTTTTCCTCTTATGAAAAAGTCAAATTTACCTTTATAATTTCCTTTAATTTTAATTTTTTTTATTTTGTAAAAATTCACATGTTTGATCACAAAGTCATTAACAGTATCTATATTTTTTTTTCCTCAGAATAATTTTTGTATCTTTATCCTTCACTTCACAAAATATTTAAAAAAATAAAATTTGGATAAATAAAATAAATAAATTTAAAATAAGAAAGAACAAAACAAAATGCCAATCGAAAGCACATTGATAAAACAGAACAAAATTATACTGGTGTTCACATAAAAATGATTAAAATGATTTCATCGATTTATAGTTTCATTTTAAAGTATATCCTAATTTCATAATAAAAAAATAACAATTAAGACAAGTTATATTAATTTCGATGCCACACATTGGTCTCAATTAATCGACCTGTTTCAAAATGGAGTTTGTGAGCCTGAATTCACAGTAGAATTTTCAGATTATGAACTGCTGGAGTCATCAAAGGTTGGGACAACATTTGAGTTGCTTTATTTGCCTTCACACTTACAAAGTGTCGAAACGGCAGCAAAATTAAGAACAGCAGCTTCCCAATCGGTCTATGCAATTGAAGCTACAAAAGTTTTATGCTATGAAATGAGGCCTTCCTTTGCTTCAAAGGGTCCTTATGTAGAGAAGTTTAATATGATGACATGATAAAAGTTGCTATTATTCTCACAACATTCATGTAGTATTGTTATGTTTTTATAACTGTATACCTTACAATTATTATATAAAATAGAAACTTTAAAGATACACTATCTGTGACCAGTAGATATTCTAGAGTAGTGTTCAAATTACAATAGTAACTTATATTAACAATCATCATCCATTCATTTCTTTCTAGCAGAGTTCATACTTGTTTGCTTTTGTTCCAAAGAAAATAATGCTACAATATCTTACAATGCTATTACTGACGTATCTCAATTAATGAGGTAAAATGCAGCTTGTCTGAGCTGTTAGTGTGGGGTTGGGGTTGGGATTATAATTCCACGTTAAATGCTACTTTCAATATATTTTATTCATTGTATTTGATTAAAATAAATTGAAAAACCTTTCTGGATTGAAATTATAAGATTTTTAAAGCAATTCATATGTAAATGTATCAAAAACAAGGATTTTGAGTGACTTCATATTAGACGATCTGTAAAACTGAATGCTCAAAAAAAAAAAGGTGCAAGTTAGAAATCTACTTTTTGGTGTCAGTACTTATCATACCAATAATCAACTTTGTCTTTTTGTGCCATTTTGATATTTAAAAATCAACCTACCTTAATACATATATATATATATATATATATATATATATATATATATATATATATATATATATATATATTAAATGTAATAATAGTACAGCAGACAGGGCTCTTCAAGCTCGGTTAGGTAGCCAGTCTAGGAGAAGAAAAACTCTGAATTCAAACCAGTGTCGCATCTTCCTTTATATAGAAATTTAAAAGAATCGATGTCTGGCCTACACATCTGCGACAAATTGACGAAGGCAAAATCAGCCACGAACCATATTTCGTTCAGGGAAAATTATGTAGACAATTTTCAGATGATTTTATTTGTAGCTGCTTGGTTACACATGCCATCCTCTTAATTTAATGCACCGGTATTTTATCGCAATATTATTGAAAATAAAAAGGAAAAAAACGAAACGAAGGCTAAAAAGCACATTGTATATATATATATGTATAATACAACAATATGTAGCAGGTGTTTTTGCCCGAAGTGACAGATTATCTGCGTAGTCCGCATCTGTAATAGTTTCAGCGGGATATCGGTCGCTTCTTGCCCTTTTTAAAGTGAAAACTTATTCTTTTATTGGATCTAATGAGGTTTGAAGAACGTAGTCTAGACATATTATGAATATATCTGGTGCTAACGTATCTCATTGAAGGACTCCGGTGGCAATGTCAAAGAAATCAGTGTTGCCATCAGTCGAACGCACCGTTGCTTTATTGTGTTTGTTGAGTATCACTATAGCGGTAACTGTTTATTTGGGGAAGCTATATGCTTGTACTAATTGCTCCATTTTCTATCTGTGTATGGAGTCAACTGCCTTGGTGAAATCTACAAACAGTAGTGTTGCCTCTTGATTCTTTCCTCTAATCCCTTCTATGATTCCACGAATAGTCAGGATCTGGGAAGTTGTAGATCTATTTCTGCGGAACCCATTTTGGTTTTTCCTAAAGATTTTCTCTATTTCAGGTCGAATGCGATTAAGAAGAAGGGCATTTTATATCTTAGCAGCCATTGCAGTAAGAGTCATGTTTCTGTATTTATATTTAGTTGGCTATTGACAATTATTTGGGTATTATTTTTTTATTATTTTATAGGGGGTTCTTAACAGTTTTTGGAAGTTTTCTTTCCACTTCTGATATCTATCTTATTGGCTGGTTGTGGTTGCCTTTAACTTATATATATATATATATATATATATATATATATATATATATATATATAAGGAAAAAATAACAAAGAAGATTTAGACGAAAGCATTATAGACTATTTCCGGTTCGGTTCCCAGCATCAGACGCAAAATAAGTATTCTTTTAATTTTTTAAGACAGTTGAAAACAGATATTTTTAAAAGTTCAGATCCTTCTGTGTACCACACATGAAGGTAATTTAACAGTCGGTCATACATTAAATTCTTAACCAGCTGATCGTCCGTTGTCTGTCATTGTTTAATGGTTTACTGCTAAACTAATATATTCGAATTTCTAACCAGACACCTCCTTTTTGGATTTTTTTTCAGATTTATTATTTACTCAACTACACATATATATAAATCATTTACTCAATTACATATACTAGTAAATATATGCATTCCCCGGTTGCAAGTATTTAAGTTTTAATGTAATAAAATATTATTTTAAATTAGAAAGGGTAATGAAACTAAATAAGAATGCAGGTTAAAGGATTTGAAACTATTCAGTTGAATTAGGATGTAAAGAATAAAATTACAGTTATTTCTACTTATTAATCGATTTCTTTTAAGATTTTCCCCCGAGATTTTAGCTCATATTTATTAGAATAAAATCAAACAATTAGAAATCAATAATACCAAGCACATATTTATTAAAATCAAATATTTAATATCAATATGCAAATTAGCATTCGAGTTAACACTGTAAACTGCTATTACGTTGTATATATAAATACAATTGCATGTTATGAGTTACTCATCTAACTCCGGTTTCGACCGGGGTCCAGTGAGCTTCGACCGCTGGACCTTACAAGTTAATAGCGTCGATCCCAGGGGGCTATCTCCCCAGGCAATACCTGCCCCCTTCATTTAAAGGGACAGGGCTGGGTTTATTGCCCAGCGCCTGAGGCGCCCTCCTTGAGGTGGAATGCTGAAGGGATCGCCGCAATTTTTGTTCTTTCCCACCCATGAACTTCGGCTTGTAGGTGGGCCCATATTAAAACGAGATCTTGTGCCCAGCCCATACAAGTGGGGTATGAGGCAAATACCTCTAACTCCGGTTTCCACTGGGGGGTCCAGTGACTTCGGCTCTGGATCTTACAAACTAACCTCGTTGATCCCAGGGGACCATCGCCGTAGGCAACACCTTCCCCCTTTATTTAAAGGGGCAAGGCTGGGCTTATTGCGCAGTGCATGAGGCACCCCTCTTGACAGGGAATCCCGACAGGATCAACGCATTTTTTTGCACCCGCCACCCATGAGCTTCGGTTCGTGGGTGGTCCGACATTAATAGGTCCTTGTGCCTAACCCGTGCACGTGGGGTACGTGGTAAATATCTAGTATGTAGATATGGCCAACAGTATTAATAATTTAAAATGATTTTATTAATAATTGAGATTTGAATAAAAAATAAAATAACAGAGAATGTGACATAAATAACAAAGGGAATTGAGACTTGATTATGAGTATAGTTTCGGTTACAGACAGATAAACACACATTCTCCATTATAATAAGATATATAAATAATGATCATGTGTTTTCTGGAGAATGTGTGACCTGACTTCACTGCAGGATTCTCATTTACTTTTAGTGTTTTCTTTTTCTTTTTCTCGCTAATTTTATTTTTATCGATCCCATTACGTTTTGGTAGGAGTGAAAAGACCCATGGACTACGCTGTACATCTGATATGATATCAACTTTTTATAAACACCTTGTATATGATAAACATTGTACGCCGATTTGTTTTGACAGTCGCTTTTAACTACGGTTGACGAAGGTTAGCTAAGGAACTACACAGATGATTCGTCTATAATAGTAAAAGCTGGTGTCGAGCCAAACTTACTTTTTGGATTAACTGATGCTAGAAAAATAGTGTACCAATCTACCACAGAGTTTCTAACCAGCGTTTCCGTTGTTCAAACAGCCGCAGAGAGTTCAGTCTGCGCTTCTATTTCTTAGCTTAGGGAAATATGCCGTTCCAAAGGACATTAGCAAACAGCCTCATTCTGAATTTGAACTTGACTTGCCGAGTCCAATTTTATATATATATATATATATATATATATATATATATATATATATATATATATAGTGTGTGTGTGTGTGTGTGTGTGTGTGTGTGTGTGTGGCATGTGTGTGTGAGTGAGTGATGGTGTATGTCTCTATATGTGTAGATTTTCTAGATTTTAAGCAAAAGTCCTACGCATTACTGCGTCAATGTAAGCAAATGAAACATTTCTTTTTGTAAGGACATCAAACGTTGGTGATTTTCCAAGCTGTTTTCAAAGGTTGCCAAAGTGCTGCTCAGCTGTCCACAAAAGCCCGCCAACAGACACGGTCGGATTTTGCCTGCTTCTGCTAAGATACTGGCGGCCGACAAATAAAACCACTTTCCCCTTATTCTCAAAGACATTTGTCTCGCAAATATGCTGTCCTAATGACATGACGTACGCGTATCAAACGGAGAGTTCGACGAAAAATCCTCTTTGAAGTCGATTTCGCCTAATTGGTTTCTGCCAAAAGATTTTTGTCTTCAAGTTATCGTTGCTTTTTGCCTTTGCTTCGAGATGGATTTGATCTAGGTATCTATTGTTAATTGGACTGGGCAGGACTTGCTGGGTGGCGGGGAGCTGACAAACAAATGAGGGCACGAGACACCGAGATCGTTTTTAATGAGTGGAAGAGAAAAAATATATCCGAAAGTTAAAAAAAAAAAAAAAGGTTAAATAAGAAAAAAAGATGAATAAATAATTGAATAAAACATAAAAAATAATAGATAAAAAGAATAAACATAGAATAAATAGTTAAATAACGAAGTCAAAAAATGTACACTGAAATGTTACTGATTCTTCATGAAAGGAATCAATGTAATTTTGGTGTTAGAGGTTTGTTTTTCTTATTTATTCTTTTCATTTCCTGATAATTGCTGTTTCATACCAAGTAAAGAATGAACTTAAAAACTGCAAATGGACCAAATAAGAGTGATATTTCTGCTATTTTTGAATTTTTTACATCTCTTCAAAAAATTTAGTGCAAGAGTCCTTCATTTTTTAACTTTTGTATCTTTGAGCAATTATACAATTACAATTGGAATATTTATATATGGTTTATAATATAGAATTACTTATTTAGATTGTACTAACAAATAGTTTCCACTGTCACCAAAAATAGTTTACTAGCAATGTCGTAAAGTATCCACCCTGAATCAGTTTAGTTAAGTAGCGATGAGTCTGTTCTAATACTTAGATGTGTGACAATTTAAACAACAACAGCTACAACAGAGACCTGATATCAAAATCATTTCATTCGAAAATAAATGACCCCTAAAAGAGTTGATATGCCGTAAAACAAAACAAACAAACAAACAACCGTCCTCTCAACAGAGGTGCTACAAAACACCGACTACGCCTCTGCAAAGCGATAAGACCCCCACACTAGCCTATGGGGCCACATATTGGTCGTGGGTGGTAACCCAGAATGCCTGAGGTCAGGAGGCTGGTCGTTGCGCGGATTGTGAATGGGTGCTAAATGATTGCGTGAAATGCAACATTTAACTTTGGCTCTTACTTGGACTTGATGGGCGGTTGGAGAGACCATCCTGATCAATCGGCTGGTCATGTCAAGCTCTAGCAAGTATATGATTGTGGCCGATCGCATTCTTCAAATTGTGCTTTTGGCAAACAGCTACCAGTTTTTATCATATAGGTGCTAGAAGACAGAGGTTGAGGGTCAACCTCTAGTATCTATTAAGACCTATTAAGTTAATGAAAATCATTTATTAAACAAATCATATATATAAAAAAGTACTGGCATTTAATAAACCACAAGGATTCACCATACCAACCAACCAACCAACCATGTCATAAGGTATACACCGCACACAGAGTAACTTCGAATATGAAATAATTTTGAGTAGCTCCATACCCTCAGATCCACGATAATAGCTTGGTAGTGAAATTTAGAATATCTCGGATTTATGGGTATCGTTTTTCATGAAATTTTCCCCAGCTGGTGTACACAATATGTCAATACGATTTTAGGTTTTCATTATTCTATGTAACACCTTTGTTTATTTGTTTTTATTTTTCAGATTCGTTGTATTTTGAAGAAACTACGTTAATAGCCATAATAATTATTAATATTATAATGTTTATTGACATAATGAATTATTTGGCCACATGACCGCCATTTCGACGGATGCCTTCAAAAACCCTATTAGTCATGGAACCTATCAATTTCTTTCTTGTAGCAGGGTGGACTGGGTCTGATGCAGTTTGATGGTCACCCATAAGATATTTTTTATGTGAATTGACGTCGATTGGCATAGGCATCTTGTTAAATGATGGACCAAAGATTTTTGATAGGATTGAGATCCGGTGAGGCTGGCGGCCACATCATCAACTTTTCAGAGACTAGGTATCCTTGGTTGGTCCTGGCAGAGTTTGAGGAAGTGTTGTCATGGATGAATACAAGAGTTCTTAGGAGTAACAATGGTATGTCATCTAATCATGGAATCAAGTCCTCATTCAGGAGATTGCAGTAGGTGGCTGCGGTCACTTTAACTCCTTCAGGCACCCTGATTGCGTCAACAAGTCTGTCCTCAATGATACCAGCCCATAACATTACTCCTCCACCCTGTTGTTGACATAAACGCTGGTGGTGTTCATATCCGAGATATACCAAATCATTTGATCAATCGTCATGTCCGTCGAGGTCACCTTAATCTTGTTAGTGAACAAAACACAACCCATATACAATATCTTGTATTTTGGAGCCCCTTCAAGACTCAAATGCCTGTAACTGAGCTTCAAAGGAGTTAGTTTCAGAGGAGGTGGCATGGAAGCCAGTGTCGCGATTATGCAGTTTCTGGTGGTTTTCGGTACACGAGGAAGTCCAGTGGCGGTGAAAATAGCTTTGCTTATTTTTCTGCATTTACCACGTAACCTGCGGCTAATACCCCTTAAATCCCTTGCTGTTACAGTCTTAGGGGTCCCAAAATCGGATAGTTTCGTCCATGGCAAATGTTTACTCACGAATCATCTAACCGTATCTACATGACGACCTAAATTCTCTGCAATTATATGAAGAGTGGTGCCTTTAGCACTTTTCTAGATGATGATAGACTTTTCTTCACC
The DNA here is from genome assembly GCA_023376005.1 of Doryteuthis pealeii. NCBI lineage: Eukaryota > Metazoa > Mollusca > Cephalopoda > Myopsida > Loliginidae > Doryteuthis > Doryteuthis pealeii. The sequence goes on from CM042139.1 coordinate 130,449,064, forward strand.
GTAGAGACATTTTCCACGTCTTATTGTTCTTAGAAATGAAGGAAGTTATTACCATGGTTCATACACAAAATCTGAAAAAGGGCGTCACATAGAATAATGAAAACCTGACAACGTTATTGCAATATTGTGCTAACTATCTAGGAAAAATTAAAAATGATTCACAGAAAACCGAGATATTCTAAACTTCACTACCAAGCTATTATCGTGGTTCCGGGTATATATATATATATATATATATATATATATATATATATATATATATATATATATATATATATATAATGTATATGGGGGTGGTTAAAATGTAAAGCTAAAAGCGTTTTTAATCAGTTAAATACAGTGTTGATGTAAAAAATTCAGAGCAATATCACAATATTTCAATAATGAAATACAAAAAAATAGGATACAAATTTAAAGATCCTGAGTTTCCTGCGGCCTTTATTCAGGCCATCCAGTATCGATACATTTCGCCTAATAAAAAGCGTGAAACTCAGTCCTGAGTTTTTTTTATGCGGAGTAAAATGTGAATACAAAAATCCAGATCGACCGAATACGAATGATATTTTGAAAAATGCCTGTGTGTAAAAATGTCTTCAAGAACCTGCGTGTAAAAGTACTTAATTTTGTAATTACTCTATTTGACACAGCCCTATTGAATGTAAATAAATTGAAACAAATCTATTTAGACAAAGTCGATTGAGTAAGGGCAATGGAGGGGCAAACCGCACTCCACCAAATCTCCAGAACTGGAGCATAACCATTATATGCAGATTAGTGTCATACTCTGGACACCAATCTTTGGTAGGGCTTACCCCTCCGCAGGGGGATACAGTCAGCGTATTCTAAGCTTCACAAATAGGGCAATGAGTTTGCAGTGTGATTTCATCGATGCTACTTATAGATAATTGTACTGGAATTTCAAATAAATTTCAAATGAAAGGACAATAAGTTTAGTTCATTTATATATTTTGACCCACCTCTTGTAAATAACAGTGACTTCGAATAACCAAACCTAAAATATTGAGATGGGTTTTACATAATTCATTTATTTGTGTTCTCATTTCAGATATATGCCTTAATATAATGAAATATGATTTTTTTGTATTAGCTTAAAATTGGAATAAAAATGAAAACCGTCAAAATGTGTCAGAATAATTTAATAAAAAATGATTTAATTCTTTTCCATGAGCTTTTCTAAATTAAATTCTTCATGGAATTTAGGTCAGCGTCAGGATCCTCAGTTCTAGTTTATTAAAAAAATTGTAAAAATAGAATCTATGCATTAAAATTGATATAAGGCCTGTTTAAGAAAAATGATATTTCGTAATGTAATGACTAGACTAATAGTCCGATTTGATGAATTATTTAGAGCCGCAGATAGAGCCTTGCCCACAAGAACAAATGACACATATTAGTTCCAAGTTAGGTCAAGTGGACATTTCAGACCCGGAAGTCTAGTTGAAACTTTCACGTTAGGTTTCTATTTTTCCATTACTCCCACTTTCTCTCTCGTTATCTCTCCCCCTTTCTCTTTCGGTATCTCTGTCTTTCTGTCTGTCTGTCTGTCTCTCCTTCTCTCTGTCTCTCCTTCTCTCTGTCTCTGTCTCTCTCTCACGCTCTCTCTCTCTCTCTCTCTCTCTCTCTCTATATATATATATATATATATAATATATATATATATATATGAGTTAGGGTTTCGAAGACATGAAGTCAAGGGCGCTTAGTAACTGACAGTTTATCACCAATGCCATTTTCAAACCAGGTGATATTATCAATATATATATATATATATATAAATATGTGTGTGTGTGTGTGTTTGTCGTTAGAGTTTTAGAGAAAAGACCCAACGACACAAAACGAAAAAAAGAACACAAAAAATAACAATTCAGATTGTCGGAAGAAAGAAAAAGAATGAGTCGAGATAAAAAATATAGAAAAGTGTTCAATACAAACTTATTGAACCGGTATAAGGAATCGAATCAGTGTCAGAAGCCACCATGACCAGGTTTCACGGAGAAGGATCTGACAGAATTATCCTGAAGATCATTTTCTGTAAAACATGGACGCACGCACACACGCACGCACGCACGCATACACATACACACATACATATATTATAGTTATATACTAAGCTTTGATTAGAGTGACACAAGACCAGAAGTATGGGCAACCACTGAGAATCGAACTCACTAACAATGTTTTGCGAATCTAGCTTGCTAACCATTACACAAGGTGAGATGTCCCCATATATATATATATATATATATATATATATATATATATATATATAAAGATAAATCTAATGAGTCAGACAAACCTACTAAAAGTTTCGCTTAATGCTCTTCAGGGCTATGATCTGACTCATTAGATTTATCTTTATTATTCGCTCTACTCAGGTATTGAGCCCTTTTTACTTTTTTTTTTTTTGCTTTAGTCTCCTGGCGGTTTTGTATGAATATATATCTTATATATATATATGCATATAAATTATTTTTTCTTTTGGCCAAAGTATTGTACTAATAGATTATTTTTTGTTGGTACGATTATCTTGGTCTTTTCTTTTTTCCCAAAATTTTTTTTCTTCCCGGTTGATGTTTGGTAGTATATTTTTACAATCAAACTATTTGCTGTTTTTTTTCTCACCGCGAGGATTTACCAATAAGTTTGGTATATTAAATATATATATATATATATATATATATATATATATATATATATATATATATATATATATATATATATAGATAAATAGAGAGAGAGATAGATAGAGTGATAGATAAAAAGATATAAATATAGATATAGATTGTAGCGTAATTATTATGGTCTACGGAGAATTTGGGTATTGACAGGGAAAGAGAGGAAGAAGAAATAAGAACAAACAAAGGTTAAAATTTGGGTGCCAGTAATGTGACTGACGAAAGAACCTGGAAATAGACTCCGGAATAAGTTCCGGGCTTTGACCGGAAACGGATGTGACGCCGGAACGAGAAACTGAGGAGAAGAAAATCTGCCTTTTTTTTCGGCTGGGCTCTAGTGAGAGCAGACGTGACTGCCGGTCCCTCGTATTGGTTTTGGGACAGCAGTAGTGAACATGATGTACGAGAGAGTAATTCGACCGTATCCTACCTCTCTTTTCCTCTATCTTTCCTTCTCTCTGAAAAAGAACCCACGAACCTAAAATTAAATACACATCCCCTTGGGACTATACGACTCTTACTACTACTAACGGCGACTACTACTACAACTTGAGTTGGTCTCTGCGGCAAACACCGTCTTGTACCATCGTTATACTACATAGATATAAATAAATATATATTTTAGTTTATATTTATTAAACATGGGAACAAGTCTGCTACCATTGGTTTCTTGGTGTGTGTGCTTAATTTTTTAAAAATCTTTCATATATATATATATATATATATATTATATATATTCTAGAATAATTAGATCCTTTAAAAACGCTTATATATATATATATGTATATATATATATATATATATATATATATATATTCTTATCTAAGAAAATTAACTGTAAACAAAGACTGGACACTTCTGACATAAAACGGTTATCTCACTACGCATCAAAAAGTCGGTCTCAGAACTTTTTTGGTACCAAATTAGAAAAATATCTAAACATTAAAGTATATTATAAGTTAGTTTTCTTGAATAAAAGGCAGTCATCATATGAGACTTGCCTCAACTCATATGTATTGATTGTATTTTTTTGAAAGAAACTGGCAGCTATAAGACTGTCACCGATGGGGAAGTAAACATGTATTCCATTTATGTCACACACACACACACACACACACACACACACACAGAGACATATATATATATATGTATATATATAATGTAACTGTCAGCACACTTGTATAAAAGTAAAAGTACAATGTATTTATTGCACCAAAGCTTTAGATGCCATTACTTCAAAAGGAACTCACTGGGCGCCTAATTCGCGGGAAATCTAACAGTTGAATACAATTCATACAAGAGGGTGCTTACTTCGTTTGGATGTGGCTTCATGATAATTTCTGTACTAAACACTGTTCTCAACATAGAGACAAATGGGTTCGTCGCTTTGATTGCAATCAATAGAAATTGCACGTCACTTAAAAAACAACGATGCTGTGGAAAAATCTGAGGGATAAATTAACATAATAATCGAAACGTATTATATTATATATATATATATATATATTATATATATATATATATATATATATATATATATATATATATATATATATATGACTCTTCTCAATAATCTGTCTTGATGTTTCACAGCGTTTTTTTCTTCCTTGTAAGATCCAGGTATTTTTTGTAACTTTTCGTTTTAATTTATTTTTTTACCCTATGATACACTGGAACGACAAAACCCTCTGTATGCCATTCTAAAGGTACAAATTACAACTGCTATCAACATCATCTACGTTTTTAACAGTGTTTTTGTTTCTCTAGTAAGATCCAGGTTTTTGTTTATCTTTTGTTTCTATTTTATTCTAACACTATGATACACTGGGAAGCCAAAATCCAGCAGATTAACTCTTTTAGCTCTATCTGAGGAAACTTCGGCGCAAGTTATGATTAGATCTGATTAATAATTCATAATAAGGATTATTGATAATAGATTGATATCAATCAGCTTATTTTCACTCTGCCAACCTGAAAAAAAAATCATTGAATTGTTGACGTATTCAATATGAATAAAATCCTAGCCCCCAAAATATTCATGTTCAACCATACCCTCATGACTCCCATGATCTGAATAAATTTAACTAACCGGTGCACAATAATAAAAACCTATCTTTGGGTCACATTTGAGGATATGCACGAGGTCTTACAGAACCAACTTCAAGTACTGTGTTTTAGTGTAATAGGTATCTCCCAAGAAAAAGGACACGATGAATGCATTTCACATAGCCCTAGTACCATAGGGAAGGGTAAGTATCCATCTATTCTCCCATTAACTATGGATAAATCTTGAACGTTGGTATGGCAACCAGTCTAATTCAAAAACTGAATTCAAATCTGTTACATTAATGTGGTTGGAGCCTCCCTTCGAGTATAAATGTCCAAGAAACTCTACGAATAAAAGCACGGGGAGAACCCACATCGGTTGAATACCTTAACACAAACACAGAGAGAGAGAGAGAGAGAGAGAGAGAGAGAGAGAGAGAGAGAGAGAGAGAGAGAGAGAGAGAGAGAAAATGGGGGATCCTCATATCTAGTGGCTAAAGTGCTGAACTGCATTAGAAAGAGTGTTTAAACACCTGTCATGCTCACTTCTAGATTGATAAACTTGGGATAGGTATGAACCCCTCATCCAACATCTATGGATTAAATAGTACCACTACAATTTGTCTTCAATGATGTATTTGCCATTAAATAACCCACGAAGGTTTATTTACCTCCAGCACGAGTAGGAGGTGATACAAGGTCGATTTCTTAAGTGGAGTTTAACAGGTTTTAATTCAGAGTTTTCATGCCCCAAGACTGGTTGCCTAACCAAGGTTAAAAAGTCCCGTCTTCCCTACTATTTACCCATAGCTGGAGAGAGAATAGCTGGATTTATACCTTTGCCAAGGATATTAGCACTATGTGACATACAAGAGCCTCGCCCAGGATTCGATCTCTTCTCGCCATGTTAATTTCCAACGACGATAACTATTACATTACGCGTTTCCCCAAAAGTATATATGCCCTTAAAAAGGAAGTAAACTAAATCAAACCTATACATACTGTTTCTAGGAGTGGAAGCAACGTTTTCCTCAGGGTGTCGCTTTCTAAGAGAACTATTTTGAAGCATATAAAATTGATGCTTAATTGAGTCGATAATAGAAGATTTTACACAAACAGTCTCATAACTTAATAAACCACCTTGTTTCCCAATGACACCAGTAATTCATTTCCTAGTTTAGAACACGGTTCACATGATTATCTACTTCGCTGGCACGTGACCTTGCTTTCGGAGATTGACTTAACACAACATTATCTTCTTCTGATTTTGTCTTTTAACACAATACTCTAACCTTAGGAAATAAGAATTCATAGCCAATCCGGTAAATAATCCAGTGGAGGTGGGCGTCTGTGAAAGTCTCATATGAACGATAGAATTTTAAAGCCTTCTCCCCTGAGATGATTTTCGGAACGAAATATTTAAACTTATTTCTAGCCTTGTATTGGATAGATCCAACTAAAGGTTAGTAAATATCCCTGGGCTACTTGATGGCTGATATAGCAATATCGATTTATTTATTTTTTCTCATTTTTCTTTTTTCTTTTTTTCTTTCTCCAAACTGAATAGACGAACGTGTTGTGAACGCAGAACGTTACTTTCTTCCACCGAATTCTTTTGCACGAATAGAATAAAAATGAAAAAAAAAAAAAAAAACAAGAACAGAGTTTAAAATTCAAAATTTGAAAAAAAAATGAATCAGAAAAAAAAAAGGAGAGAAACGGAAAAGAAAATCAAAATGGAAGTTTTTGTTTTTTATCATTCACTTCCTTTTCTGATATTTTTGTTATTATATATATATATATATATATATATATATATATAGATGATGATAAGGTTCAGTCTTGCAAGATGACTGTAAAATCACGCCGTAGGGCAATTCACGTTTGTTTTCAAACGTGTTTATTTGTTTATTTCTATTTGCCATTTGAAAAACATACTTCTTTTTATATAGCACTTACGGCAACTCGTAAATACGAATATTATAAAACTGCGAATTATGCAAGCGAAAGTTTTAAAAAGATAACAAAGCAAATTATGTGAATAAAATATTTAAAAAAGTCAAAACTTTGCTAAGTGCTACTGTATCAGTGATATTCGGGTATTTCAATTTGATCTTCTTCATTGTATTTCCTTGGAAGATTTTTTCCTTCTCAGAAATCCAACACAGGAAATTTGCTTAAAGCAGTTCTTTAAGAGTATTCCAAAGAAAGTCACGAACACACACACACACACACACATATATATATATATATAATATATGTGTGTGGGGTGGTGGTTGTATATGTGCGTCATTTTATAAGTATATGTATTTAAATGCATGTGTTCATGTGTCTATGTATGTGTGTCTACCCGTGTAGAATTTATTGAATTTGAATAATCGTAGCATATCACCGCAGCCACAAACGTACATTTTCAAAAGGCTCCCAAGATGAAAACTGTTAACATTGTGGACACACACATACACACACACACACACACACACACACACACACATATATATATATATATATATATATATATATATTATATATATGTTTATGTTTTATTTTTCGTATGTACCAATAACTTCAGATTTATCGTGATGATCCTTCTCGACGAAACCTGGGTAGTTAACATCTGTCACTGATTTGATTCTATAAACGGGCTTTACAAGCACATATTGAGCACTTTCCAATATTTATTATCGTTTTGTCCGACAGTCAAAATTGTGTCTCGTTCGTTTTATTATTTTTATTTCGTTGAGTCTTTCCCTTAAGCTTCAACACACACACACACACACACACACACACACATATATATATATATATATATATATTTATATTTATATATATATGTGTATGTATGTGTGTGTGTTTGTTTGTGTGTGTGTGTGTGTATGTGTGTATCTATGTATGTGTATGTATGTCTTTATAAACAGACAAAGGATAGATAACGCAAAAAATACTGGAAAACGTAAGATCAAAGAAACTTTGAAACACATAAAACAAACATTCCTTAACGACAATCACTACTTAGCCGCACACAAACGAAGTCCTACATGCTATCACCCCCACCTACCTTAAATCGGTTCATAGTTCCGTAAAAGCTCCCATTTATATGATTGCTCCAGAGTTCGGCAAGAAGGTTCCAGAATTCGACAAGAAACACCCGAAGAAGCCGAACGTTGTGTATATAACAATAAAAATGAGGACAACAGTCCGAAAAATCTAAATAATACTAAACGATACCTTATTATATTGATTTCATTAAAGTTTGGTTTACTTGCATAACATTCCTGCTTTTAATTCTCAAAACCGTACGCAAACGCAAATGCAAACCGTCTGTTTGTTCAGACCTCTACACAGAAAAGTGTCTCGGCTTTCAATACGAAACTAAGACAAAGTAGTTCTGTAAATCGTTGGGACTCAGCATAGATAACAGCAGTTTAATGATTTATTTAAAAAAGAAAGAAAGGTGTGAAGAGGTTTAATTTAGCCTGAACTAGAAGTAATTAAAGATGAATGTAAAGAGAACGTTCTTGAATTAGAGAAATTATGATGATGATGATGATGAAAGAAGAAGAAGAAGAAGAAGAAGAAGAAGAAGAAGAAGAAGAAGAAGAAGAAGAAGAAGAAGAAGAAGAAGAAGAAGAAGGTTCTAGAATTAGACAAATTATGAAATGTAAAAGAAGAGAATAAGAAGTTCTAGAATTAAAATTAAATGAAAAAAGAAGGAACGAAAAGAAGGAACGAAAGAAAGAAAGAAAGGAAAGAAAGAAAGAAAAAGAAACAAGAACAAAGTTCGAGAATTAGACAAATGCTAGAGAAGAAGAAGAGAAGAAGAAGAAGAAGAAGAAGAAGAAGAAGAAGAAGAAGAAGAAGAAGAAGAAGAAGAAGAAGAAGAAGAAGATTTGAGAATTAGACAAGTGAGAAAAAAAGAAAAGAAAGAAAGAAAGAAAGAAAGAAGAAGAAGAAGAAGAAGAAGAAGAAGAAGAAGAAGAAGAAGAAGAAGAAGAAGAAGAAGAAGAAGAAGAAGAAGAAGAAGAATGATAGAAAATCATACATTTTCTGAAAGAATTTATACTTGATATACTTTAATATCGTTGAGTTTTTGGTCTTTTTCAGCCGTACGCGTAACATTTAATTAGACATGTCTATATTGACCTGTGAATAAAGATTAGGATCGGCCTGGGATTTCCTCAACAACAAACATAGCCTGCTTTATTTTCCGTATTTTTTTAACCAACGCCGCACAAAACCGCTGATGTTTAGCCATTAGAAAATTGTTTGTCTTGATAATTGTGCTAATGTCACAGCTGTCAAGATGTTTGAGTTTTACATGTAATTAAGGGCGCATTCATGGATGCGTTTAATTTCTTTTTGCCTTCCTTCACCTACAAGGAAAATAGAATAAGCTGTGTGCAGTTCAAATTAGAGATGAAGAAAGTGAAAGTATCGAACAATGTCAATACGTAAAACGTTGCACGCGGCAGAACAGTTTTCGTGACAATTATTTTCCTAAAACGTTTTAAATTTGTCCCTCGCCCCGGTCCATGATTCTCCCCAGACAAATGTAGAATGTACTTTAATATTTCAGTCGCTTTCACTTCAAGATCAAAAGCTAAAAACTTCCTGCAAATACACCTGCACAACCCTAATCCCTGCTGCAGTGAGGAAAATAAATATTTCATCCCATGCTGATTTTCTGAGTTTGCCACCTTACAAAAATAGGAACGGTCTATAATTTTCCGGGTAGGTCCGTCTTGAAAGTGAGAGATAGAATATAAAAGATTCTAGAAAATCACATTATATTTATTTTTGAACATCTATTTGTTTTTATTGAAAAAAAAAGTATTTCACCCGATAGCCAAACATAACGCAGTACTTGGTGAATAATCCCTTGTTGGCAAGAACAGTAGCCAGACGTTTACTGTAGTCGGTTACCATGTTTTTACAGAGCAGGACGACTACACCGGGTCGAGGGTAATATGGATGTGGTCAAGTACAGGGAAATCTTGAGTTAAATCCTCCTTGTCTCAGCCAGGAGACTGAGGACGGGTCGTGGTTGAGTGCTCAAGCCTGAAGAAGGCAGTAGGGAACTTCGCCCTCTGTGTGAACGATAAAGCTAAGTTCATGTGTTTTAAAAACGAAGGAAGAACCTCCACATTTGATGGTAAGCCTCTAAACCCAGTAGAACAATTCCCGTTCCTAGGTAGTAAGATCTCATCCACAGAAACCGATGTTAATGCGTGCATAGGGAAGGCATGGTTTGCTATAAACCAATTATCAGTTATATGGAAATAAGATCTCAATGACAAGTTAAAGCGACAATTCCTCCAAGCCGTAGTTGTATCAGTACTACTGTATATCTGCATCACTTGGACCTTAACGAAGCACCTATAAAATAACCTGGATGAAAGCAGCAAAAGATGGCCGCGTGCGATCTTAAACAACTCGTGGAAACAACACCCCACAAGGAAGCAGCTGTATGGCCAATAGCCACCTGTTACACAAACCATCCGAGTGAAACGAACAAGACATGCTGGACTGCGGGAGAAACAAAGGGCAAACCCATAAGCGACGTCCTCTTATGGAACTCCACACAGGTACGTGACAGTGTGGGTCATACAGCAAAGACCTACATTGGCCGGCTCTGGGCGGTTACTGGATGCTACGCAGATGATCTCCTGAGGACAATGAATGATAGGGTCGGTTGGCGAGAGATTGTCGTGCATATCCGTGCTACAAGTGCGATATGCTAATCATTATTATTATTTGATTTTTAGTAGTCTATCATAGTTATATCCAAGTAAAGACCGTATGCTTACTCATCTTTTATCTATAATGTACATTACGTAATTTAAACGATGTAGCATTATTGCTTTATTCGTCACAGTTAAAACTCTCCTGGAATATTGACATCTTCCAGACTTGAAAAGGTGAATGATCTTTCTTAAAAGCTAGTTATATTGATTCAACTTGCCCTTCCTATGGTTCTCAATTGTAAATTTGCTTCTATTCTTCAAAGAAATCATGTGGCTTGGGTTTGAGTTTGAATCTAATGGAATTGCTTTCACCCAGGAGTGGCAGATTTTGAAATGATTTTCTCGGTACGTTGATAGCTTGGGCATTTAGCAAAATCGCTGCATGGCTGTTGAGAAGTTATGTTCTCATAGATTATAAATCACTAGCTCTTTATTAGACCCCGTTTTAAAATGGTATAAGCTGAGTAAATAGTTCATAACATAATTTAATTTACAAAACTTAATTTAAAGGTGTTGTGAATCAATGGGTTAATACTAATGTAGATGGCTTAAAAGCTAGACGTAGGGATGTTTAATTTTATTTGTATACTTAGAGACGTAATAAATAGTTGCAAGACCATTACAAATCAAACATGAGTTTGTGCTGACTTTTAAAAAAGAACGCATAAAGAACTGATTTAAAATAAAATCTTTATACTACCCTTCCCAAAGATTTATGGAATTAGCATGCTTATAGAATGTTTACTTATTTCTTATAGTTAGCAGTTATTAAATCATATTTCCTCTGTATGGCTTGAGAAAATATACCCTGCATTTAGATAACATAATTTAGTCTGTTTTAAACAAGATGAAAACAATGACAAGCCTCTGAAATTAGTAGACCAGTTCACATACGAAGGTAGCTATATCTCATCAACAAAAAGCTATTTTAATATACGAATAGGAAAGACAAATTATCGGTTATATAGAAATCTGATCTCTGATAAGATGAACCGAGAATTCTTCAGTGATGCCGTGTCAGTGCTACTGTATGCCCGCACTACTTGAACTTTGACGAATGTTAATTGAGGGAAACTACACAAGAATTCTGCCTGCTGTTTTTAATAAATCTTCGAAATAGCACCCTACAAAAAGCAGCAGTAACAAACCATCCAAGTAAGACGAACAAGATGTGCTGGAAACAGTTGGATAAGTAAGGATGTACTCATAATTAACATTTATCTGTGGATACCTACACATGAAAATACTAGTGTAGGCCGACCTGCAGAAACTTACATTGACCAGCTCTCTGCGGATACTTAATGTCGCGCGGACGACTATCCAGGAGTGAAGACCGATATTTAGCAAATATGGTGAGAAAGTGAGAGTAATGGCAATCCGTGCTATCAGCAGTACTTGAGAGTGATGATGATATTTCATGACGTCAGAATGTTCAGTTATCAAATAAAAATTGTTTTGTGTCTTATTAGTTTATATGTTGATACATAATTAAACTTAAGTAAACATTCTCTAAGTGTTCTAATTCAATATTTTTCAAGGTAATATTATTAGTGATATACAATACTAATGTTATTAATGGAGCTGTAAGAAAAGAAAAGAAAAGTAAAGATTGGTTGGTACAACAATCAGGCATCATATTAAGAGAATAAGAAATTACTATTTGTTTGGTTTGTAGTAAATACCATGACGTAATACAAATCATTTCTTAATTTAAAAAGTTACAATTCTTTTTACTTTTGAGGGATCTAGCAATTTTATTTTAGTTTTCTCATTTGGCAGAGCCTAGAATACGCTGACTGTATCCCAAGTAGAAGGATAATCCCCCCGCTAAAAAAAAAGAAACATAAGAACAAAACAAAATAAAAACAAATGACATTAAACATTAAGAATGAAAGAATGGTGAAGAAGAAAAAGTGAAGCAAGCAAGAAAGAAAAAAGCTAGAAAGTGAAGAAAAAAAAAACAAAGAAAGAAACAAAGAAAAAAAGAAAAAAGGTGAAGCAATAAAGAGAGAAAGTTGAATAAAGAAATTTGAAGAAGAAAAAAAGAAAGAAAGAAAGAAAGAAAGCAAAAAGATGAAGAAAGAAAGAAATGTAGTTAAAGAACGAAAGACGAAGAAAGAAAAGTGAAAGAAAAACGGCGAATAAAGAAAGAAATTTGATGAAAGAAAAAAGAAAGAAAAAGCCCCATATATGCTGACTGCATCCCTAGTAAAAGAGTAAGCACCCCACCAAAATGGCATGACACTCAATCATATGGTAAAGTACTACTTCTAGAGATTCTTGGGATTGTGGAATACCCCTTCATTGCCATTACTTCCAGGTCCACTCTGATCCGTTGTGGTAGTAACTGTTAGGATTCCATCTATGTATCAAATGTTAAAAGATTATTCGTATTCGATAGGATTGCGTGTAAAAAAAAATAAAAAATAAAATATGAACGTACAATGAACCTTAGTCCTTAACGATTAGACATGAAATAAGGCAAGACGGGTTGACATCCTGTTAAAATCAATCACTCAATCATATTTTAAAAACAACGTTTCAGTCGATCCATTCTACAGACTTAATCAGAATTATCGTTCGTATTGAAAGAGGTCATACCCTTTTTTTCCCGCATTTTAAATCAAAGAAAAAACAGTAGCCTCCTAGATCATTTGAATCCATTTCGGCAGAAATCTGATTCCAATCAAAAGCACGAGGAAAAAATTAAATCATCTAAAATAGAAAAAAGTCTTGAGATGTTGATAACTCTTAAAATCATAGACAATTAGACGATTTGTGAATCTTTTGGGTTCCTAACGGTCTATGATGATAGTGATGTTTCTACTTAGGAAGGAGTGAATACTTTTTGATAATCATTTCATGGATATCTCGCTAATATAAAAAGAATGTGGATGATTAAAAATTACGCAAGTATAAATACAGACCCATAAAATAAGTCTATTTTCAGGCGAAGTAAGTAAAACTATTGTCGGTATCAGCCGGAGAGTGGGGGAGTCTACCGCCTTTTCACAAGCGCTATACCAGGGAGATTGCTTTGCGCCTGAGGTGGAGCGCCAAACCTACCATCAGCTCCCAACTTTACCGCACAGATCCAAGCTCGTGCTACTCATGCGCTGAGTTAGCAATGCTAATATCAAACATAGAGTCTTGTGGTCCGTAGGCGGATGCTCTACCGACCGAACTAAAAGGGGAGTAAAGCCTATTTTAATTCAGTATTCTTTCACCAAAGCTAAAAAAAACTCAGTGTATCCTACTATTTACCCATAACCAGAAAACAAATGGGTCCATGCCTTTTCCAAGGGCATTAGCCAAAAATAAAACACTCCTCCTATTCAATTTTTATTGATGATACCCGTTACGATAAGCGCGCCTCCAAGGATTTTTAGGTGAATTGCTTTTAGTAAAAATGTCACTCACACATGCGGATTTCAATAAAGTACAGATTACTGTCAAGTCAAGCTGAAAGTACTGGTTCTCAATTGATCACCGAATTTAAGTATCGATACAACCTTTGTTTATCAAAATCACTTGATTCTGAATTAAATGACCCGAAAATGGTTTATATGTTACGAAACACCAACCAACCAACCAACCAACCAGCCAACTAAGCTAACACAATTTAGATTTTTATTAATGTATAGATATTATTTTTATTTCGTTGTTGTATCCCCTGAATGTCATGAATTAAGTGGAGGTTCCCCTTATGTTTAAATAAAGGTTATCTTCAATAAGTGCCATCTTTGCTTGATCCAAAGATTACTGACAGGGAGTACACGGCGAACGCGTATAATCGTGGACAATACAATTACAAAATGTAGTTCGCATTCTCGTAAAAAAAGTACGTATGTAATTCAGTCGAGGAAATCCGGTTGAGATATCGTTTTAGAATTCAGTGTCCGATCAGCCTCGTTCTGAGTATCCTTTATCGCCCCTTTTCTCTTTGCCAGCAATGCAAGCTACATGACAGTACAGTCGTGCGTGCAAATTGAAGTCTCTCTCTCTCTCTCTCTCTCTCTCTCTCTCTCTCTCTCTCTCTCTCTCTCTCTCTCTATATATGTCTTTTTTGGATGGAAGAGATACATTTCGGCCTGAGACTAATACCGGGGATTCCAGTCTTTATGCTGAAATAAACTAGAATAAAACTGGTTTTGTTATTTCGATCCTCTGCGAGTTTTTCTTCCCTCTGATAACTTTTACCGTAGACTGGAAAGGTCAGTTGCGCGCGCATGCCAGATTCTGATCGAATCAGTGTCTAAAGATTCACTGTTTGCTTGACCGCTGGAATTCGCTTGACCTGTGACATTACGGAGGATGTATCTCCTGTTGGCTAATGTATTCCACATCATTTCATGTTGTAGGGAAGAGAATGGTCACTGTAGAAACAAACTATTAGGAAATCTGGTTGCATCCGACCAGAAAAAAAGGAAAAGGAAAAGGAATAAATAAAAGGAAGAGGAAAGAGCCACCCGGCATAAAATTGATAACATATTGAATAAGACTGTTAATTCTGGAAAAAAGCCGTTTTTTGAGACGAGCAATAAAGTACCCACGCCAACGGTAGTAGACATTTGATATTGGGCTCCCCAGAAATGGAAGATTCATGAATGTTGTATGTTCACCCAAACATTTTTGCCCTGTTGGCGGCACATAGAAGATGCTAACATTATCATCCGTAGAGGGGTTAATCGCCCCCGACCCCTAAAAGAAAAAAAACGGGGTGTACTTGGGTTTCTCAGAAATCAAAGATTCATGAATGTAACATATTCACTCAAACATTTTGTAGTCTATAAGCGGGGACAGAACACGCTGACTTTATTCCCTTCAGAGGGTGAGACGCCCCCAGTCCCTAAAAAGGACTGTGTGTAAATTATTTGTATTAGAAAAAAAATACTGCAAATTATTTCTATTAAAAATAATTATTTGAAGCTATAATTTCTTACTAAAGATTATTATTATTACTAGGTAATTAAAACCATAAAACTCTACACAAAGAAATAACTATTATTAATAGAAGGAATTATTTAAAAGCACTAGCAAGAATATGCGCCCTCCTGGCGTAAGTATTTAAGTTTTAATGTAATGAAATAGTTTAAATTATAAAGGCTAACAAAATTAAATAAGAACACATATAAAAAGATTACACTTATTTTAATTAAATTTTAATTGATTTCTATATAAAATAATTCATAAGAATTGATTCTGATACGTTGGAGCATAAAACAATAATATTTATTGAACCCGGTTTTATGCAAATTAGTATGCAAATTACCACGCCATATACAAGTGGTATATATATGACACATTGCAGGATTTTAAACGCACTGATACCATGGGCTGTTTTAAGGCAAATCTAACTCAGATTTTCATTGAGGCATCGTTAATGAATTAGATTTATTCTATGTATTAATGATTTTGCCTATGAATTAAATACTCGTTGATAAACCTATGCAATTCCTGAGGGTATTGTGACGCAAGCAGTGATGTAGTTTCGGTTATAGACAGATGAACATCGAATCTCCATTATGATAAGATATGTTTATCATTATTATATAAGAGAAATTGATATCATACAATACGCGCAAAAGACTCTAAAGAAACAACGCCACAAAAAATATAAATATCCACTCTGGCGTAGTACCTATTAGGGTCCCATCGATAGCTTAAATAGATATGTTTAGAAAATGATTCGCATTCTATAGGACTCTGTTCAAATACAAACCATCTTAAGAACAACTACACAGGCAATATATATATATGTACGTACAATGAAGGATCTACGATACCCTCTAGACATTAAATAACCCTAGATGAGTTGATAATCCGTTAAAATCAATCCATCAATCAAATGTTTTTTTTTAAAGAAGAATTAATAAAAACTACATTAAAATAATTACTTGAAAACAAAAAAAATATGAGTATTAGATAGGAATACTTGAAGTATTTGTATCTATTTCTAATAAATTGCAAGTACTTATATGATATGAAGTATTTGTGTCTAATCCTCATAAATTGCACCAAGCTGTATGGTTTCAAGCATTTGTATCTAATTCTAATAAATCGCACTATAATAAGTTATTTTAAGTATTTGTACGTGTGCAATTTAATAGAATTAGATACATATACTGCTTACGTCAGGAAGTCAGAATCTTCTTTTCTGACAAAGTTCGTTCATAGACATTGTGTCTGGAAAGTAACGTTACTGATTTTGTTATTTTTAATTGGAAATCCGGCGATTAATGTTTAATTCGACACCAGTAATTCTCATCAAATATCAATCAAATCTGATGAGAGTCATCACTTTTGTCGCACTCAAAGTTCGAGAAAAGGTCGGCGAGTACAGAACACATCTTCCAAAGTCCTATCTATCTATCTATCTATCTATCTCTCTCTCTCTCTCTCTCTCTCTCTCTCTCTCTATATATATATATATATATATATATATATATATATATATATATATATATATCCGATTACCTATCAATTTATCTCTCTATCTATGTTTATCTATCAGTTTATCTATCTAAACTATCTATTTACCTATCTATCAGTTTATCTATATTTAAGAATGCGTTCTGTTATGGTACAAAGTCTGTTTGTCTGTCAACCTCTTTATTGTATTATTTTAGACATCTATCTATCTATCTATCTATCTATCTATCTATCTATCTATTTCTCTCTCTCTCGTTCTCTCTCTCTCTCTCTCTCTCTCTCTCTCTCTCTCTCTATATATATATATATATATATATATATATATATATATATATATTGACACGAAAGATACCCTCACATGGATTTTCAAACATGGATGACTTCTGATTGATCCGTAAGTACAAAAACCTACTTATTTATGATCACTCTTTACGTAACAGGACACCTTTTTTTTTTACCAACTGCGTACATGAGAATGTCATATCCCCCAGTATAGCCAGCGTTCTGAAACCTTCCCAGCACATATTTCCGGACTATAAAAAGACATACCTTGAAACCTTGATTCAGAATTTAAAATTCTCCGAGGGACAAATCTTTGAGAAAACTTGATTACTTGGATTTACCCTACGGCACAATCAGTGTATGTTTTACAGCTCGGCGGAGAGACTTAGATCGGAGATATCCTATATAAAGCACAGCAGATTTCCAAACTAAAACAAAATTTACGTTCCTTAATCAACAACATTGGGGAACACAATTTTCGTTGACTTGGAGCTGAAACCTGTTTTTCACTATTTTTTCTTACCTCTGAATCCAAAAATGATCACATTTTTCTATATCACATCAACTTTTCGAGCTACAGATTACCCTCAATTTTTACTCAAAATCCATAAAAATACAGCATCTAACAAATTTGTGCTTATTTTATGGAAGGTTTTTAAAAATTACATATTATGGAAAATAATAAAACATTACATTGGGCAACACAATTTTTGTTTAGTTAGATCTAACACTTGTTTATGACTAAATTTTGGACTTTGAATCCAAAAATTTCCCCATTTTTTCTATATTACATCAACTTTTTGAGTAACGGGATACCCTCGCTTGGTCTCAAAAACATTAGAGTACTGCCTAAATGTGTGCTTATTTTATAATAATAAAAAGAATGCTTTTCTGTAATGTTTGTACAAATTAATCTTGTTCATACAAGATATTGTTACTCTGAGTCAAATTGTGTGTCAATAGTTATGGTAAAAATTTACACACAGTTTTGCATAGAGTATTGAAAGTGTGGACAATTACACTATGCTTCAACAATGGTCGGCTATCATATTTACATCCCATATACCTTGATACTATTCCTCCATGAATTTCAAATCTTGGCGGAATCATTCATTTTTCTCATTGCTGACCACGCAAAGGTTTTCTAAGAAGTTAGCAAGATGGCTTTTCTGAAATTGGAACTTGTTTTTTGAAATTGCTCACTTTGTATTCAAGCATTTTATGGCTATCCAACTGTTTTAGTCTAATTCTTTGCTCGTGCATTTCCAAGGAAGTTCCTGATAAGGTCTTTGGATGATAACCAATCATTATCCCGATTAAATGTCCATCTTTGATTTACTGAATCTGTATACCATCAAACACAACGGGCTTGATTTTTTCAATTGGTAGGTCAGGAAATACAAGAATTAGGTACTTGAAACAGTTGCCTTGAGTTGGCAATACTAGACCTAGTTTCATGTGCAAGGTGAGAATATAGCTTATGTCCACAAAGATGTTGGAATCAACAGGTTTGAGGTCAGATCTTGGAGGCCAATTACTCTCTAACTTCTTTTCAAGCTCTATTGTCCCACATGCACAGAAAGCAGGTGTACCCGTGTTGTTCATCACGAAAGAAACATAATAGTTTAAGGTCAATACAGATGATCCAACTGTGTTTGTGTTATTGTAACAACCCAATGACTTATTATGCGTTCATATGTTTCATGAAGACAAACTGAATGCCTAATTGGGACTGTGCCATATTAATCAGCATTGTTAGGGATTACAAACTTTAAGCTCAGCTTTGAGCTATCGATAAACAGTTTCTATTCATTTGAATTCTTGATTGGAATTCCCAATTCCTTCAGTAAACCATGTACGTCATAATTCAAAAACCTAATATCACTTCGAAAGAACCATAGAAATCCACTTTCTCTCAAACAAAATTAAGATACCTTCGCTTCGAGGTTGAACGAAAACAGGCACTAGGTTTTCAGCTGAGTTAGGCACTGAAAATATATCTGATGGTAGATTAGAATACTCAATTTTACATTTGTTTTTATTGTTATATGGTAAGTGTTTCATTAAACAAAAGCAACAATCTGTACTACTAATCTCTCCAAATCATAGGTATACCAAATGCCAACTTATTACGTGTTCTCTTGATTATCATCGGTAAACTCTGAACACACTGCTTGCATATCTTGCGAGGGGCCGAATACTTCTCTTAATCACCAGGTTTTAATTTAAAAGAAAGTATGCAAAATAGACTAACTTCACAAATATGTTGATGTTTGCTCTTTGATTGGAAATAAACCCAGTCACTAGATCTGAAAAAGACTCCTTCATTTTTAATTAATATAATCAATGCAATCAGTTGATCAGTCCCATTACTTACAGACAAACAATACAATTGTGCTTATTTGGAGAGTAAGCTGTAGAGAAACATCTTAACGTGATAGAAGAAAACTGATTGTAGTTTTGGAATTAACCGTCCTATTTTAGTCTAAAATTAAATGAAAAATCAAACTCAACTCAAGAGAAATGTTCATTTTTTCCCCAGTGCAATAGAAACTGGAATCTGCTGACAGGATCTGGTCGTCAACATCAGCAAGACCAAATTCAACAGGGTAGAGAGTGAGACCCTCAGCTTCGGTCTAATGTTTGCCACTGAGATAAGAACCCGAGATATATGTAAACTTATATATATGTTTCAAACACCACGAGTCGGAGCAAGGAATAATCGCTGCCTCCAACAACCACCGGACCGACGATAACACCTTACCAAAGAGATACATAAATACTATAAAGACTCTATCCACCAACGAATACACACACACACACACACACACACACACACACACACACACACACACACACACACACACACACACATATATATATATATATATATATATATATATATATATTATATATATATATTCATACAAGCTGGACACAGGGAAATTCCATGGTAGTTGATAATAAAGATTATCGATCATATTCAGCCTCTAATTTTGCCTTTATCTCCTTATTATCTACACCTATGTATACTGAAATTTGTCTTGTCAGCTCCATTTGCAAGAATTACTATACCTTCGTAATCTGTGTTAGTAATAGATTCTGGAGTATATCTTCTGATTCTTGTCTTTTGTTTTAGTGTGAAACGATGTTCTTTCATTATATTTATTGCTATTTAATCTAGACTGATTATGAAGAGAAATGGAGTCAAGTATCTTCTTGCAAGAATCCGGAGACAATGTCAAAGAAATCAGTGTCAACATCAGATCAGCAAACTATGGCCCTCGTGTACAAAAAATCAAATGCCTTTGAGAAATCTACAAACAAGTGTTGACTCGAGATTTTTCTGCGAACTTCTTCGATGATTCGATGAATTGTCAGAATCGGAGAAACTGTGGATCGATTTCTCCGTAAACTGTTCGGTTTTATTTTTAAGAACTTTCTGAACTTCAGGTTAAATACAATTAAGAATCTAATATTATTCAGCTGAACGTGAGATTTTGATAGGCAAAACTGTTTCATAAGTATTCATAACTAACTCTGATCTGCTGATTTTCAATCAGTGTTGACAACCTGAAAAATATATCATTACTTTCCAGAACAAACTCATAAGTCTCAAGTTTCTTTGCTTATTTCAGTGACCTATTTTCACACTTATACTGCCTTCATTTTTCTTGTTTGTTTATCCGGTAACTATTTATTCGGTAATGGCTGTGTGTCATGCTCAGGTAAACGCACTAATATTGGCGGAGACTATTTGTGTGACTACGGAAGTTAACGGTGTTAATATTTGCGAGGTAAATCAAATAAAAGTGAAGTCAGGCGCTGAACAA
Organism: Doryteuthis pealeii; assembly: GCA_023376005.1. Taxonomy (NCBI): domain Eukaryota; kingdom Metazoa; phylum Mollusca; class Cephalopoda; order Myopsida; family Loliginidae; genus Doryteuthis; species Doryteuthis pealeii. The sequence continues at coordinate 130,470,097 of CM042139.1, forward strand.
CAGACTTTTCTTTTTAATGAGAAACTGAATAAAACACTGACTTCCCATTACTTTAATAGAAAATTCGATGGTTCGATTATGAGACGGAAACATGAGCGTATATAGCTAGTCACTGTTGGAAAGAATAGGTTTTCAGCTCGAACAAACTATGTATCCACATATTCATAACAATTAGCAATGCGTTTCCATCACTAACAAATAAGAGACTGTATGCCGCGCTTCTAAACATCTGCACCAGCCGAGTCATATATATATTAGCAAGAAGCGCGTGGTGTAATGGTTAAAGTCATGGGAAATGGACTCGTCACCCCGAGTTCAAATCCTGGACGTGGTAATTGCATTTCTGCAATTACAGCACAGTATGTCTCTCCGAACTTGACTTCACCATTTTTTACAGTCAACCCTCCCAGTCTGCACATAACATCCATCACCGAAATAGATTGTTATCAGATCAGCTCACAAACGCTTGCCTTCTCAATAACGAACTGCTGACCGCCAAAAGATTCAGCTTATATATAGCTCTATTCCACTACCACCAACCCCCTCACGTCCTGTCTGCACTCTTATAAAAAGAAATTCAATATTGGGCGCCACTTTCTTCCCAGCCAAAGGTAAGAAGAGTTTCATTTTTTAAATCTTAAATTACTTGGTGCTAATACCCTTGGGAAAGGTATGAATTCTACTCTCCCTCCAGCTATGGGTAAATAGTAGGACAGACTGGGCTCTTTAACCTTGATTAAGCAACCGGTCTAGGAGAAGGAAAACTAAATTTGAACCTGTTGAACTCCGCTTAAGAAATTGTATTTGTGTCGCATCCTGCTCGTGCGGAGGGGTTGGTATATATATCTAATATATAAAACAGAGATTTTGGTATGTACGTGTCGACGTATAACTCCAAAACGGGAGGTCACTCTGATTTAAAATCTTGCATACACATTGATATCGTTCTAACTAAGAAACACTCCAAATTTGGTTATTGATTTTTACTGATTAAGGGAAATAATTAATTAATCAAACAAAAATCAAACGATTTTTCGAAAGCCATAGCATAGCTGCTGCTGCTGCTAATGCTTGGTCTATCAGCAGGTGCTCGCCTGACTGTTTATCAGCAGAAAGAAAGAAAGAAAGAAACAACGAAAATGTTAGCGACTCGCCTGGCTGTTTTAGCAGCAGAAAGAAAGAAAGAAAGAAAGAAAGAAAGAAACAATGAAAATGTTAGCGACAAACTAAATTCTAACGTAAAATAAATTCGTTTTTTTTATAATCTTTCTAAATATTTATTTATATTTATCGTATGTTTTTGAAACTAACTTTTATTGTACAATGTACACTCACTTAATTTAAATTGTTGTCATGCACAAAAAATTGTAGAAAAATGAAAATTGTTTCAAAACACAAGTTTACGGTTACATTTTTTTAAAATAAGATTTTAAATGTCAATAAAAATCAGTCACCAGTATAGGGTTGTATAAATGTAAATAAAAAAAATGATAAAACGAGTTGTTTTGTAATTAATACTAATGGTTTTTAAAAAAAGTCTTAATAGTTTAGAGAACTAATGAAGACGTTTTAAAATGTAAGCAAAAATATATATTGCATTCTCTTTATCGTTAAGAACTAGATTTGAATTGTCATGTAGAAAAAATTCAAAGAAATAAATTACAATCTATTTCTAACTTATCAAGCAATTAAAAACTGAATTTAAAATTGTCCCCAAATACTATTATTATTTTCAAACTGGAGTTTCAGTGAAACTTTTCGCGAAAAGAAGAGAAAATAATCTTGCTCAATTTATAATTTGTACGAGTCTTTATCAATTGAATTATTTTTTATAGCGAGTTAGAAAAAAATTATTTTGCTTCGGACAGCAAAAGTATGTTTTAAGGAAAAATCAAATCTTATTCATATCGCAATCTTTTTATTCCTGTCTTTAAAATATTAATTTAGTTAGAAATGAAATGAAATAATCTATCTTCCAAATATTTCTTTGGTAAGAAAGAGCGAAGTAAAAAAACAATAATAAGCGCTTATTATTTATTAAATAAATAATAAGCGCTTATTATTGTTTAATAAATTTTATTTCGTTTATTTAATAAATATAATATAACTCAACTTTGTATATACGAAAAAATTAAAAACAAAAGAATTTTAGAAAGAAAAGCCTTTTACAAAAATAGGAAGTTAAATTATAACTACTTATTTCGTAACTAAGTAAACATAGTTGTGTATTCGTATTGTAATAAAAACAAAACAAAAATTATAATAAAAATACGATGTAGTTAACATTTCGTATATAAACAAAACAGTGTATGATATGTTCTTACCTTAAACATAAAATAAAAATGATTCTAATGTACGTAACTTGAATGAGAAAATGTGTTCTTTAATTTATCATAATTCTAATGATAAATAAATAGGCAGATTTTTTTTTAAATTAAGGGCGGACCTGAACTTTTGGAACACCCCTCTAAAATTTTTGTTTTTAATTTTTTTTCTTCTTTCAATGGATTATTATCGATTGCACACCAATCTATCAGACTGTAAAAAAAAATTCAAAAAAAGTTATTTATTTTTCGAGTTTTCAGGGGTGCTCAGTTTCCCGTATAAGTTTATCGTAAATTGAACCCCCATATCGGAACCGCTAAAAAGAAAATTTTATTTATTTATTTATTTTTCCTTCAATGGATTATTATCGATTACACACCAATCAATCAGATTTTTTAAAAATTCTTGAAAGTTCTTTATTTTTTGAGTTTTCAGAGGTGCTCATTTCCCCGTATAAGTTTATAGTAAATCGAACCCCCATATTGGAACTGCTCGAAAGGAAACTGGCGCAAATGTGTCAAAGTTAGGGTGGCCCAGAAAAAACAGAACCCAAATTATTTATTTATTTTCCCATTAAACTTACCTTAAACACCAACCCCAACACCAACCCCTAACCCTAACCCCAAATCCTAACCCCCCTACTTGAATTTAACAGTTTTATTACAAAATTTGTGGGTTCTGTTTTTTCTGTGTCACCTTAATTTTGACACCTTAGTGCAAATTCAGCCCAATTGTTAAGATAGAGCGGTTTCGATATGGGGGTTCGATTTACTATAAACTTATACGGGGAAATGAGCACCCCTAAAAACTCGAAAAATAAATAACTTTTTTTAGTTTTTTTTTTTTTACAATCGGATAGATTGGTTTGCAATCGATAATAATCCGTTGAAAAAAATAATAATTAAAAACGAAAATTTTAGAGGGCGTGGGGTTCCAAAAGTTCAGGTCCGCCAAATTAAGTCACCACTTTTTTCTCTCTCTTCTTTTTTTTAGTCCGGTCATGGACCGGGTACTTTAGCTAGTATATATATATATATATATATATATATATATATATATATATATATATAGTGGACAGCTGAGAATTAAAAAGCGTTTATAAAACGTTTGACTAATCCAACATTTTGAAATGGTGACCAGCATCTTTATTAAACGTTCTGTTTTATCGAATATATAGGAAACTTATAGTTATGTAACCACACTAAGAAGATTCAGTATGGCGGCCTTTACATACAGATGTGTGTATTAAAACAGTTAAAATCCCCTCCGCATTCTGTGGGTGACGATAGCCGAGCAATTAAGCTGTCCGCCTGATGCTGAATCGATCGGGGTTCTATCCCGGCTATAGGTAGCTCACAAATGTCTAGCCACACTGAAGAGACTTGATAAGTCGAAACACGAGTCTGTGGATGACTATATATATATATATATATATATATATATATATATATATATGAGTATAAATAAAAAAGATGAAAACACCACAAAATGCTGTTAAAGTGAAAACATTTTATAACATAGCTGATATTGAACAATATTTCGATTTTATGAAAATCATCATCAGAGCTTGTTTATAATCCGTGTTGTTAAGAGTGGAGACAAAAGTCATATGAGTTCAAAACAAAAACCTTGATATTGCAAAAAAAGAAAAAAGTTATACAATAGTTTCGAATGTGAGCACTTCCGCCGCATTTTTCTCGGTCATCAGATTATGTATATCTTATTGTAACAGTTTTTAAAAAAGAATACATATTAACAATTTTGACACGACGAATTCTCTTATTCAAAACGGGATGAGTATTAGCCTGTTGATGGTTGGTCTTCAACAGATTTATAGAAAAATAATTTTTATTTTTGTAATTAATATTGTAAATTTTCTTTTTTTTGTTTTTCTGATATATAAAGTAAAAAAGCATGAACGGTTGAAAGGTTTTATTTTTATTTTTTGGATAATGTGAAAATTTAAAATTTGTTCGGAAGTATATAACGTAAAATGTCATGTGAAGGGGATTTTATGGTTTCTGACTACAAGTGTCTCTAAATAAGGGGATATATTAAAAAAGCCTTGTCTTTGGGGTATGGTTTTATGGGTAAGAATAACGCAAGATTCCATAATTCTACGTAGTGTTTTATCGTGTATGTGGGTTAATATTTTGGCACCTTTAAAGTCAAAGGTATGGTTATGATCAAAAATGTGTTTAGCTAGGGCGTACTTTAGAAAACTTCGTTTAATATGGTATTTGTGTTCCGATAGACGTTTAAATAAGGATCTGGAAGTCTCGCCTACATATTGTTGTTACAATTTAAACAATCAATTGTGTAGACTCCAGCTTCGGAATGTGTGTGTTTATGATTATTTTTTATTCTGTAAAATGTTTTTGACTGTTTTAGTGAGTGACTGTTTTAATACCTATCTATTTTAGGTTTCTATTTATTTTATCAGTGATAGGGTTATTAGGAAGTATGATGTACCTATCAGAGTCGTTATTATTGTTATGTTGTGTGTTGTTGGGAGATGTAATGATATATATATATATATATATATATATATATATATATATATATATATATATATATATATATATATATATATATATATATATATATATATATATATATTAAACGAACTTAGTCACTTAATAACCTTAGCTTTGTAGACCACGATAAATATGGATATTATAATGTGAGAAGAAATATTGTGTTCGATCAATCTTCATAGTACCATGCGCATTTCCCTCTTAGTAAATAAAAATCAACCTTCAAAAACCTGAATTTATGCCATCATCAATATTTTGTAAGTATGGTCAGTATATTTAGATGTTCCCTTAAATACACACAATGTTTTATTTGCTTTATTTTGAAACTTTTTGATCAACATTTGTAATTTGTAAGCGTTCATAGAAGCTCTATGAAGAATGCACCCATCTGAGGGACTTAAAATACACTGACTGTATCTCCTTCGGAATGGTAATATCCTCCGTTCCAATAAAACAGGTGGATTCTTGGATATGATACAAAACTGCATCTAGTGGTGAGGCTCCAGTTCTTTATTCTCAGGTAAACTCTGACCCTAAGTGGTAGGACATGTTAGGGCCCAATCAATGTTTACACTAGATCGGTTAAAAAATTATTCGTATTCGATATAAACACTTGTTCCCATAAAACTGTAAATTATTTTTCTTAATTAAGAATTGATACTGGAAGTTATAATTGTTTACTAAGGTTTATTATGAGAAATATGAACCATATAACTTTGTTGAAAGAAATGACTATTATAAATAGAAATAATTAACCGTACAATTATTAGTATTTATCGGAATACTTGAAACCATATAACTGTGTGCAAAGGTATTTGTATTAATATGTATCAACTGTAAATTATTTGTATTAAGCATGGGTAATTAAAGTTACAATTGTTTATTAAGGATTATTATTGGTTACTTGAGACCAAATAACTATGTTCAAACAAATAACTATTATAAATATAAATAATCACTTGACACCATTTAATTGTGTATATATTATGAGTATTAAATAGTATTACTTGAAACCATTCCACTATGTAAAAATTGTTTGTGTTAGATAAGAATAATTGAAAGTATTCGATATAAATACTTGTTCCCATAACAATATATTTAGAATGCACCGACTGCACCGACTGCACCGACTGCAGAGGAGTAAGACCCCCATCTATGGGGACACTTGTTGGTCGGAATTTGCAACCTGTGATGCTTAAGGACCGAACCCTGGTGGATGAGCAGTCCATGACATACAACACTCCACTCAGGCCCTTACTTAGGCTAGACGGGCGGTTGGAAAGGCCCCTCCGATCTGGTCACGTCAAGCCCTAGCACCTATACGATTGTCCCAACCCTATTGCCCTTATGGCAAGCCCCAACCCTTTTTATAATATATGTGCTAGAAGGCAGTGGCTGAGGGTCTTCATATTCTGGGAATGACGTTAAACTCTATCAGATGGTGAGGTTCTAGTTCTGGAGTTTTGGGGGAATGTGGAGCACCCCTTGATCACCATTGCTCCCTGATCCACTCTGACCCACAGTGGTAGTACCTGTTAGGGTCCCATCTATGGTTAAAATAGAAAAATGTGTTTATAAAAATTAATTAAGATATCCATTAAGAATTAATTTATTTCAAAATTTTGTCGGCATTAAATGACCCACTGAGGTTGATATGCCGTAAAACAAAACAAACCAATAGGAATAACTGAAACAATTTAATTGTATACAAAAGTACTCTCAACAAACATCTACAGAAATATAAATGTAAACGTACAATGAGTGCAGTTCTCTAACCTCTAGCCATAAAAAGCCGAGACGGTTTGACATGCCGTTACAAACAATGAATCAATCAACCTATAAAAGATAATCCTGAATCTGAACTGATTTTTAAAAAAATAATTTTCTCACGTTTTTGTATAGAAATTTTGCGTTCTTTTTATTTACAGAATAATGTGGTTGTTGTTTTTTTTAATTAAAAAGAAAATCTTCCTTTTCTTTTGTTGACACGTCATTTTGCTTTCGGCGTCTCTACTTCTGTCTATCATCCTCTGTCAGTTGATATAACACATTTTTGTCTCAAAAGTAGAGAAATGTTGCTTAGGATAAAGAAAATAATAATTTAGTTGTAGCTACTTCAATTATTCATTATTTTTATTGTTTTATTATTTACGTTTCTCATCGGAAATGTCTAGGATTCATTGTTGGTAGATCATATGACAGCAAGTGCTTGGCTCTTGTCCTTGTTTCCCTCGATCTACGATTCTTAACATATACCCGGAATGGAAGTTTTAATTTGTTAGGGTTTAAAATGTAAAATTTAAATGAACGTTTTGGGGAACTGAACAACTTTTATATTAAAGGGAGGATGTTTAGATATCTAAATGAATCAGAGTTAATTTAGTGTAGTTTGGTTTCTTTGTTCAATGGCATATCAACTTTCCTAAGTTTTTAATGCCAAAGCCAATCTTGTAGAAGAACAGTAGTGGTACTATTTAACTGGGATGAATGGGTTCATACTTTTCTCAAGGATATTAGTCTGAAAGTGAACTTAATAACACGATTTGAGTTCGAACTTGCTTACTACGATATTAACAGCATGTTACCCAATACGCCACGAAGACCCTGTTTCATGCTAATTTGGAGAAAGAAATATTAATAAGTCATTCTTGATAGTTTTTATTAACAACAGTTGTTATTGAAATACAGGATTGTCAAAAATTCAGCATCTCACAAACTAATAAACAAACATAGAAACAATAAAGAAAAAGTAGGGCAGACTGTGATCTTTAACCTTTGTATAGCAACCGGTTGATGAAAAGTAAAATTCTGAATTCAAACCTGTTAAACGCGACCTTCGAAAATTAGCCGTGTGCCACACCCTGCTCGTAAAGAGGGGTATATGAATATATACTTAGGAACAAGACGTGTGCATAGCTGGTATGTACGGTAGATTTCTCTCTTTGTTCTTCTCGTATGCTCTCTTATGACTTCTTGAGTCTTCTTTATCTCTGTATTCGTTTTGGTCCTTAGTAAAGACCACAAAGATTTGGATATTCTCAGACGTCTTTATTTAACCCCAGTTAAGAATCATGCGTGAGAGAAATAGGTATCTTAGAAGTATCTTCCGTCAAAAAACTTAGCTCAACTCCCCAAATTCTATGTCCATCTCCAATTCACACGAACCAAACTGACCAAATCAGAAAACATCCACAAGGTCAACGAAAAGCCAGTTCATGTAAATCTACTTTTACTGTTTTTTCCATGATATAGAATTATCACCATTTTTAATTTCTACTCTACCGTACATAATCTATATGAAACATATCAATTAGGTAACACTTGTGCCGCATCCTGCTTGTATAGAGGGTTTGGGTAAATACATACTCTATAGACGTATATCCGTGAAACTTGTTTCTCAACTGAAACTTTATCGCATGTAAGATTTGAAAGAATGATGATATTTTACTGTTTCTTCTTGTTTTTCCTCCAATTTTTCTCGATAATTTTTTTCTACCTGCATCTCTTCCTGTGCAAAGAAAATAATTTACTTTAAGCTTAACCTGCGAGAATTAATATATGGCGGTTAATACGTACGATTGACCCTGGATTACCATCTACACGGCAAATTGGAATTGATACTGCTTGAGTGTTAGATTTGGATTAGTAAATGTTCTGGGAAAGTCAGCTTGTGTGCAGCAAGCGAGAGCCTAATTAAGATAATTATCCTTCACTCCTACTAGTAATAATTTTCCCGAAAGACAGAGTGTTAAAGAAAATTAAAAGCAAACAGGATATTCTCTGAATAAACGTTTTTATAAGCAATGATATTTATTCTATTTTTATTTTTTGTTGATAAAATGTAGTTTGTGTTCGTAATTAAAACTAATAGAGTATGAAGGTAATTTTTTAAATATTTTATATAGATGTAATTTGACCCGCCCCCAGTTTTTACTCACGGTTATAAGGTCTTAGATATATATGCTGCAGTATTAATCTGAATTTGCATCATTTTGAGAATAGTTCAAGGTTAGCTGCTCAGTGTTTACTGGTAGGAGATTAGAAAACCGTTGTGTTGAGGTTAGAAGGCGGCATTCTAACAAATATCATTAATAATACTAGCAAATATATGCACCCTCCAGGTGCAAGTATTTAAGTTTTAATGTAATAAAATATTGTATTGAATTAGAAAGGCTAATGAAACTAAATAAAAATGCATATAAAAAGATTTGAAATAGAGAGGGAGTATAATTGAAAAATAGAACAACTGAAACTTACTCTTCCATCACTCTCGTCTTTTATTGTTATTTGTATTTAGTTAAAAGAGGAAGTAAAGAATAAAATGACAGTTATTTTTTCTTGTTAATGGATTTCATTTAAGATTAATTGAAGAGATTTTTGCTTATATTCATTAAAGTTAGAAATCAATAACACTGAGCACATATTTATTAATTCATTTTTTTAATAATAATATGCAAATTAGCCTTCCCGTTCACACTGTAAACCGCTATTTTGTTGTATATATACAAAAGAATACAGATAAAAAGATTTGAAACAGAGGGAGTATAATCAACTGAAACTTACTCTTCCATCACTCCCGTCTTTCATTGTTATTTTTTCGAATTTAAGTATTTAGTTAAAAGAGGAAGTGAAGAATAAAATGACAGTTATTTATCTTGTTAATGGATTTCATTTAAGATTTATTGAAGAGATTTTTGCTTATATTCATTAAATTAAAACCAAACAATTAGAAATCAATAATACTAAGCACATATTTATTAAATTCGATTTTTTAATATTAATATGCAAATTAGCCTTCCCGTTCACATTGTAAAGCGCTATTTTGTTATATATATAAATATAATTGCATGTTGTCAGTATGTAGACATAGTTAACAGTATTAATAATGTAAGACAATTTTATTAATCATTGAGGTTTAGATAAAATGAAAATCATGGAGAATGTGATGTCAATAACTAAGAGAATTGTGACTTGAGTAGGAATATAGTTTCGGTTACAGACAGAAAAATACACAATCTCCATTATAATAAGATGTAAATATGGTTAACAGTATGAATAATGTAAAGCAATTTTATTAATAATTGAGGTTAAAATTAAAATCATGGAGAATGTGATGTCAATAACTAAGGGAACTGTGACTTGAGTAGTGATATAGTTTCGGTTACAGACAGAAAAACACACAATCTCCATTATAATAAGATTAATACTTATCATTATTATTTCACTCCTTGTGAGTTTTTAACACTGGCGAAAGCTGATGATCTTTCACTGAAGTCTGTGTGACAAGTCTCATCTGGCCTCCACGACACTTCTAAATATTTTAGCCGATCTCAACAATGTTATTATCTAGATGGTCTCAATTATTTCTCTGATTTCTAGTTACTCTAATCTGTTTTCTAAACTTTTGAGCATCGTTCTAGTGAAATAACTACAATATATATCACTTTCACCCACATATTCCTCTTTTTCCAATTCTTTACCAAGCTCCAAGTATTATTATTATTATTATTATTATTATTATTATTATTATTATTATTATTATTATTATTATTATTTGACTCCATAAGAGTCTTTCCCATTCGCATTAGTTGATGGTTCAATGCAGGCTGAGAGATAACAAGTCTCCCCAGGTTTCTTTTCTGAGCATTCTTGCCAATGTTAACAATGCTGTTGGCTGGATGTTCTCTTTTCTTCCTCTGATTTCCACTTTCTCTCGTCTTTTTAAAATACTTTTGGCAACCGTTCCAAATGTACCAACTACAACTGGTATTACTTCTTGTGAGTTTTTCACATCATCTAACGGTGTTGGTCTATGGGGAAATATTAGGGAAGTTGGGTAGGCAACTAGCCTAAGAGAATGAAAACTGAATTTAAATCAACATGACTCTATTAAGAAAAATTGGCCGTGTGTTATATTTCCAATGACATGAGTGCAAAGTGAAACATAAACAGCCACGTCTATGACTTGAACTCGGGTCGTCGATTCCATTTTCTGTGACGATAACATTTATGCTACTTTGAATTATGTATAGTGGCCTTCTGAATATAGTTGAATTTAATAGAATAAAAAAATAAACTTACTTGCATTGCAATCATCATCATCATCATGTCGCGCTCTCAGCATGTATTTCTATCCAAAATCCATGCAGAGCTGATTGATGTATATTATTTGTCGGCACACATTGGTGCATCCATGTGTAATTATCCATAGAATAATGTCGCTTATGAGTACGTGCTTACTTTTCCAACAGTTTCTATACTACATTACAATACTGCTTTAGTATTCCATCGAAAGTGAGATAGCATGATGTCGAGATGTAGAGAAGTTGGCTGCTGCAGATATCACGTAAATATGAGATGAGAGAGCTGGTGTGCTATGGGTTAATTTTATAAACTGGTTCTCCTGAATTACAAGCTGGAACTAGGCGCTCCTTGTATAATGTTTATCGTCGGAGGAAATGGACTCGGCGACCCGAGTTCAAATTCTGAACGAGGCTGATTGCATTTCACATAACGTTAATACTCTAGGGAAAGGTATGCATCCAAATATTCCCAGTCCATCTAGGGTAAGCAGTAAGGCAGAGTGGGCTCTTTAACCTTGGTTAGACAACCAATCTAAGAGAAGGAAAACTCTGAATTCAAACCTTTTAAACTCCGCTTAAGAAATACAACGTCTCTCATCCTACTCGTGCGGTGGGTTGGTAAATATATATACAAGCATACACATTTGAGTATCCTATTTTAGTCTACGTATTCCTTCCACCCCTTCTCGAAATCTCAAGGACGATGGTAGGTAGACAGTTTCAGTAGTGCTAATACATATATTTTATGTCGTTTAATTACTAGTGAATTTGACACAATTAGTTCTAATACTGTGTCTCTTATCACACATCCATTTCACGGCCTGTCAATATATTTTCAGTGGAGTTTCGTTTTTCTTAAGCATATTCATCAAAGTTGTTTCTCCTTCAATTTTGATTTTCTAGATCTTTTTTTCTTTCAGTTTATTTTCACAAATATCTTTGAGAAAGGTTTGGTGGAACATTTCCAAGTGTTCCATTGTTGATGAATTTTACAGAAGATCAGCAATAAAAGTTACATTGGAATTTAATGGGGAGGAAGAATACAAGGAATAAACCAAGCGAAAGACTCACACAAATTAAACACTCCGGTCACATCCAACGCACACAGGCACACGCAAACACAGAAACAAACTTATAAATGCATACAAATAAGCAAATATAAAAAATTCACACACACACACACACACACAACACACACACACACACATATATATATATATATATATATATATATATATATATATATATATATATATATATATATATATATCAAGAAAATTGAAAAAACACAGGTTTAAATGGGTTAAGTGGTGAGTTTATTGGCCGCCATCTCCATTTTCAATACAATCAAACAGAGACCCGGATTTTTCCTTCTATCACCTTACCTGTCCAAGGTTGTCCTCAAGAATTATAGAATTCCCTACATCTGACAATATCTCATTTAATTTCTACATATTAACTCTCCCCATTTATTACTGAATGACCACCAACAATTTACCTTTGATCACAGACTTATTTAGTAACATGATAATCTCCATTCGATCTCAACACACAACAGATTATCACACTTTACCCATTTAACCAAGATTTTTCAACAATAATAATATATGTTTGATAATAATTATATATAAAAATATTTCCCCTTAAACCCCCAACACATTTACACTCCCCATTGACACAATTATAATATAACCACTGATAAAAATAATAATCAAAAATATACATCCTTATTAACCAATAATTATTTCCACATAATTATAACCACACTAACACTATTTGCATAAACACAATTATCATCAGAATAATTATAATAATAACAATATAATAATAACAATAATTTAATAATAATAAAAATTATAATAACAATAATACTAATAACTATAATAATAACAACAACAATAATAAAAATATAAGTAATAATTATAATAATAATATTAATAATAACAATAATTATAATAATATAAATTACAATAACAACATTTCAATAAAAATTATAATAAAATAATAATTATAATATACTATAACAACAATTATCTTTATAACAATAATATTTTTTTTTTTTTTTAAATAAAATTTAAAAAAATAGAAATAAAAAATAAATAAAATAAAATAAAATAAATATATATATATATATATATGTGTGTATGTGTGTGTATATATATGTATATATGTATATGTATATATGTATATGTATGTATATATGTATATGTGTGTGTGTATGTGTATATATATTATATGTATATATGTATATATATATATATAATTATAATAATGTATTTAGATTTTATAAAAAATACAAACTATAATAACAAATAATAACAATAATAATAACAATAATTCATTCACTTATACGTAATTGTAATATTAATATATATTAATCGTCAAATAATCAGTACTAACTATAAAACAACAATACAATACTCTTTCTAACAAAAAATAAATAAAATAAAATAATATCTTTTCATTTTTAAATCCCCAATCCCCCCCACACACCCAAACTTCCATCTCCTCTCTTAATATAAAAACATGAAAATTCCTTTTCATGACATCTCTCCTATACCCCTCTTACCAATATACACAACACCTCTCCCCTACCTCTTACCAACACACACACACACACACACACACACACACACACCCCCCCCACACACACACACAACCTTGAGCTTTCACTTCCTGTCGTTTATCGCTACAGAAAAAAATTTATACACACACACACACACAACCACATACTAAAAAAATGCACAATGTTTCCCTTCAATACACACACTAACAGCGTTACATACTCACACCTTAAAATAGAATATTTGATGTCATATTTCAAAACCGTCTCCTTTTTTTCAAACTTCAGAAAATTTTTTAAACAGACTGAATAAGAAGGATTACCACTCACTTTTTCTCATCTTTCTGTGATATATAATTTCTTATCTTATGCCCTGAAGATGATCTATTTAATAGATCGAAACACTGCAGCGTCGGCCAATAAACTCACCACTTAACCCATTTAAACCTGTGTTTTTTCAATTTTCTTGATATATTACATACCGTCGGATTTATTTCCTCTCTTCACATATATATATATATATATATATAAGTTAAAAGAAAGGAAATGAATCCGACAATATGAGTAAGAAAAGGTGGAATGAAAACATCATACAATGCTGTTAAAGAAGAAAACAATTTATAATATATTCATAGCTGATACTGATCAATATTTCGATTTTACAAAAATCATCATCAGAGCTCATTCACTCCCGTAGTCTTTTGAATTCCAACCGTCACATTTCTTAATACCCATCCCCTTCCGTTTAAATTGTTTCGTCTTGTTGCCAACATCTCAAAAATTCGCTACATTTGGTTGACAAAAGATATACATGAGACATGACCGATATATATATGGCGCGAAATGCCCACGTTGGTGAATATTGTAACGTCTTTCGTTTTTTTGCAGTATTAAGGTTTGTTTTTTTTGTTTTGTAAACTCATTTGACTTTCCTCTCCGACTACGGGAGTGAATGAGCTCTGATGATGATTTTTGTAAAATCGAAATATTGATCAGTATCAGCTATGAATATATTATAAATTGTTTTCTTCTTTAACAGCATTGTATCATGTTGTCATTCCACCTTTTCTTACTCATATATATATATATATATATATATATATATATATATATATATATATATATATATATATATATATATATATATATATATATATATATATATATATATATATATATATATATATAATATATAATATTCAGAGACTCAATTTATAAGAAAATGATTCTCTGAAGTATTTGTTAACGTTAAACGTTTCATTTTCTTTTATAGAAAGATAAATGAGAAAAATCTTAGCATTCTATTACTGTTAGTTGCGTCGTAGAATTTTCTCATTTTTTTCATATTAAAATTGAATATAATTCAGAAGATACTGATAATGCTCTGATGTTCGTTTAATATCGAGAATACCAAAATATTTAAGTTTGGCTAATATTTCAATCTTTAATAAAAACAACCTCTGAATTCCTTGTTTTTTTTCATATTTTACATATTTACATACCGTCTGATTTATCGATATATATATATATATATATATATATATATATATGAGGAAAGTGGATTGGAATAAATCCGACAGAATGTAGTAGAGATATGAGGATCAACAAGGATAAAACTCAGACAAACGTATGTAGGATATATTTCATACCAGTATGATACCTTTGATAATCAATAAAACGACTGATGATGCCGAGCTCAAAGCGCTAGCGAAATATATCCTACATATGTTTGTCTGAGTTTTGTCTTTGTTGTTCCTCATTTCGCTAATATATATATATATATATATATATATATTGTAGTGCTATATTTGTACAATTCTATATTTGTAAGTAGACAGTTTGTAATGTTCTGTATTTGGGTGCTATATTTGTAAGTAGACAGTTTGTAATGTTCTGTATTTGGTTGCTATATTTGTAAGTAGACACAGCTCAATATCATTGATAGAGCATTTATATTTAAGTTAAACATGCGTAGATATAGAGTCAACTTCTTGTTATTAACAGTTTTTCGCCTATGCAATCTTCAGATCGCATAGGCGAGAAACTGTCAGTAACCCATTGTTGCCTCCATGTTCACGCTACTTCAACTTATATATATATATATATATATATATATATATATAACTGCTCAGCTATTTTAGCAGTGAGCACCTTCATATGCTAAAACTTTTCACATTTATTCTTCATTATATATATATATATATATGTATATATATGTATATGTTGAGGATAAGGTGAGACTGAGACAAGATAAATGCTGAGAGAGAGAGAGAGAGAGAGAGAGAGAGAGAGAGAAGGGGGAGGAGAGAGAGGGAGAGGGGTGTATTAAATAGAGAGAGAGAGAGAGAGAGAGAGAGAGAGAGAGAGAGAGAGAGAGAGAGAGAGAGAGAGAGAGAGCGGAAAGCATCATAGTTTTCGAAAACAGCCTTGTTTGCCTATGAAATTTGAACCTAACACTTATCAGTCAATCTTGCTTAAAGCCAAATAGTTCAAGTTGCATAGGATTCCGACAGATCAATACTAACCTATTCGCTAATCTTATCGGTAAAATTCAATTTTCCAAGAATTCGATTGATCAATTTAGAGAATCTTCTGAATTGCTAACAGAATTTAAAGACCGGAATCCCGGTCGAGCAGAAACCAGGAATTCTGGATTTGATATAAGATAAGAACCGTAAGTAGAGAACACCGGAACCCTGTATATTTGGTGATGATATTCAGATCGACAATCAGCCTGTCGGTGGGGCTTAAAATACGCCGAATTCATCCTGTGCAGACCCAATAAATAGAGTGTCCTGGGTATGACACACCACTTATGGAGTTATGGGGAATGTGGAGTACCCCTTTGTTACCATTACTTCCAGGACCACTCTGACCTGGAATGATAGCATCGGTAATGATCCCATTAATAGGACAAACAGATACATTTGGAAATTATTAGTAATTGATTGGGGTACCATATATATATATTTACCACATAGCACTAATACGCTTTGGAAAGGTATGCATCCAACTAATCTCCCTCCATGTATGGGTAAATAGTAGGGCAGACTGGGCTCTTTAACCTTTGCTCGGTAACCAGTCTAGGAGAAAGAAAACTCTGAATTCAAACCTCTTAAACTCCGCTGAAGAACTTGAGCTTGTGTCACATCCCACTCATGCGGTGGTGTTGGTAAATACATATATATTTACCACTTCCTCCGCACGAGGATAATGTGACACGTGGTCATTTTTAAGCAGAATTTAACAAGTTTGAAGTCTTCATCCACTTCAAAGAGCGCTCCTTCACGGATGACCACTACTTAGTCTGGAATTTTAATCATTTACTACATCTGTGTGTGGGATTCATTTATCTATTTCTTGACTCGCACTCAAGATTTTCGGTTGACCGGGTTATTATTCTTTTTTTTTTTCCAATATTTTATCACCTTGTCATAATTCAGTATTCATCACATTCATAGCAATCGTTGGTATCTATGGTACAAAAGAAAAAATTGGCCGTAAGGAAACATTTTTAATATTGCGTCACTTTATGAAGCAATAAGTATTATGAATTATCCTATTCATTGTAACATCGATTGTGTTTTTAGAGTAGATTGTCTGTAAAGGCAGTGTGACAGGATAAATTAAGAAAATCCTCCTTTTTCATTGCAAAGACGGTAACTGAGTAGATAATTGTATTTTTTCGGAAAGATATACTGGCATCTTTAAAAATGTGACGTCCAAAAAATGAAGTAACCCATGGGAAAATTTCATGTGTGATTTCTGTAAGAAAGAAATAATGCTACTTAAACGGCATTTAAGAGAAAACCGTTCGTTTATCTCTTGCTGACAGACTCGTACACGTTATTCGTAAGCTGAAGTAATTGATTAGACCTCAGACTTGTATAATAACTATTGATTCATTCGTCTTAAATTGCATCCTGAACAAGGAAAAATAAGCCATCCATCATTTATTCTGATGGCAAATAGAAAACAAAACAAAAAATAATCAGTAACATCTTAAATTGTTTCAGTGATTCTTTCTTGCTGCCCACTTCTTTCTGTATTTATGGATATATGTATATTGTATCTTTCTTTCTTCTTTGTTTATTTGTTCATTTATCTACTTAACTTGAAATCTATCTATCCATCTATGTTAACTTCTCTATCTATCTATGTATCTATGTATCTATCTATTCTTCCTTCGTCATCTATCTCTTCCTCCTAATCTATCTATCTACTTATCTCTCATTTTGCCATTTATCTATCTGTCAATCTATCAGCTTACAGTCAAGTCACGTTGAAAGCACCAATTCCAGCTAGATCACCGAAGTAAAGTATCGATGAGCCTGTCTTATATTAAGATGGATGACTATTCAAGCAACAATAGGTACTGTAATCAAATTTATATCAAAACGAATTGATTCGGCATTAAATACCTCGAAATAGTTGATATACCGCTGAAGAACTTGAGCTTGTGTCACATCCTACCCATCCGGTGGTGTTGGTAAATACATATATATTTACCACTTCCTCCGCACGAGGAATATGTGACACGTGGTCATTTTTAAGCGGAATTTAACAAGTTTGAAGTCTTCATCCACTTCAAAGAGCGCTCCTTTGGTGGGGGTGGGGTGTTTTAACACCCCACCCCCACCAAAGAATAATTATTTAACTATATATATCCTTCCTTATCTATCTTTCTGTATCTATTTATCTATTTCCCTTCTTTATCTCTATCTATCGTTCCTTATCTATCTATCCTTCGTTATCTATCTATCTATCTATCTATCTATCAGTATATATATATATATCAGTCCAATTTTCCATTCTGTAATGTGATCTGTAATGTAGTGGTTACTTCCGAACAACAGTGACACTGGTGCCCACCTGTGTGGCCGTCAACAAAAGATCAATCACAAGACCTCTCTTTATAGGTGTGAGAGACGACCAGACACGAGACTTGGTAATTTTTGTAAAGAGGATGTCAGATATTTACCAGAAGAGTATCAAGTCACGACCTAAATTCCAGATTAAACGAAACAGCCCATCCTCTCATTGAGAACTGGCTACCAGTCCACAAAGAATAGATCTTTGCTTATTTGATTGTCTATTGTTTAAATCTTACAGATACACCTACATGTATTTTGTGGTTTTCTCATAATTATCAAAGCTTATTTAAAACTTTCTTTCTACTTCCTACTATTTAGCTAGAAGATATACGGTTTCCACAAAAACTGATTGTTCTTATTTCTTATGTTCATTGCAATGTTATATAAATACATATATATGCTAAGAATTTTTTTAAATTCATATTGTTGATTAGTTGGATTTTACGGTAGGTCAACCTTGGATCATTTTATACCGAAGACATTTTGCTTCATTCATTCTTGATGTGTATTAAATGTTTAAACTCATATTTAATCCAATTTTTAAACTCATATTTTCTATTTAACCCATAGATTGGTTGGTTGGTTAGATTTTACGGCATGTCAACCCTTGTTGGGTTAATTTATGTCGAAGACATTTTGTTTGATTTAATCTTATTGGGTATTCAACTTAAAAAAACACATAAATTCTGATTGTCCATATGTTACAGCTGTTCTAAACCATAAATGGGAAACTAACACGTAGTGCCACTCTGGGTCAGAGTGGAACTGGGGGCAATAGGGATGTAGGGGTACTCCACACTCCACCCCCCTCAGCTTCAGAACTGGAATTTTACCACTAGATACATTTTAATGACATACCCAGGACACTAAGAGTCTCAGCAACCGCATTACAGCACATACATAATAAAAGGGTTGGCAGTTTGCCATAAAGATAATAGGGTTGAGAAAATCATATAGGTGCTGGGCTTGACGATTGATCGAAGGGGGCCTTTTCAACTACCCGTCAACCTAAGTGTTGTACCGGCCGTTCCTACAGTGGAGAACATGCACCGGTTCTCACTATAAATAGTGAGACACCGAGTGGAAAGGGAGGACTGTTCCCGTTAACGACAAGCTAGTCGTACCTGTACCATTAATTGTAAATACACTTGTCTTATTTTACCCCATCTCGACTTGACTTCTTTTTACTGTTGGGACTAACATCACAACACTAGTGGAGTGTTGTATGTTATGGACTGCTCAGCCACCAGGATTCCGTCCTTAAGCATCATGGATCACTACCCACGGCAAACGGGTGCACTGACTGGTTTTTTACTTCTCTGCAGAGGTGCAGTCGGTGTATTCTATTACCCTTTTCGACAAGACAGCATTCACATTGTGCTTTCAAAGTATTTTTCTCATTTTAATGACATATAATACAAATCTGTACTCCATAATCACCCCAGTGATGGGTTAAATAGTACCACGACTGTTCTTCTACGAGGATGACTTTAGCAATAAATAACTCACGAAGGTTCGTATGCCACTAAACAAAGAAACTAAACCAAACTATTTATTCAATACCAAAGCCATGCTTATCGAAGAACTGTATTAAAACTCTTTAGCACGTTAAGCACTACGCCACGAACATCCGTCTATTTGTATTGCATGAGAATGCATGTTATCATATAACATGTTTAAAAACCCTTAAGAAACTATATTTGAATTTTAATTGTACGGGTAATCCTGATTTGTGGAAACCTTACAAATGGACGACGGAAATCCCTCCAAGATAAATTCTACACCCTTTTTTGTAGACAAATTATGTTGCAGCAAGAAAATATATGGAAATGTAACATTATCATAATCTACCACTTCTTTTCTTTCACCATAGCTCAAGCATGTGAATCTTATTTGCACTTCTGGATTTGACACTATTTGCAACTTATCAAATGACTCTCGAGTATATTAAATTAAATTATGAAGATTACATTTCTCAGACAGTAAATCGCATTAAAGTTTTAAAAGATAGAGGTCTCTTTAATTTTTTGCAGCGGGGGAAAAAGAACAAAGAAAACTCCTAAATAGAAAGGAGAAGTTATCTTCTTTTGAGATTATCAAGAGCTTGATATTCTATCATGAAATGTAATGATTCTTTTTATTTCATAAAAACTTAAAGTTATTCTTATTCGATTCAGCATCAAAGGAGACAGCATTGCATACTTGAAAATGTGTCATGATTTGCTCCGATTATTTTTGCATTTACAAATGTACCAGTTTCAAATCAGCAATGACCCTTTGCTAACAAAAATGTTATCTATCTATCTATCTATCTATCTATCTATTTATGTTTCTCTTTATACTATCTATCTATCTATCTATCTATCTATCTATCTTAAATTGCTTATCTATTTATCTATTTATCTATCTATATAACTATTTTCCTTCTCTATCAATCAATCAATCTATCTATCTAGCCAAGTACGAGACAATAGGGAATGGTGGGAAGACTGGATTTCTTTGCGTGCTTTTTCGTTGTGTGGTATCAATTAAGCTATATCAGATATATAGTTTATTGTGTATGGTTTGCGACTTTATTTATTCTTTATTTGGTTTAGATTCGAGTGACAACAAGTCTTCACATGTCTCCAGGACTCTTCTAAGTATTCTAGCCGATTTCAGATGTCTAGATAGTCCAACATTTCTTCTGATTTCCAGTTACTCTAGTTTTTTTTCTAAACTTTTGGGGACTTTTCCAAATGCACCAAGTACAATTGGTGTCACTTTAACCCTCATATTCAAGAGCCTTTTCTATTTTCTAGCAAAGTACAGGTATTTGTCTATTTTTTCGTTTGTCTTTATCCTATGATCTGCTGGAACTAAAAAATCTACCAGTTGACAAGTTTTCTTTTTCTTGTTAATCAATACTAGGTCTGGTCTTCTGACTGGAATAAGGTGACCCGTCTTTACCTCAAAGTCTCAGAGAATTTTATGTGTTTCATTCTCAAGAATTCTTGGTTATGCATATAGTATTTTATTGTATGGTTAAAACTGAGTTTCTTCTACAATTCCCCGTGGATCACCTTTCCAGCCCAGTTGTGCCTTGCCTTGTATTCTCGCTGTGCTAGCGTGCTACATTTGCTTAATACTTGGTTGATTATCTCATCTCTGTCTCCTAAATCTGCTATTCTGTTGTGTCTTATCTATTTTTGCTTTGATATGATTTGTTTTTCTGGTATTGTCGGGGAAAAGCTTCTTCACTTACACACATACACACACACACACACACACATATAATATATATATATATATATATATATATATAATATTAACCATCCCTCCACACAAGTAGGATGTGACACAAGGTGTTAAGTGGAGTTTAACAGGTTTTAGTCCAGTTTTCCTTCTCCTAGATTGGATGTACATTAAAGATCAGAAAGATAAAACAAGAAAATAAAACATAGTCAGGTGCTCTATAGTGGCTACATATATGAGGGTAATCCCAAAGGTCTTCAAAGCACTGGGAATGTAGGGAAACTGTTTGTGCAGCTATTGGCAATACTATTGTGTTTGTTGTGCATGTGCTTGTACCTACCCCTGTATGCACCTTGCTGCCACACTCAGTCTTGGCTTGATAGTTGTTTCTGATGGAGCTTCCAATTAACACAGCAGCCAATTCAGCTTTTGAATGCAGAAGACATTAGATCGATTGAAATTCATCACCAATTAATATGTATGGCTTATCCGCCAAATTCTTATTTCTTGTGTGTTTCATCACCTCAGCTAAATAATGGACCATTCCATTTTATTATAAAAAGAAAGAGAATAAAAAGGACATGTTACACAGAAAAAATATAATAAGAAAGAAAGAAAGAAAGTGTAGGGTAAAGATAGAGGGGGTGAGCATGGAAGCGATGCTAATCTCTTTCAATTGAACATAATAAAAGAAAGGAAAAGGTTTGAGAGTGAGGTAAATCAAGATTATTATACTTTTTACATATTGAACTATTTAGCAATAGCTCTTAAGTAAACATATCAAAAGTTGTAATAATTAAATCATCATACTGTGGTATATTCACAGGTCCTACTAGTTTCTAAATATTTTGGAGACCTTACTTTTGGGATTGACCCTCATACATACCTTGAAAATTAGAATCGAGTATCTTAGTTTTTGTCCAAATTCAAACACTGGCCGCTGGTGGTATTCTGGGTATTGTTGACATGCATTGAGATAGAATATTATGCAGCGTGATTATATTAATTGCTTGATTCTTTCTGTATTCATCCCCCCCTCTCTCTCTCTCTCTCTCTCTCTCTCTCTATATATATATATATATATATATATATATATATATATATATATATATATAATTAAATTAAAAGATGTCCCTTTCCATAAAATTGGGTGTCTGTGGCTATGTATACATTTATATATAGCATATGTGTAATGTAAATTTTATTGAGTCTCTATATCTCAAACTGCTTCCATCTATAATGTATTCTTATGTGTGGGTGCCTGTGTGTGTATGTGTGTGTTTGTGTATGTGTATCTATCATAGAAATCTTTTTCAACATATCTCGGTTTGGCTAATGCTATTACATATACGAGATTTACTTCTTTTAGTCACTAAACGCTTTAGTGTGAGGAAGTTGAAGTGGGCTCTTGTCACCGAGACTGATAGTATCTTAATTAGATTTAGAATAACAAATTTCTCGTTATCCATTATGTATTTGATACTAGAACAAGAATTTCCACCTCAGACCCAGTTCCACTATCTATCTATCTATCTATCTATCTATGTCTTGTCTGTATGAGAGTGGAGGACAATGCTTTTCTTGGTCTAATAATGAATAATGTGAAGAAATTACACTTAATATGTATAGGTCTATTCCTATCGTCTAAGAATATATATTAATTATAGTGAATATAAGATAGTGACAGTTAAAAAACGCACACATAACTTATAAAACACACACACACACACACTATATATATATATATATATATATATATGTGTGTGTGTGTATATATATAGTGTTGTATAAGTTATTTGTGTGTTTATTATATATATATATATATATATATATATATATATATGTGTGTGTGTGTGTGTGTGTGTGTGTGTGTGAGAGAGAGAGAGAGTGTGTGTGTATGTATATATGTATATATATAGTGTTGTATTTGTGTTATTTGCGTGTTTTTACTTTTAACTGTCGCTAGCTTATATTTACTATAATTAATATATATTCTTAGACGATAGGAATATATACTGCAAGATTTGCATATATGACAAAGGTATTCCTAAAATACGCAGAGTTTAATACATAATTAATATTTTTTGCCGAACCACATAAAATTCTCAAATGTATTTCTATAGTCTAAAAATATACATTAATTATAGTGAATATAACATAGTGACAGTTAAAATTAAAAACACACAAATCCAGAAATTTATGATGATTGATTACTTGAACTGTACCTCGTGTATTCCACTATGTGTCACTTACCACAGATATGATTTAGCTTTCAGAATTGGAGCATGATATCATTCAGCTACCGATCACAAGTTTCAGTGGGTAAAATCACAGCAGTATTTATTCAATTTCCTTCTCTATCTATACATCTATTTATCTATCGAAGTACGAGACTATGGAGAATTCAATTACCCAACACTATTATATATATATATATATATATATATATATATATATATATGTGTGTGTGTGTGTGTGTGTGTGTGTGTGTGTGTGTGTAGCAAAAGATTTCCATAGATACAGAGGTTTTAATGGTTAATAATTTTGCAGAAGAGCATAACATTTTCAAATATAATTTTTATCGTTTTATGACGGTACTTATCTTCACGATAAAAGAGCAACAAGAGAATTAGAAGAGTCATATTCAATTTGAACATTACAATCAGCATTTCCAAAACAGTCTTTTAAACATAAATTATCACATTGTTTAATTAATCAGTTTTGTCTAGTGTTATATATATATATATATATATATATATAACACACACACACACATATATATATATATATATATATATATATATATATATATATATATATATATAAACGTAGATGTTTATATTACCTTTATAATAATCAGATTGTTCCTCTCTGAAGATTGTTTTAAAACACGAAACTAAAGTAACTGAAATATTGTAAGCATAATTTCATGATTTTTAGATTTGATACTCTTATTATAGATTTTCCTCTGTTTCGTTGCAAACAGTTGTTTTTTGCTGACCTTCCTTTTATTATATATATATATATATATATATATATATATATATATATATATATATATATATATATAGATAGATAGATAGATAGATAGATAGATATAGATATATATAGATATATATATATTTATATATGAGAGTTATTCAATAAATAAGGTGTTGTTCTTTAAATTAAAGCAAAATAATTAATTCATATAGAATTTGTTTCCATGAATGCTTCCTTTGTAATTTATTTTAATCCTGCAAAACTATTTGTTTTGAAGTTATTCAGAATGATGGCAAATCAAACAGAGTTCAACTGTCTTGAACAGATGCCTGTTATCAAATCTTTAGTTGCTGAGAAATGTAAAATGTACAGAATAATATGCGATGTGTATGGAGAAGCAAGTTTAATTTAAAAGATTTACAAATTAACTATACATCGGTTTGTCATTAAGAGAATCCATTGAGTGAAAATACCCCGATTCTCTGATCAATAAAGACTGTCACGCTGACCATCTTCTGGAATGGACTCATTATTATTAATTTCAGTGTAAAAGTGCAACTGTAAACAGTGCTTTCTATTTTCAATATTTTAGGAAAAAGTCAACTTATTTATTGGATGATGCTCGTATATAGGGGTATTTATTTAAAAAAATACATATGCATGTGTGCTTTTAATTCTTAATATTTTGCGAACAAAGCAAGTTGCACGTAAGTGACAAAGGGTTTCCTAAATTACGCACAGTTTAAGTTCATTAACAATTTTGGAGAATGGCATAACATTTTAAAAATATTATTCTAAATAATTTACGGTAGTGTCAATTTTCACGATAAAAGTGCAATAAATTTCCAAGAGAAATGAAAGAGTCGCATTCACTTTCAACTTTATAGTCTGCATTTGAAAGACATTAATGTCCAAGTGTTTTCCAGTATAGATAATTTATATCTACGTTAGAGTAACAATCGCATAGGCAAGAAACTGTCAGTAACCAAGCACCATTGACTCCATGTCCACGATAAATATATATATATATATATATATATATATATATATATATATATATATATATATATATAGTTGGTCAAGAATTTATGAGAAAAAAAATAAGAAAAATATTTCTTATATATACTGGACTTTTTCGAAGCACTGGACAAATAAATGTAAAAAGTACTAAAAAATTGAATATACAAAATTTAAATAACCCAAGATTAACAGATTTGCTTACCTTCCTCTATGAGATCCTATTTAGGAGTGATTCAAATATATTGTATCTAATTTTGTCTGTTGGGTTTCCGGTTGGATGTGATTTAAGTTATTATTAAATGGAACATGAAAAAATCATCTAAATGTTTTGAGAACTTATAGACGTATAAATTAAACGAAATTATTATTAATTATTATTAATTAAAATAAAGTTTTGGTTGTATATTTAAATTAATGAGTAGTAATTAAATTATAGTTAATCGTGTAAAGATTTATTAATTATATGGGAAATAAATAAAGGAAAAAATAAATAAAGGAAAAATAATAAATAATAACATTCCTATTACCATTAGTAATGATAATATTAATCGTAAACTAGACTAACCACAATTTTCCTTTAACATTAAATTTTGGATATTAATTTTATATGATAATAAGCATTACTTATTATTAGAGATATATTTTGAGTGATATCTCAGTTAAGAAGATATCGATAAATATATTTGTATTTGGTGTCAGTGATAGGCGTCAGTGTCAAATTATATTGAATATATTCTAATATTATTCCAAATAGTGTTCTCCTGGAACGTTTGATAATTTGGAAATAAGGTTGAATATGTGAATAGATGATTAGAGAACGAATATATTTATGAATGGGAACTTTCTAATATTATTCCAAATAGTGTCCACTTTGGACATTGCAAAATTCAGAAATAAGTTAGAATCTATTGAAATGATTAGCGGAATGTATTTTTATGCTTATTCAGAGTTTCCAATTATGTATTCATCAGATTGATATTCAGAACTACAAGCGTAGTTTCGGGGTTATTAAAATCAATGACGTTCAAAGTGTCCTAGTGATATATGTATTGAGAAAAAGTGTAATATATAAAGTGAAATACGATATTAGTAATTCATATAATCAAAGCGTGAATCTATCAGTCTCCAACATGATTTTGAATAAGCAATGCATAGTCGTAAAGGTTTCGCGAATCCTTATAGATTAGTTGTTCAGGAATATATGACAAAAACTTTTCTTATATTTTTGCATTATATATATATATATATATATATATATATATATATCTATATATATCGTTATATTGTTTGCTTTATTTATAAATGAGAAGTTCTCAATATTGGTGATTAAGCATATGTTGATCTATGTCATTGGTGCTTGATGTCCGTCAGTTTCATATGAAACATCACATCAGATATATATATATATATATATATAAAGTAAAGTCGACGGGGCGGCCTAAAGTCGGTATCAGCCAGTCAGTGAGGGAGTCTATCCCCTTTTCAATAGCGCTAGACCAAGGAGATTGTTTTAGCATCTGAGGTGGAGCGCCACACCTACCATCAGCTCCTTACTTTACCGCACAGATCCCTGTGCTACTTGTGGTTTCTAGCCGAACGCTCTACCGACTGAGCTAACCCGGCCCCTTATATATATATATATATATATATATATATATATATATATATATATATATATGTACATATGTACGCACATACGCACACATGCACACACACATATACACGTATATACGCATACACATATACACGTACACATACACGCACACACACACGTACAATCATACGCATGTCTATTTAATTTTTTGAAACTATATATATATATATATATATATATATATATAGTTTCAAAAAATTAAATAGACATGTGTATGATTGGATAAATGATGTGAGTATGTATGTGAAGGTGAATTGAATGTATGAGAGTGTTTATGGGCAGCATAAAGGTTGCGTACGCGTAGTAACTAGTTACACACATAATACGTTGTTCTGTGAATGTGTGGTATTTTAACAGTGCTTACGTGCAAGCGTTTGTGTTTGTGCATGTATGTGTGTGTGTATTTTTTGTTTCCTATCCGGATGTGTAGGTTATGTATATTGTATATTGTCGGGTCGAGTTAATTGAGGAGTGTGGTTGAATAATATTAACTTTAAGGTTGCAAATGTTGTATATTATGGGCGGGTGGGGGGTTATGGAACGGCGGTGCTGGCTAAGTGTAGCAAATACGCGCGAGGTTGCGGTGTCAACCGGACATGGTTGCACGCGGTTACACATGCACACGACATAGACACGCATACAAAACAATATCCATACATACCGATATGCACACACATGCCACTATATATGCTACGTAAGCCTTACATATACATACTGAAGCGTATACGCATACTACTATGGGCCCAACGTGTACATACGCACACACACATATACACGTATATACGTACACACACATACGCGTACACATACACGCACACACATACGTACAAGCATATATACATATATATGCACACATATATATCTTTTGTAATTTTTTCGATTTTCCTTACATTTGAAACATCTTCACCTGATGATTGCATCGCATGAAACCAATATGGTTATGAATGTTCCTTTGTCACCTAATAAATAGATATGTAAAACCTTTATATATTTATCTATATATATATATATATATATATATATATATATATATATATATGTGTGTGTGTGTGTGTGTGTGTGTGTGTGTGACCTCTGTTTACATACAGCGTGAATTCATCTAAACTTAGCCTTCCTAGTGATGCTGTATGGCTGTACCTCTTGGACTCTAGAGAAACTTTTAGGGAAAAAGCTAGATGGTAACTAAACCAGGAAGCCGCATGTTGTCTGGAACAAATGTTGGAAGCAGCATTTCACAAAAAGCAAGTGTACGGCCACTTACCTCCTATCACACAAATAATCCAAATGACATGAACAAGACATGCTGGAGAAGTAAACACGCACTCATAAGTAATGTTCTCTTGTGGGCACCTACAGATGCACATACAAGTGTAGAAGTGTTATCTGGCACACAGAAAAACGTATCCATCAAACCTGTACGGATCAATGCCGTGTGGAAAACCTGCCAGATGCGATGACCGATAGGTGTGGTTGGCGAGAGACTATCATGGGTATCCATGCTGTCAATGTGACCTGATGATAGTGATTATAATGTTTTATACATACATATATATATATATATATATATATATATATATATATGTATATATATATATATATATATATTAAATTTGATAGAGGAATTATATATAATTGATAATTGAATCGAATTGGGAAGTCCTCCTGGTGGTGACCTTGCCTTCTGTTATCCTGCGATGGGATACACAGCAATACAGGTTAGGTCGCTGCGCAGTTTGAATTAACGTTACCATTGACTAGATGATTTGGCATTCTCCGTTTGTGGCATGGGCTGATGGCCCAGTGTGTTGAGTCCCCGCTCTTCACGCTGAGGTCCGCTGGTTCAATCTCTAGTGGCGGAGATTGTGGTATGCACTGCTGATGACCAACGGAGGTCGAAACAGCTGTCTAGTGCTCCGGATGTCGCAAATGGTGTTTGCCGAGTTATCTGGTCGTGGTAATATGATTCAATTATCAATTATACATACATACATACATACATATATATATATATATATATATATATATGTGTGTGTGTGTGTGTGTGTGTATGTGTGTCTGTTTGTGTGTATTTGTCTATTTCTGTGTGTGTGACATTAGAGTCATCAAATGTTGTAAAGTATTGTAATAAACAGGAAGACTAGAATAAATCTTTAGGAAGGTTTTAATGAAATAAGTAGCCAATGCAAAACCAAAAACGCAACAAATATATATGTATTAAAGTTCTATGGGTGGTGAAAATTATATGACTTCCAAATCGATGGAAGTAATACATATAATACACACTATTTTAATGTTTTTCTTACATTTGTTTATTTTATCATATTTTTTTTCTTTTTTCTTCTTTTTCATATCATTCTAGATATCAATTTTTTTCTGGGGCAAATTGAAGTAAGCCCGTTCCACTTGAGTACTCCGGAGCCGGGCTTTATCAATTACTCCGTTTCTGAGCATTTTATTAAATTCAGCCTCAATAAAGAGCCTATCAGCTCTCCCAAATCGTCTCGATTTAGTGGCAATAGATTTGCAGTTCGGGTCAGTATTAAGAGAATAAAGACGGTATATCCACTAACGCAGAAGGTAAACTGCAAGCAGTTAGATTAAGATATCCAGCCCGTCATGGACGCTTTCGGCCGCTGGATTGGTGAAGTAATTGACAGCGTTGATTCCAGGGGGCCAACCTCCCAGGAAACACCTGTCCCCTCGATTTAAACGGGCAGGGTTGGGATTATTTCCCAGGGCCTGAGGCGACCCCTTGAGGAGGAATTCCGACGGGATCAACACATTTTTTTGCACCCTCCACACAGTAGTCTCGGCTTGTGGCTGGTCCCACATTACTAGGGCCTTGTTCCTAACCCGTACACGTGGGGTACGTGGTAAATAATTCATGGACGCTATAATCTATGGCTTTTCATTGGAATGAAGAAAATGTACGATACCAGTGTTGGAAGACTTTAGTTGCAGAGGGTAAGTTCGGCGATACATCCAATCGGGTTTCAGAATTTTGTCCATAATCCTTGAATTAATGTTGTATAGTAAATTGTAATAAACAATGAGGAAAGAATAAACCTTTAGGGTGGCTTTGATAAACAAAGTCGCCAACGCCATGTTAGAAAAGAATACCAGGCCTTAAAAAAATAACAAATATATATAAACCAGTTCTAAAAGATGTAACAATTATATGAGTTCAAAATTAAGGGAAATAATGCATATAACAAGTTGCGAATGCTGGTCACTACTTGTTTTTAGAGACTATTTGAACCGGTTTGAGAGTTGAAAATAATGTAAGTATTTGAACCAGAAATTCCAAATCAGTTTAACACCGTTTTAAAAAATTAGGTTTTTATCGTTCCAGTGGCGGAGAAGTTGGGTAAATACAAACATGAACCATAAATCGTCTTTCACTATGTGTGGATCAATGTAACTTCCTACCCACAAAAAAACTTCAAATTACACAAAAGACAAGTAACATTAAATGTAACCCCCTTCAATACTCAAAATACCAAAAATCCAACTTACGACTCGTCACAATTTAAGAATTACCCAATTTATTTTTAGTTGAAACATTACAAAATCACTTAGTAGTCCTTCGTATAAAAAAATTCAAATTAATTTTCAACATACAAACCATCTTCCAACAGAAATCCATCATCTTTAAAAACAATTACATCGAGCGATAATGTCTTAATCGGCAAACAATAATTAGTATAAATATCTCAATAGTTCTACTACACAAATGGGAAGTCAACAGTATTTAAAAAATATTAGTCTATTTGAACATTTACATTCATGCTTAAAGAACAGTATTTTTATTTATTTATTTTTATAAACACACACACACACATATACATATATATGTATATGTATATATATATATATATATATATAATATATATATATATATATATATATATATTCAAACCAGGTCTTGGTTTCGAAATAGTTTGGCGAAAAACTGTCAGTATATTCATAATCTATCTATTTCAATCTGTTCATTATCTATCTATCTATCTATCTATCTATCTATACAAGGTGTGTCAAAAAGTACAAACAATTTCGATACTTTTTTGAAAG
The DNA here is from genome assembly GCA_023376005.1 of Doryteuthis pealeii. Taxonomy (NCBI): domain Eukaryota; kingdom Metazoa; phylum Mollusca; class Cephalopoda; order Myopsida; family Loliginidae; genus Doryteuthis; species Doryteuthis pealeii. Next base: position 130,501,440 of record CM042139.1, read on the forward strand.
ACCTTGTATATATATATATATATATATGTGTGTGGTGTGTGTGTGTGTGTGTGTGTGTGTGTGTGTGTATTTCAGTATAGGAGAATGTCTGTATTGATTTAAACATGCAAAAAAAAAGAAGAAGAAAATGCTGTTTTAATACTGTAGCGTGTTTCTATTTCCGTATTAATAAAACGCCTATACCTCATCGTCGTGAACATAACATAGAAACAGCGTAAATCTAAAAAAGCATGAAAATCCATTAATTCATGATGATTACCAAGGGGACACTAACCAGAACTATAATGATAAATATCACACACAAAGATGTCACAAGGATATCTGTTGACAGAATTGTTTATTGCCTCGGTGTTCTCGTACAGGACTCAGAAAATTGCATTTTCAATGTATTCATTGAAAAAAAAAGAAGAAAAGATTTCGTTTAGAATGACGTGGGGGACCGTATTGTGGTACGTAATAAATTATAAATTGCCATCTTCCGTATTTTCAAAGTCCTTATAATAAAAGACTTCGTCGACCATATTTTATTATCTAGGGCCGAGAAGCTGAAAGAGAATATATGAAGAAAATTTATAATGTGCATTTTAAATGTCGAGAATGTTTACGATTTTTTTTCTGTTTTCAGAATACAATAGATTTTAATATTAGAGCGAAGCGTTTTTTATCAAGCGGAAGTTTAATGCTGGTCTTATCTACACACCTCGCATGCTGGGTTATCTAAGTTAATACCTGTTCTGAACAGAAACATCACCCGGGAATTTTATTATCTGTAGCATATTCAATATGATATTTATATTTAATAACACGTTTTTCATATTTATGCACTTTTCATAGTTTAATAATAATAATAATAATGATAATAATAATCATCATCTTCATCATCATCGTCAAACTGTGTCGACAGTACAGATTTATTTCCCTCACTCTCCCCCTCTCTCCCCCTCTCTCTTCATCTCCTCTCTCTCTTTCTAGTTTCTGTCGCCATCCGTCTGTATCTGCTACTGCACTTGGTTATTCTAAACGGTACTCAGTGTCCGCACAGAGCTGATGAATGTATTTGCTCGTCGGCCAACACTGGTGTGCCTAGATATATACAGAACGGATTATCTTTACCCTCTCTCATCATTCCTCCCTATTGGCCACCACACTTCAATGGTAAATCGTCTAGACGGCAACCAGTGTCTGCACAGAGCTGATGAATGTAATATTTGCTCGTCGGCCAACACTAGTGTGTTTCTATGTAGGAAGAATTCACTTATGAGTTCGGCTTTACCTCTCCAGCAGTGCACAGCGTGTTGTGTTTGTTTTACTTGGGTGGTCCTTGAGATGGGAAGTAAGTGGTGATAAAGATGTTGTTTTGTAGTTTGCTGATTCCGGCATTTGTTCAAAACAATATGCAGCTTCCTTGTTAAGTTTCCTTCAAGCATTTTCTTCAAGCGTTTAGTTAGAATCACGTAGTACTGACATGGCTACGGTTTGGAAGAATTCTCGTTTTATCTTATCAGATTTCCTCATTGTCATTAACTTGTCAATAGTTGTCCATGCGTTTAATGACATCCCTTTCAGTCGTTGAGAGATTGATACTGAATATTAACTGGTCTACTAATTTCAGTAGCTTGTCATTTAATGAGGAGATGGTAGTTACCGTTACAGAACTACTACTATTAATAATACTGCTGCAGACATATATGGAACGTAGGTAAAAATCGGCTTCGTTCTTCAGGGGAAACTATTCTATTTTTCATCAAATAATAATAATAATAATAATAATAATAATAATAATAATAATAATAATAATAATGATGATGATGTTAAAATCTATAGAAAACTGGAAAGTAAATTAACAGCATCATGACAATCCCTGGCAGAATTAATAATCCAAATAGGAATTTTCCAAATAGACTCACTATCTCCATTACTATTTGCAATGATAACACTCAACTATATACTTAGAAAATGTACAGGGGTTTACAAATTCACTTAATCACAAGAGAAAATAAAGCACAGTATGTACATGGATGATATCAAGATTTTTGCACCAAACTAAAAAGAACTAGAAACCCTTGTACAAACCATAAGAATATACATATAGGATATAGGGATGGAATTCGGCATTGAAAAATGTGATGAAAATGGATGAAAAGAAACAATGGACAGAATAAACCTACCAAATCAATAAAACATAAGAACACTTGAGAAAAGGAGAATTACAAATATTTAGGAATCTTAGAAACAGGCACCATCAAATGAATACCTCAGAAGAACAAGAAAACTTTTAAAAACCAAGGCTTGCAGCAGAAATATTATTAAGGGAATAGACACCTGGGCATTCCCCATTATAAGATACTCTGTACCATACTTAAAATGAACAAGAGCGAAACTTTGACAGATAGGTCAAAAGACAAGAAAATTATTGACAGTGCACAAGTCATTACAACCGAGAGATGATAGAGACAGGCTATACCCAAAAAGAGCAAGGAAAATATGCCTGGTTATTTTCCATAGGTTCTCAAAAATTAAACGATAATGTTTTGAATCCTAATTATTTTATACTACTTTACCAAATGAATAGGCTAATCTATTCCTTATGTAACACTAGTCTTATATATAAAGAAAAATAACTCAGCATCTAGTGTTTATTGTCGTTTCAATGGGCCATATAGTGAAAATAAAGGAAAACTAAAAGAGACCGAAACGTTGCATCGTCGACAATAAACATCCAGTTTCCATAACATCCCGTGTTTGTCTACCTTTCTCCATATATATATATATATATATATATATATATATATATATATATATATATATATATATGTATATATATATAACCAACCAAGAATTTTACCCAACTTCTAACTACCCCACCCCACCCACAACAAACACTCAGCCACCTCCTCATCTTATCACCACGGACAAATCCCAATCTTTTGATATTTCCTCCTCTACTTTCCATGATAGATGCCCTCTGACCAAACAAATCCTCAGAAAACCATTTCTTCCATCCTGAATTACTCACCAGACACTCCCTCACTTTCACTTCTATAAATACAAGTGTATGTATGGTGCTTTAATAAATTGACTGAAGAACTACCGCTTAACAGGGAACGAAATATATCTCCCCACATCTATTTGTTTTGAGTTATTCTATTTGTCCACTTTTCCTTTATCCTTACTAACTTCTGTCGGATTTACTTTAACCCTCATATCTTAACAAACACACACACACATACACACACACACACACACACACACACACAAATATATATATATATATATATATATATATATATATATATATATATATATAAGGGTTTTGTAATTTGCTTGGAGCATTGTGTTTATATTGGTTTGTTGGTTGGTTTTGAAGGCTGTCAAAAT
>CM042139.1:130509817-130569817 GCA_023376005.1 Doryteuthis pealeii
AACATGCTGTCGTCTATAACCATCCACAAGACAAACCTCTCATCAATCATTAAATGTTACCAAAAGTCTTTGTTATTCACGTCACATTCAACGTGATTTTACTTTTATATAAACCTCAATTATTAATAAAATTGTATTACATTATTAATACTGTTTGCCATATCTACATGCTAATAACATGTAATTATATTTATATATACAACAGAATAGCGGTTTAAAGTGAACTAATTGGCTAATTACAGTGGCTAATTTCTGTATTGATATTAAAAATTTGATTTTAATAAATATGTGCTTGATTTTTAATTGTTTGGTTTTATTAATAAATCTTAAAGGAATCCATTAACAAGAAGAATTAACAGTAATTTCATTCCTTATTTCCTATTTTAGCTAAATAGTTAAATTAAGAAAATTTTGCAATGAAAGACGGGAGTGATGGAAGAGTAAGTTTCAGTTGTTTTATTTTTCGATTATACCTCTCTTTTACTTCCATTAGCCTTTCTAATTGAATATAATATCTTATTACATTAAAACTAAAATACTTGCACCCAGAAGGTGCATATATTTACTAGTATAACAGTGAAACAGAGTGATTAATATACAGACAATGTGATAATTCATGTTTAAAAGTTCGGTTTTGAAAATGCAGACAGTAAAGTTGAACGTGAACGCGACTCTTCCATTTCTCTTAGAAATTTATTGTGCTTTCATTGTAAAAATCGATTCTATCATGAAATGTTAAAAATAATATTTTGAAAATGTTATACCATTCTTCAAATTTATTAATGAACTATTAAACCGTGTGTATTTCAGGAATTCTTTTGTCACTTATGCACAACTCTTAATAATATTCCTATATACGAGGGTAATTCAATAAATAAGGTGAATTTTGCATACGTTGTTCGCAATAACACAAAAGATTTTTAGTTACACATTTTTCCAAGAAATTAATAGTCATAAGTCGTTTCCTATCGAGAAGATGGTCAACATGACTTTCTTTACTGATTAGAGGGTCAGTTTGTTTCCTCTACTTAGACTCTTTTCGACTGAGGCTCGTTGTGGCTAACCCAGGTTTAGTATAATTGTAAACATTTTTAACCAAAACACGCTTCTCTGTACACATTACGTATTATTCTGTACATTTTATATGGTTTTCAAGCCTTGATCACTCTCATTTTTTGCCATTGTGAATAGCTTCAAAACATATATTTTTGGAAGATATATAATGTTTGCTATAAACAAATTCCAAACAATACAGAGTTTAAATTCATGGGAAAACATTCTGAAATAAAATTTATTTTGCTTTATTTTAAAAAGGCCTCACCTTATTTATTAAATGACCTTTGTATATGTTCATATAAATCATTCATTTATTTTGATTAGCAAATTTAATTCTACTATAATGATGAGATTGCAAATAAAATGTCGAAACGAATTAATACCTCTTGTATACTTCACCATCAAAGCTGGAAGGAAATAATTTGTTTAAAATTAAAAACTAAAATAAAATAATATAGATCTGTTATTTCCTTCTATTCAATTCAAGGCGCATGTTTTGTAATGGTTATCGTCGTAGTAAAGGGACACGGTGAACGAAGCTCAAATCCTGGACGAGGCTAGTTGCATTTCACATTTGGCAAATTGCCAGTTCACTTGAGTGAGGAGATAAATAAAGACTTCCTGGTGAAGCTTAACCGGGGAAAAAGCTAGCAGCAAACCTTTTTGCGACCTTGCAAGTAGGTAAAAAGGAATCGAAACCTTAGGTCTTGAAGAATTAGTCCAGAAAAAACATAGTTCCTTCGTGAGTGGTGACAGGGTATTTATCTACCAATTCGACCAATCAAAAGGAAAGTAGACACCAATCACATGTATATATTACTACGCAATCTTTATTCCTGCTTTCTTCCCCCAGAAGATTGCAGGTGAGTAGTTTTCATTTTTTTCCCGACGCACATAGCGCAAATACACTTAATATGCATCCAAACATTCTTACTTCCAGCTATGATTAAATTCTTGGGAAGACAAGGCACTTTTGTCAACCGGGTTAGGAGTAGAAACAATTTGAATTCCAGCCTGTTTAACTCCGCTTAAGAAATCGACCTCATGTTCCATTCTACTCATGGGGATGGGTTGGTAAATATATACATGATTATACAAGTGCAGTGGTTTTAAGAGTCCAGTGAGTAGACGAGTACAGTGACGTCGGCAAGACTGAACGATGATGATGATTTATTAATACACCAGGACGAAATATTCAATTATAATCTTTTCCTGAAATGTTATACTGAAGGAATTGAATCTTTTTTATGTAGTCGTAACTCAAGAGAACAGGTTATGTTATGAGAATGAGTGACAGGATAATACCAATAGAAAAGATCTATGGTCACTTGCAGGTGTAAGGTGCAATAAAGCGTGTTATTTGGTTGTGAAACGTGATATTTCGATATTGCTGCTTCATGAAATTACACCTGGGACGTGTCATCTCGTTGCCTCCCAAAACAAATGACTGAAAGACTCAAATTCCAACATAAGGAATGATATAGTTAGTATAGTTAGGATGTTTTAATACATGCAACGAACCCCCTGGTTTCACTACTTCTAAACACACACACACGTACACACACACACACACACACACACATATATATATATATATATATATATATATATACCAACCCTTCCGCAGGAGTAGGATGTGAGACATGATCAATTTCTTGAGCGAAGTTTAACAAGTTTGAATTGAGAGTTTTTCTTCTCCTAAACTAGCTGCCTAACCCGGGTTAAACAGCCAAGTCTGGCTTACTATCTACCTGTAATTAGAGAGAGAATAATTGGATTTATAACTTTTCTTAATGGTATTATACATATTTTTTCTCCTTTTAGTTCTAAACTCAACCGGTGTGAAAACCCCCCAGATAAACTCAGTTTTCAAAAAAAAAATTTCAAACTGATATCTGGTCAAAAAAAAAAAAAAAAAAAAAAAGAAAAGAAAAAACAATACTCCCGTACTTTCTTAAAATAATCACCAGAATCGTATGTAGTAGCCAAAAGAAGAAGAAAAAAGTGGAGGGAATAATAAGGATGTTACAGAACTAATATCACACTCTCGAAAGCGCACACTAATTAAAGACTAAACTGTGCTAAATTCTATATCTCTTTCTCTTTTTCTTTCCATATTTGTATTGAGTACTGTTCCGAGGCTGCAGAATCACACTGACACATTTTGGCTGCCGGGACAAGTGTTGGTACAAACATAGAAATTGTGTTATATATCAATATGTTATATACCCAACATCGGGTATATAAACGGTGAGAATTCATCTCGCGTGAGAGAGAGAGAGAGAGAGAGAGAGAGAGAGAGAGAGAGAGAGAGAGAGAGAGAGAGAGAGAGAGAGAGAGAGAGAGATGGATGATCTTATTTTATTACTTGTTGCTGGTTCCTACTACCTTGTCTGGCTGCCATCTTCTCTTGTCTACTTGAGTTTCCTTCTTCTGGGGATTGATTTTCGTCTAATTCTTCTAACTTCTGGGCTGGTCTTCTTGGGCTAGTCATTGTCTTGGTAATTTAGAATTAACGCTTAATAAAATAAAGTTTGCTTGATCAAGCTTTTATTATTTATCTAGCCCATGATTTATTTGATACCGTGCGGATGAGATGACCCGGAGAGGGAAGACACTCACGTCTTTCTTCTTCAAAAGATCGGGTCGAATCTGAATTTTAACTAACTATTCTCACGTCTCTGTACCGGAGGTCACTTAGGGTCATCTAAAATGTCAATCATAACACTTAACGGTTATGGAAAATTACCCACCTCCGATTTTAAATGTAACGAACTTTATTTAAAATTAACTTACAGGTACGCTTACAATTCAGGAACTCTCATGAATTGTAACAATTGAAGAGGATTTAAACGTCTCCTGCATGGAACATAATAAATTACAAAAAAACATTTTGCGGACCTTTTTATTTTTCATTATAAAATATTTTCGTCTCGTTGGACAAGATAAACAATATTTTACACAGACACACACACACACATAGACACACACACACCCACAGTTATGTCTGCAGTTTAACGCCAAAAGCGTTTTTAATTAATAAAATCTTTACAGTGTTCAATGCACAAAAATGTAGAAAAATATCTCAATATATTTCAATTATAAAATATATTAGATATAAAAGATGTAAAACAGAGTAAAAAACAAACAAACTCACATCTCAGAGTTTGACGGTTATTCCACACATTAGACGGTACATTTTTTGATAGTTTCCTTTGAAAAATTTGTTTATTGCAGGTCCCTATGCAGATTCAATTTGAGAAATCTCTGGAGACATCGATACAGATAAAATGATATCACCAATTTTCTCAACTCTTATGCTATTTCTATTGGCATTTTCATCGGTGCGCTTAATTCGTAATGTTACTTTTAAAAACGGGATCTGTTGGTTGCTTGGTTGGTTGATTTTAACGGCATATCAACCCACCTGGAGTTAAGTCATGCTTAGTGGCTAGGAAGTAATATATGTTGTGTATCTATATTTACGCTTGTGTAGTAATTGGTGTTAACAATGTGTTAGCATAATTGGGGATCATGTTGTATAGTATTGATTAGGTTCATGTCTATATTCTATGGTATAATTTTATTTCCTTCAAAAAGGTGAGAATTTCTTCTATGTTGACTTTCTCAAATAGATCTTTCATATTGTTTGCATTAAAATAACGGTTGCTGATGTAAGTAAAAAAACCCTGCATTCCCTGAATAAGTGTTTAACAAAATGTTCTAACGCACCATAGAGCGGACTGGATAGTTTAAGGAAAAAGCGTTCATTACATTTCTGTGTCGTAGTAATCTTACAGAGCGGATATTTCTCACTGGTCTCGTAAGTTGGTTTGGTCATGAGGAGCGCTACTCAAGTAGCATGCCTTGGACTGAAATAGCCTGATGGAAACCATCCCTCTCCAGTTCTACAACTGGTTTGAATTCAAAGATTTCCTTCACCTAGACTGGTTGCCACATGAAGGTTAAAGAGCACAGTCTGCTCTACTATTTGCCCATAGCTGGAAGGAGAATAGTTTATACCTTAACCAAATGTATTGATGGTATGTAAAATGCAAACAGCCTTGTTCAGAATTTGAACTCGAGTAGCCGAGTCCACGAAACCATTTCGCCATGAACGTATATAGCCTCTTCTAAAATTGTCCAATCAAAGTTTCTTTTCGCGTCCTCAATTGATTAGGTATATCTCATCTTTTGCAATTTGAACATTGAAAGAGAAAAGCCTGATCACATTAATCAAATGATTAATTGATTGATGAAGATGGTATTGTTTCAAGGACCTTTGGGAGGGGGAATTGTCATTTGTTTGTTCCTCTTCTTAATTGTTGTAGTCGTAGTAGTAGTTGTAGTTTTACATGAAATTGATGGAGATGCGATAATGAATGAATTTGATGTCGAGATAATTGTGCAAGTATAAATTGAATCTTATAAAGATTCCTGCTGCGCATACGAGGAGGAAATAGGAGAAACGTTCCGACACAGAATGCTAGAATATCTACCTATTTTTCTTCTTTGACTCCTGCCTTTCGGAATATGATGATTAAGCAAAGTTAATTAATTAGACGCCATCAATTTTAAGAATGGAGACGCTTTGAGCAATCTTGATGTCTTCGGAGATAAGAATAAATTGATAACGATAAGGAATTGGTCGCTTTTTTGCATTCAAATGACCTTTTCTCGAAATTTAAAACCTTGGTGATTTATTTGATTAAATTAAACAACATATTTTCCAATGTTATGTGGCACAGTCGGGCACACATTCATGCAAACAGAAACACATACACGCACATACACACTCTCACAAACACACGCTCACAAAGGTACACACACACACAGAGGTTCACACAAATATGTGGTACTAAAAAAGAGTGCGAAGAATTTGACCTTGAAAATCTACATTAACCTAACATATTTAGGGTGTTTCAGAAACATTGACGTCATTACGTAATCTAATAACTTCTGGTTATAACTTAGAATAATGTGCTTAATGTTTTGTAATTTTTCTTCATTTTAGAAACTGAAATGCATTTCACTGGAAAGGAAATAGCGTTTGAGCAATAAACATAGAGTTATTTCTTCTTGATCTTTTCAGTTTTCTGGACAGTTTTTTTTTAAATATCCAGATGGAGTCTGTTGATTAATTCATCAAAGTGTTCGTCTGTAGTACTTTCAGGACTCCGTAGTGCTGTCATCAGAGGTAGATGTAACTGAGTTGATTATTGGTTCTTTTTAAACATGCAAGCTGGTTAAAGTACTGAGTAGTGGTGGGAGTAACGAGACTAAAATAGTGTACAAATTTAAATGTCCCTTAGGAGATTGTTTCTCTAAAATTGAAGGCACTTACATTGGTTTCATTATGACGACCTTGTCACACCGCTTGACACTACATTTATCTGATACCAGCTCCATCTCGCAACACTTAAAATCTTATGCATGTCCCTCTAATTACCGGTAAATTCTAACAGAAACCCTGACATACTGTACAAAGATAGCTACAAAAATATACTCCAAATTCTTGAAGCTCTAACAATGAAACAAAATGTATATAACTCATTTTCCTCCAATTCTCCCCCACTTCTGTTCTCCACAACATTCCATATAATTTCTATGAGTTTATTCTCCTTCTTACTCCCACCATTACTCGGTTGTTTAACCGCCTTGCGTCTTTTAAAAAGAACCAGGAATCAACTCAATTACATATACCCCTAATGATGGCACTACGGAGTGCTAAAACTACTGGGGACGAAAACTATGTTGGACTAATCAACGCACTCCCCCCTGATGTAAAAAAAACTGGCCAGAAAACTGGAAAATATTGAGAAGAATCTAACAGAATTTAACAGCATGATTAGAAACAACTAATATTTCTATGCTTAATATTTAAAATAAAAATAAAATATTTATTTTTGTTTTTCTAAATAGTGATGGTTATTAGTGAATTAATCAAGTCATTAGATTAAAAAATGAAATAATTATTCCGAAATATATATATATATATATATATATATATATATATATATATATATATATACATATATGTGTGTGTGTGTGTGTGTGTGTGTGTGTGTGTGTGTGTGTGTGTGATATTTCATTTTCATATCAAAGACATCATCTAATGAAGTATTTGTTGACGGTAAAGGAGTTGCTTTCATTTGGCAACAGGATATGCATGATATAATATATATATATATATATATATATTATATATATATATATATATATATATATATATCATGCATATCCTGTTGCCAAATGAAAGCTTTACCGTCAACAAGCGCTTCATTAGATGATGTCTATGATATCAGGGTGAAGCATCACACACGCACACACACACACACACACACACACACAAATATATATAATATATATATATATATATATATATATATATATATATATATATATATATTTCAGAAAAGTTATATCATTTGTAATCTACTGACTTGATTAATTCACTAATACTCTTCACTAACAAAAAAGGCGTTTAAACATTAAGCCTATATATTTGTGTTGTTTCTACATATGTTATTAAATTTGAGATCAGTTTAACAGGAATTAGCGAAATAATATATATATATATATATATATATATATATATATATATATACTTTATTTAATCTGGATTTGTTTTTTAATTTCAATGTTTTAAAGATAGAATCTCATGTTTTTGTATCGTCGTTTGGCAAGCTTGCCTCCTATACCTTTTCCAACTGAGTAGCGAGTATGACTCGCTACATTGTTCATTTTACTTCCAATATTTCAAGAAATAGCCGTTAAAGAAATATTGTTTTCCATTTGAAAACCTATGCACTAACCATTAATGTATTAAACTTAGTGAAATAGATCACTAATTAGGACCTGAGTCTATTCTAGTAGTGGAATTTAACAGGTTTGAATTGAGAGTTTTTCTTCTCGTAGACTGATTGCCTAACCAAGGTTAAAGAGCCCAGTCTGCCCTACTACTTCTCCATAACTGGATGTAGAGTAGTTGGATTCATACCATTCCCAAGGGTATTATCGCTAGCTGAAATGTAGCTTCGTCCACGTTTTGAACTTGGGTCGACGAGCCCATTTCCTACGACTCTAACCATTATACTACGCATCTGCAACAATCACCAACTAGAACTTCAAATAGGACACCGATACAAAGTTATCCAAGGAGGAATTACACAAATGTTTTATTTGGTTTATGATTCTCTCGTATCGATAAATCAACATAGTGAAACAACTTTCATCCAACAATATATAGTCATTAACATCGCTTGATATCAACTTAGCATATGTCTGTTGTCAATAAACTATGTATATGAACCCCCACGTATTTATTCTAAAACGTACCCTTTTTTGCGACTGGGGTAGGATAAGCCAGCATTTACACTTTAGGAATTATGATTTCTAGTAAATTGCTATTGGCAAGGCATATCTTAATGTGTTTCTTTGTTCTCCACTCGGACTGCTTGCTTTCATCTCAGCGAAACCACTATGGATTTCCAAATTTATCTGACGCAGTTTTATTGCCAATGGCAGACACGGGGCTAAAGCGGCTTTGAGTGTAATTGGTTGATTCCAGTAAAACGTTCTGGTGTTAGGCCACCTAATATATTCTTGTCATCTTCTAGGGTCATTCAGTATATCGGAAGCGATAAAGTTATTAACATAATGCAACCTTTTGAGTCACATTTACACTGACAGTCGGTCTTCGAATTGTCACTTTTATTGGATGCTAGACGACACGTGAAGTTGTTAGATCTCACTTGAAACAGTAGTCCATGATTATATTGATGCTCCTATTTAGAAAGGAGTGATGGATTCTAATTATCATTTCGTAGATATTTCCATTATATATATGTACAATCCCTCTATACAAGCAGTATGTGACACAAGGTCAATTTCTTAATCGGAATTTGACAGGTTTGAATTCAGAGATTTCCTTCTCGTAGACTGGTTGCCGAACTAAGGTTAAAGAGCCCAGTATGTTCTACTATTTACCCATTGCTGTAGGGTGAATAGAAGGATTCATGCTTTTCGCAAGGGTATTATTATATGTGTGTCTGAATATATATATATATATATATATATATATATATATAAGGTCATCCACAGACACGTGTTTCGACCTATCAAGTCTCTTCAGTGTGGCTAGACATTTTGTAAGCTACCTACAGCCGGAATTGAAATCCGATCAGTTGGGTGTCTGTCCGACACCTAAACGATTAGGCTGTCATCACTTACAGAATGGGAAGGGGATTTTTAACTGTTTTAATATATATTTGTATACAAAGGCCGTCATAAAGTGCTCCATTCCTTATATATAGAAGAGCGTCGCGTATATATATATTATATATATATATATATATATATATATATATATATATATAATATATATATATATATATATCTTCTACTCGAGGCAACCTGTAAATCTGTTTGGTGTTCCTCACTTGCCAACAGTTATATATGCAATCACAATCTGCTACCTGTAAGAAACAAGTTTTAAATTTTCTAATTTCATTGGCTGTTTTATCAGAATTAACTCGTTACTTACAAGGAAAAGTTTACATCGGAAACAAAAATTAAGAATTAACTTCAGGTAAGATTCCAACTCACGCAGACCCCTATCTCGAGGAAACTTAATTTCAATTACAAACATGCATTACCAAATCAGCTATGAGAGCATATATGTTCAGGTAACGCCTATAATGTACGTAACCGATTTGTCTCTTGCACAATTCCCTGGGGATCAACTTTCTTACCAAGCCTATTTTTTTTATTATGCTTTTAACCGTTTTATCTCTGAAACCACTCTAACCTACACATACCAATCTTCAATATATATATATATATATATATATATATATATATATTATATATATATATATATATATATGAAGGTAAAAATGGATATTGAATCCGACAATATGTAAGAAAGTTTTATAGAAAAACAACAAGATTTAAACATTTTTGCTGACAAATATCTGTATAGACATTATGAATATGTCTTTTTCAAAGCAACATTGTAAGCGGAAAAACGAAATGAATATATCAGTAATTACAAGGCAACGAACGCTCTCGATCAGTACCAGAATTTTTTTTTTTAAACAATTTTTACAAATACATATTAGTTGTTAAAAATAAAATAAATTTTATTTTTAGAATGTTTAAGCATTTTTATCATAAAAACTCAAAAGAGTCTGTAGTAAAAATGTAAATGAATATCAAAAAAGTTCAGGAAAATGTTCCGGTTACAAATGAAAGTTTAAAAATGTAACAAGTCCAGCAACATTAATCTGCAATGATGTTAAACTCGCAGAGTCGGGATCCTTATTACATCCTAAAATATATTTTATTTTATTATATATATATATATATATATAATATATATATATATATAGATTAAAATTTATATTATTTTTAACAACTAATATGTATTTTTAAAAATTGTTTAAAAAAATAATTCCGGTACTGATCGAGAGCGTTCGTTGCCTTGTAATTACTGATATATTCATTTCGTTTTTCCGCTTACAATGTTGCTTTGAAAAAGACATTTTCATAATGTCGAAACAGATATCTGTCAGCAAAAATGTTTAACATCTTGTTGTTTTTCTATAAAACTCTCTTATATATATATATATATTATATATAGTTTGTGCATATGACATTTTTCTGCATGGTTAAATTTTAATCTCTCATTCAATTCCCAGATTACGATATTCTCACCCAGGCATAAATATTCTTTAATTACTTTTGGGCGAGTTTGCTACATTAGCTTATGTCATTAACTGATAAAATTCTATCACCATATAATCTACTCTTTCTATTGTTCTATGTATTATCAATGTTTGCTTTGACATAACTGGTTATTATGGTATTATTGTTTGCAGTTATTAAAAGAAATTTATTTTCTCTCTCGAAATATCCCCTTATTACACATGTCCAGACCATCTCTAACCGTAAGTATATAGTAGACCAGACTGGATTCTTTAAGCTTGGTATGGGAACCGGTCTATGAGAAGGAAAACTCTGAATTCAAACCAGTTAAACTCCGCTTAAAAACTGATCTTGTGTCGGCTCCTGCTCGTGGTAGTGGGGTTGGATATATATATATATATATATATATATATATATATATATATAATGCTCTTCGATACCCCTGTTTCCGATTGGTTGCCATCATCTTTGTTATTGTTATGCATATGAGTAATGTCGATATTCTTTTAATGAAGTTATCTCTGTTATTATCCTTAATAGATTTAACTAGTATTATCCTTTATATTATTACTTCTAGCTGCTTTTTTATTGAATGATTTGCTGTAAAAAAAAAGACAAAATATAAAAGCCAACAAAAACAAACAATTATCGTTTTGATTTAAGCTATTCCTTTTCGAGAAGACATTTTGATTTTTAAAATATCTTTCATATGAAATTTATTGCTTCTTATCGGAAGAATAATAATGACCCACATATATGAAACACTCTCTGTATTTAGATATTTATGTGACGGAGTGCAAGGAGATGATACTCTAATTCTCGATATAAATGCAGGAGAGCAGCCTTTTGATCCTCGACACAACACACAGATTCTCTAGATCTTGACAAAAGTGATTATTCCACCATAAATCATCATAGAATTTCATCAATTCTCAGCCAGAAGACCAGAATTAGTTTTATCTCACACAAAAAAGAACTTTTCAACGAGAAGACTTTGCTGTTCCAGAATATAGAAAAAGACACAAGCTGGACACATGCCAAGATCTTGTCAGAGATCTGATACATAACGGTAACGGTAACTGTTAAATCAATCATAGAGGGAGTTCAAATTTTGGACGAGGCTGTTTGCATTACCCAAAGAACTAATAACATTGAGATAGGTATGAATCGAATTATTCTCCCTCCAGCTATGTGTAAAATAGTAGGGCAGAATGGGAACTTTAACCTTGGTGTGGCAACCTGTCTGGGATAAGGAAAACTCTGAATTCAAACCTGTTACATTCCACTTAAAAAGAAGTTTGTGTTACATTCTGCTCGTGCAGAGGGGTGGTAAATGCATAAAACGACCGAGCCCACGAGTAGGATATGATACAGGGTCAATTTCTGAAACGGAGTTTAATAGAATTGTTTTTTCCTTCTCTTAGACCAGTTGTCTAACCAAGGTTAAAGAGTCCAGTCTGTCTTACTACACATAGCTACACGGAGAATAGTTTCATTCATACCTTTTCAAAGGGTATTAGCACTATATCAAATTCAAACAGCCTTGTCAAGTATTTGAACTCGTCTCGCCGGTCATTTTCTACGACGGTAACCATTACACCACGAGCCTCGTTGTATAGGCTTAAAAAAGAGTTAAAAGAGCAAATCCTTCGGTGATATAGTTTTTAATGCGTGTTTATGTTATCTGATCTCTTTTATTCTATAATTTAAAAAGTTTAAATAAAGACAAAAGCAATCGCATAAATATTTAGAACACCGGATAACTGTTATATTTCAATATTAAAATAAATTTCTGAAGCAAATAAAGTATCGCATATATTCGTAACATGATCAGCTTGGACGATTTGGACGGTCGCATTTTTAACCAGAGAGTGTTGCAATATGATAATGGTCGTACAATTAAGAAACACGAGTATTAATTGTATCAATTTTCTAAACTCGAGTATAATTAGTATCAATTTACTAAACCAAATATTTCTTTTCTTTTCACATTGAGTTTCAATTTTATTTTCATTAAATAAAAAAAGCAGGTCATATTGAAAACAGCTTATATTCTCCCATCTTCAATGTTAGAATGGATAACCAAGTTAGACATAAAAGATATGAAAAGGCTTCGAATACAATATAAAAGAAAAATGGTTTGACAACCCAATGCTAAACTTATATTCTCCATGATCTAATAAAATGTCGTTACCGTATTCAGATCTATGATCTCGTAAAGATGTTCCACCAAGGAATGGAGTATGTTGGAGCACGGCCTACTAATATTATACGGCCCCATATGATACAGTAAGAGGCAAAAAATAACAGGCCGATTATATTTTAACTCATTCTGGGTCGCTTATAAACTTGACGCAGAAAGGAAGGTAACTTTAAAAATCAAACAGAAAATAATAAAATAATACCGCTAGAATTTATTAGTCATTATTTTAATTTAATTTTAATTCTTTTCAAAATTAAAATACGTTATTTATACTTTGTCTTTCACTAATCTACGAATTATAAACGGCTGTGATTTACCTTGTTTTTATGCTTTTCAATCACGTATACGGTCTGTTTTGCCTAAGACGCTAGTTTGGTAAAATTACTAACGCATAACTTTTTGCATTTAGATATTGATTTTTTAAAGTTTTTGGCGATAATTTTTTTTACAAAAATGGTTAATCTTTTTATATTACATTTCTTAAGAAAAAAAAAAAAGAAAACAGTTTGTGTATTTTTGTATACTTTTAACATTTTCCAGCCTAAACTTACAGATTGACTATCAAGCCAATCGGCCTGTTATTTTTTGCCTCTTAATGTATCATGTGGGGCCGTATAATATTAGTAGGCCGTGGTTGGAGCCATTATGATTCCCATATCGCTTTCTCTTGTTTGAACGTATTTTTGTTGTCGAATTGGAAAGAATAATAGAATAATAATATTCCATCAGTAAAAAATATTTTGTTGAATCTGGTGTTTAGTGTTTTTGATTACTTTTCTACCAATTTTGTGAGAAAGAAAACCAAATTTAAACATGTTAAACTTAACTTAAAAATGACCTTGTGTCTCATCCTGCTCATGGCGGAGGGGTTGTGTGAATATACGTACCATCAGTAAAATGATTTATAACTTTCACATTTCTCTGAACTAATATGGAAATAAATAAGGTGCTGTGTTCAATGAAATTCTAGGAATCGCAATGTTCCGGGTTCGATATTGCTGATCAGCAACCCAGCACATGAGTAGCACAGCTTGGTTACTCTGATCTATGTACTAAATCATGTGGGATCTGGCGATAGGAGTGGTGATACATCTCACCAAAAAATCCCTCTACCGTCTAGCGTTGGTGAAAAGGAGATATACTCCCTCGATATTCGACTGATACAAACAATAAGCCACTCTGCAGATTTTACTCCTATTGTTATTGCTTTTAATTCATCTCTTACATTTAGGCATTAACTCCCGAGGTTGATTTGCTTCTCACGGCCACTGTAATGTCGCCACATGATAGTCTCCATGATAATCACGACTTTTGTTGTATTGCTAGATTTTAATTGATATTGGTCTTTTATCTCTAAAAGCATTATCAAAGCATTATATTTTGTTTTTAGTTTTAACTACGTTGGAAGGCTTATTTACTGAAAACAGAATGTTGTTTTCCCTCTTGATCCATATTATTTTGTATTTTCCGTCTAACCGGAATCACAACACAAAGTTCTCAATCTCTTGACCAACAGACGATGAGAGAACAAACCAGAGAAATAGAGAGAAATGAGTTAATGGAAAGGAGAGTAACGGAGAACAAGTTTGTGTGTGTGTGTGTGTGTGTGTATGTGTGAGAGAGAGAGAGAGGGGAGGAGAGACGTACAGAAATACAAATAGAGAGAATACTTAGAGAGAGAGAGAGAGAGAGAGAGAGAGAGAGAGAGAGAGAGAGAGAGAGAGAGAGAGAGAGAGGAGAGAGAAAAAGAAAATATTTTTCAGGATTATCCAGGAAGGAGTTGAATGTTTCGTTGGCAGATGTTTCAGACATTTCATTTGCATTATTCGTTGGAAGAATTTCCCCAATGTACCGGAAACACATTTTAATTACTGGCAGGAAAAACCGTGAAAAATTAATTGTACAAGCCAAACATTTTACAAGGATCTTCCGTTTACAGAGTCAATGTTTGTTGCTGCATATATTATGAATGGGGAGAAATTAATTAAAGATTTGTTGGGGGGAAAGAAGGTGGACACGGAATAAAACGTTTAAAACTAATGAAGTAGGCTCCATGGCTAGTCATGTTTGCAGTGAATGGCCTTAAAATTAGGATTATAATTTTAGGTCCGGGTAGAATAGGAGTCTGCTGGTCTGGTTTTATTTTGAAGAGGATTATGTTTTTCATAATTTCTTACATTCATATTACTACGCTAAGTTAAAAGTTTTGCAATATTTTGGTAAAGTGAGGCAAAATTCGACATCTCCGAACACTTTAACCGAGGTCGATAAGGTGACTGTGACATGGAAAGCTTACCCTGATACTCTCCGGGTGCTAATCGCCGGATTTGCCGCTATGGCTTAACACACGCTTTGCAAATGGTTATCGCTGTGTCAAATGGAATTTTCGACCCGAGTTCAAATCCTGGACGAGGCTGTTTGCATTTCCAATAACGCTATAACCCTTGGGAAAGGTATGAATCCAACTATTCTTCCTCTAGCTATAGGTAAATAATAGGACAGACAGGAAAACTGTTAAACTCCACTTAAATAATTGAGTATGTATCATGTGCTACACGTGTTGGGAGGTTGGTAGATATATATAACTTGGGGAACGACCTAAGAATAATCCGTTTAAGGCCTTTTTATATTTTGTCTGATCGTCAAGGTTTTTACGATCCGAGTGACTCATTTTGAAACTTCCGGTTCCTGTACTGTTCTTAACTGCTTCCTCACCTTTCTCACAACAAATATTATTTGTTACTTTCGCGGCGTTATGGCTCAGTTGGAAAGTGCTACGCTACGTGTCACGTTCACCCGTACTGCTTTCAAATCACTCACGGCTGGACCAATGCACAACGTGTCAGCGAACTACCAATACCGTGATGCTACCAACTACATCGCATAGCTTCCGCAGCTTGAACGGCTTCAGTTACGTGATATACGCTCTATATACTAGCACGTACTAAATATTGCAAAACTTTTTACTCCCCCTAGTATTAGTAAAATATTTATTTACATTTGAGTAGAAGTCACTGACTGATTAATTTCCTCGGCATGTCAACACATTTTAACACAGTTATCTGAGATTTAGTAATCCTATCTGATACAAACAATTTGCAAACAGTTGTATGTTTTCAAGTATTATTATATTATACATATCTTAGTCATTTCTATTTAATAATGATAATTCTATTTAATGATAATCATTTGTGTACAAACATTAATATAGTGGCGTACAGCTGCTCTTTGTGGGGTGGTCCTTCCAGGATTTTTCAAGACAGCATGCAGCACCTATGTGTATTTCCCATCAAGCCTTTTCTTCGATCGCTTAACTAACGCCCAAGTGATGCAGCCATACAGTAGCATTTATATGGCTATATCTGGGAAAGATTCTTCCTTTATATTATCAGAGAGATCAGATTTCCATATGATTGATAATTAGTCTATAGCAGCCCATGCCTTTCCTATGCGTATATTACATTAGATGAGGTATTACTATGTAGGTATGTGAACTGGTCTACTAATTTCCGAGACTTTCTTCGTAAAAAAGCATAGCTTCATGCAACTATTTTTCATATAAGTAATTTACAGTTATATGACATAAAGTATTTCTAACTGATATAAATAATTTGCATGCAGTCGTATGGTTTCAAGTATTCCCATCTAACAGTAATAATCATATTGTTTAAAGTAATTATTTATATGTAAGTTTGGCTATTTCTCAATCACAGGTATATGTTTTCGAGTAATTATTTAAAATAATCATTAGTAAAGCGTCAATCTGAGTGTAATAGCAATAAATGGGTACTTCACACGCCACTGATGTCTGGAACCCAGGAGCCCACTTTTTAGCGGGGATGTTACCAATCTTCAAGGGATACAGTCAGCTTATTTTAGGCCCCACTGACAGGGTGATATCATCCCAAATGTACATGTGTAGAACTGCTTATAATCAAACACATCCTCAGAGAATGCAAAAAAAAAACGGAAAGTAATTCACGTAATCCGAAAGAATTCTTCCAAACAGCAAATACTAGCAACACCATGAACTTCCAAAAGAAGGAAAACATATACAACAAACTATAGAACACAAATGATAAAATCTCCTCATTACATCAAGAACAAGGAATATATTGAAAAAAATAACCATCCCACCAAATCGTCTATCCGTAGAATCTCTATAAAACCTCCCAAAACACAATTAACAACCATTTTATAATCAGACAAGTAACAAAATATAGAATTTAGCAATCGATATATCGTAAAACCCAATGAACGACTAAAACAAATACTCCTCAAAAATTAATAATTATTGACAATCCTTTATTATATAAAACAAAAAGAATCGCCATCACATTCTAATAATAAAATGCAATAACAAATATGTCACCGTGGGAAATCGATAAACCTATAAGTGACGTGTTTTGATTTCGGCTTTTGCAAACCAGGGGATCTTCGTAATTCAGTTAATAGAGAAATGAAAACGTGAATTCGAGTCCTACTTACAATGTATATATTATTTTTACTCGTTAATTTGTGCTGTCGTAGAATGGCGATCGATTCAAATGGAATTATAAAAATTAACTAGAAATGAAACAATTTATAAAAAGTACCATTCAATAATATTCAACTTATATATTCCATAGTAATGGGAGTGTCAAGAGATTCTTATCAGGAAGGTAGTGCATTCTGTATGTCTCATACATGATAAGAAAGGGACACCTTTTATCTGAGGCCATAAAGGACAAGAGGAAATGCCGTGCTTTTCAACAAACTCAAGTATACTCTCCAACTGAATATGCTTGGATTCCTTTTTAGATGAGTAAGTTGTCTGCCAGAATCAGGTGAACTCAAAGAACAACCGTTGAATTGCTCTGTCCTCACAAGATGTAGCGATAGTGATGAAAAGCAAACACCCAGTCCATATCATGGTGTTTGGCGTGTTCACTAACGAGGATGATGTTATGCCTCCAATGATTTTCCCACATGGCCCCAAATTAGTATGGAGCATCCGGTGAGGATCGAACTCTCAGTAGTGATAGATTTACGAGAGTACCTTGCTAACTATTACACCACGATATACAAGAATTTCGAAGAAGTTTCACAAGTACAGTTAGGATAGGTTATTTAAATGCTGGTACATAATTATTTAACTCTTTGCTTACATTAATTCACTGAGAGTGGCTCTTCCACCAAAGTACAAAATAACTGATCATTAGTTCATTATAATTGAGCAGAAGGACTCAGATTACAATAATAATAGGACCTTATTTGAATAAAATGAGTTCAGAGGTGAATAGATAGTAAAGTTTGAAATACCCCATCATACAGATAAAAGATTTGGTAGAGCCGTGGGGGAAATTTGCTAGGCAAAGAGTTAAATAAGTCACTTTATTTTTTTCTTCAATTCATCAATTTCTGACCCGACAGATGACCAAAGAAAAATGATTAAAAAATGATATTTTCAAAATTTACAAAACAAAGCAAAAGAAATTAAATTTTAAATTTTATTATTTTTTCTTTCAAACAGATTCCCCTGTTTTTCTTCTTTTCCCTTCTCTTTCCTTCTACTTTTATTTCTTTCTTTATTCATCTTCCTGTTTATGAATTAAAAGAAAGATGAAGGATACTTTTGGGAGGCATATTTAGCATAACAGTTACCATTGTAAGAAATGGAATCAGTAACCTGAGTTCAAATCCAGGATGAGGCTGTTTGCATTTCAGGATAATGAATCCGTCAGTTCCCTTCCGATATACTGGAAAAATAGTATATCAGACTGGGTTCTTTAGCCTTGGTAAGGCAATCAATCTTGGAAACGTAAAATTTAAATTTTTAGAGAAAATGGTGAACTGATACGCTTTGAAGATTTTCAAAAAAAATCATGAAGTTTAGATTCTTCTCGGTCAGTGCATTTCTGTTCATTTCCTTATCCTTTTCTTTCTTTCTTTCTTTCTTTTATTCTTTCTCTCTTTTTTAATTTTGAGTAATAATATTTTTCTAAACAAATTTCGTTTTTGTTTTGCAATGCAAATAAAATTAAACATTACTTTTTTGTAATACAAATTTTCTACTTGAACGTCACTTTTCAAAATAAAATGGCCGATAATTCTAAATAATTTTGTATCGGTGCACCAGTTCACGCATCTAGGTGTTTATATCTCATTTACAGAAAGCGATGTTAATGCACGCACAGGAAATGCATTGACTGCTATAGACAGATTATTACTCATAGGGAAATCTGATATTACTTATAAGATAAAGCGACGATTCTTCCAAGCCGTAGCTATATCAGTACTATTGTACAGCTGCAGCACTTGAACCACTCAATCAAAGCGCTTAGCAAATAAGCTAGATGGGAATTGCACAAAAATGCTGCGTGCAAATCGTGAAAACAGCACCTCTATGGCCACTTACTCCTTATCACACAAACCATTCGAATAAGACGAACAAGACACGCTGGTCACAGCGTGAGCCGACCAGCAATGACATAAAACGATCAGCAGAGAGCGGATTCTGGATGCTGCACAGAGGACTTCCCAAGGGTGATAATCGATAGGGACGGTTATCATGGATATTCGTGATACCAGCGTAGAAGAAGAAGAAGAAGAAGAAGAAGAAGAAGAAGAAGAAGAAGAAGAAGAAGAAGAAGAAGAAGAAGAAGTGAGTTTTATTAGTAAAATTTTGGACAGGAGATTGATTTTAAAAATATGCTTTCTGATTTAAGTTGTTTTGAATTCTAAATAATTCATCTTTTATAAAAACAAAACATTTTAGAGAATAGGTAGTATGTTTTATGTTTGTTATAAAAGTATTACATTTTATACGCTTGGAAATTACATTATAACAGTTTTATCTGTCTATTCTAAATCTAATATTTAAAAGAATATATGAAATTACGCAAACGTATCTGCACGAGCAGGAAGCGACAAAAGCTTATGAAAAAATTTAAAAAATATTTTGTTTTAGTGACTGTAAAATGGTTTCCGTTGTGTGTACTTGACAAAATCAAAGTAGATTACCTTAGTTTTGATTCCCTCTCTGTTTTGAAAAATTGATCCAGTTGGTCGAAAATCAACTTCTTTTTTGTTATCCGGAATCATGGCAAACACATATCTGTCGTAATTGCCTGTGCACGAATACAGCCATGCATAAATATCACTGGTTTCTTAACCTGGGTTGGTTGTAGCGTATCTTGGACAAGACTAGCCTGGAGTAACTCATTTCTCTCTAGTTCCACCAAAAGTTTAAATTAAGAGCTTCTTTCCTTCTTTCCGTCCCCTAGACATGTTGCCACACCAGGATTAAATAGCCCAATATGTCCTACTATTTTACCATTGGCTGTAGGGAGGATAATTGGGTTCATATCTTTCCCCATGGTATTAGCGCTATATGAAATGGGAATAGCCTCGTTTAAACTCTGGTGTCCAATTCATCCGAGGAAAACCATAACACCACGTGCGATTTCTTTTTGAAAACAAAAAGTAGAATTTCTCACAGGTACTTGAATTAGACATAGACTCTAAAGAAAAGTACTAAGAAGTGACCAGTTGATCCCTGGAAAAATGTAAAGATATTTGATTTTCAAGGGAAGTGTCGATCCATACTTAAACAGTCTCGTTTTTTCTCTCAGAAAATATATACAAGCATATATATATATGTGTGTGTGTGTATGCTTGTATATATATATATATATATATATATATATATATATATATGTGTGTATGTGTGTGTGTGTGTGTATATATATATATATATATATATATATATACAGTAAATGTTTTTGCACATGTATGAGTAAGATGAAAATTTCTTCAAATTTCTTTTTCAATACGAACCGCGCCGACTGTCACTGCAGAGATGATGAATTGAGGTAAATTGGCATAAATATTTGAGGCAGACCCGTCCTGCTTTCTGGCACACCATAACACTACTTTTACCAATAAGTTATCCATCATTTCACGAAAAATAATCAATAAAGTATTAAATAAAAGTGACATTTTCGGCAACTGGAGAAAGTCAGTGACACTAGAATTTATAGGAACTGTGAGGAAATTGATTTTTATTACCACTTTCATTTTTTATAATGTTTTTACTTATTCTTTTCTTTTCTTTTAATTTCTGGTTTTTGTTTTCCGAAATATTCTTGGTAGTTGTTGATACGTTTGAACTAATAGTTTTCGTATGCAAATTTGGCTCAACCTAAAAATAGAAGAAGCAAGTAGGTTTTATTAGCTGAGTGTTAGTATGAGCAAAATTATAGAAATCTTTTAATTTTAATAAGAGCCGCACATAACCCAAGCGTGGACATCCTACGGAATACATGCATAATAATTGCACGAAATTCATTCATGAAAAACATTGAAGTAAATCATGTTTATTACTTTTATTTTAAAATTTTGTCAAGAAATAATACTTAAGCCTAACAAAAATTTATTTTAAAAAATTCAGTTTTCTAAAGTAACTCGGTTTTTGGCTGAAATTTTAGATTTGACTTGTAGATTTGCATTATTTGGATTTTTCGGACTGTTGTCCTCATCTTTATAGTTATATACACAACGTTTCGGTTCGAACTTCAATGAAAGCTTCCAATTACGACATGAAGGCTCCCGAGTTCAACAAAAATGTTCCTGAGTTTGGGAAGAAACATATCAACCCTTAGGTTATTTTATGCCGAAGACGTTGTTTAGTCTTTCTTGTTGGGTATTCAATTTTTTTTAACTAAATTTTAAACATATTTTCAAAGCTCATTTTTTATCTATTTAGCCATAGATGGGATTCTAACAGGTACTACCCCGCCAGAACAGAGTGGACCTGAGAGTAATGGTAATGAAGGGGTAATTCATACTCTCCAGAGCTCTACAATTGGAACTCTAGCACCAGATGCAGTTTAGTGCCAAACCCAGGACATGAAGACCCATTGCCACCGCCTTCTATCACATATATGCAAAAAAAAGTTTAAGGATTTTCCATAAGAGCAATAGCATCGGGACTATTGTATATGTGTTAGGGCTTGACGTGACCAGAAGCGACCTCTCCGACCAACCGTCTAACCAAATGAATTGTACGATCGAGTGTTGAATGTCATGGACTGCTCAATCACCAGTATTCTATCCTTAAGCTTCCCGTCTCACCACCCACAACAAACAGGTGGTTCTGTTGGTGGGGGGTCCTATTCCTCTGCAGAGTTGCAGTCAGCGTATTCGATAGCCACAATAAGGCTAAAGTTGCCGGTTCGTGAGAGAAAAACACTATCGCACTCGATGGTGATAAAAAATATTCTTATAGAAAGAAATCAGTTTAGAATAAGAAAAATCGGCACTTTTGTCAACTTATAAAACAGGGGATAGAGAAACTTGTGAGCTACCAAAAATGTCCTTCTTTTGTTTATTTTAGAGGGGCGGTTCACATAATTCTTGTAGAACCTGAACTAGTTGACAAATAAACGAAAAACAAAATAGGGAAAACAAAACAATAAAAACAATAAAAACATTAAAAACAAACAAAGAAATAAAAAAAATAAAAAAAGACCCCCCTCAAACACTAAAACAACCGGAATTAAAACTGTTAGAAACTGAATGAAACAAAGTATTTTTGCCGCATTATGAAAAAATTAAAAAAGGATAAAAAATAACATGTAAAAGATATTTGTCTTACAGTCTCGAGAGAATCTTATAACAATTATAACTTAATCATAATATAAAATTTAAATCGTTTTATAAAAGTTTAAAGAAAGAGGGAGGTGCAGTCGTACCGTAAATTTGGCTATACCTTGCGAACCTGTTGTGTCCATGGTGATAGTATTGCTTCTATTCACGATGGAGAAAGTATTCTAATTTAATTTTCATAGCAATCACAGGTACGTCGAGTATTTGAATAATTAAAAAGATTTAGCCCTGCAGAAAGCACTCTAAGATAAATACATATATTTAAAAAGACTTGCATTTCAGCGAATCCCACTTAAAATCTAGATTGTTAGAGGTTTTATAATTTATGGATGGAGTGTCCAAACAATTTACATTTTAGTAACACACAGGCACGTACATATTATTACGTTTACATTTTTGTATATATATATATATAAGTGTGTTTATCTATTACCAAAAGTTTAAAACCACCAACTTTGTCACATGCAACAACTCATCCCAAAATAATACTCGTCTTAATGAGACCAATTTTGTGTATAAATTTAAATGTCCAGTAGGAGACTGCGTCTCCAAAGTATAATCACGTATATTTGTCACTCAACGACGACATTGTCACGCCAGTTAACACTACATCTAGTGGATACAAGCACCATAATGCAACACTTAAAATCACATTAATGTCTCCTCTAATTACCGGAAAATTTTAATTGAAAACACACTTATACTGCACAAAGAAAGAACAAACAAAAACTTCAAGTACTCGACAAAAACTTATATATTACCCCCCCCCAAAAAAAAACAGACAAAAATACCTTAAACAAAATCAACTTCGAAACCAGTCAACATGTTCTCAAATGCCTATAACTTCCAGCCAATTCTCCTCCCACCATTCCCCATGACATTCATATAAACTTGTGAGCCGCTCCTCCTACTAATTCATACTGCTACTGTTTGTTTAAAAAGAAATAATTGAAACATCTCAAGCCACACCTTTTATTTGTTCATTTATTTATCTATCAACGCTCTATCACAGATAATGCGCACTCTTCTAATAACACTGTACGTTGGATTACTACCGCTTTTTCAAGTATAATAGTGCCAACCATACACATTAATATATATATATATATGATCAAATAGAAATGTTGTTTGCTATATCTATAAATAAAGAGAGTTCAGGAATAGGGGATAGAGTAGATATATAAGAGACTATCATAGAAACAGAATCAACGACTTGGTCTGAGGATCCCATTCGGCGAGAAACTGACAGTCACTAAGCGTCGTTGACCCTGTGTGTGTGCGCGCGTGTGGTTGGGTTTTGTGAGTATATGTGTATGTGGTTGTTAGTATGAGTGTGTCCAGAAAAAAAATTATATGTTTTATATCCTATCATTCCATATATTATAGAATATTTCTACCTATCTATCTATCTATCTGCTCAATCAATGTATATACTTATCTATGAAAACAGTAAAAAACCGGTGATGAATTCTAGAAAATAAAGATGTCTTTTAAATTTCGTTTGCACCTATGCTACCTTTCTTGGCATCATAGATCATCGAGGTGTAGAATTCAATTTCTTCCCAGAACATTCTCGTCTCTGTTCGCGATACACTCGAAATTTTCCATCAATTTTCAATATACCCTCAAGTACAAAGTATCATTCATGATGAAGCTGAATGAATCAAACCTCTCTTACAAAACTAATATATATTTGTATGCGCGGTTTTGTTTTCTTACGTAGGCAGATAATTTAACTCTCTTAAAATTAAAAACAAAATTCATAATGATAGCTATGATTCACGTTTATGAAATACGTATAGTTCTTGTAGTGTAAAGGAGTTCAAACAGATAACCTGGCTTTTCCAAGACAAAAAGTAAATGACGTCTCTACGGATGCCGAATGTTTGCTTTATATAAACTATACCATTAAGTTCTATTTTAAGCCAATACTTATATTAATGGAGAAGGGCATTACATACTAATTCTAACCAGGATTGATTGACTGATTAAAATCAAACAGTATGCAAAACATCTCGGATTATTCTATGCCTAGAGGTTAGAGAATTGCATACATTGTACAATTTTGTGTAGTTGTTTCTTCAGAGTTTTTTGTACAAAGTTACGATATCAAGTATTTCTAACTAATGCAAATACTTTGTACACACTGCTGTAATTTCAACTATTCCCATCTAATGATATTTTATACACAATTATATAGTTTCAAGTAACTATTTCTATTTAATAATAATCATTTGTTTGATAACAGTTATAGGGTTTGAAATAACTTATGATACTAAGCCTTAGTAAAAAAAGTAATAGCATCAATAAACTAATCTTAATACAAATATTTCACACACAATTGTATTCTCACTACTTACACATAGACTTTCAAAAACTGTCTCTTGAATCCGTCACATCTCTCTTCTATAATACATCTCCCTGCCCCACTGTGTCAGCTACAACACTAAACTTATACATAAACACTAATGACTGATCTTTACTACAGATAGACTTTGCTCGTAGACAATAAGACGCATGATTCCTCCCTCTTCACCTTTTGATCGGTTACCCCTGTCCTCATTTGACCATATCTGTACCTCCTGCTACTGCCTCCGCCTCATATTAATCACATCTGTTACCACTTTCATCCTGTTCAGACCTTTGCTCTCCTCTTCACAATGCCTCTACCTTGCTTCCCCTCTTCTCTTCATACCCCTATTTACTTCGCCTCCACATATATACCAATTTGCAGAAACAAATAAAATTATTCTGAAGAAGTTTCTGAACAGAGATGAAACATTAATTGAATCAATTATTTGTGTTGTTATTCACTTCCCCTATATATCATTCCACACTTATATGACTACAAGTATCCTTGTCTGATACAAAGAACAAACAAGCAAGAAAAAATGAATAGATTTATATATTAGACGAACAATTTCATTTGCTCCTTTAAAATGAACAAGTTTTTGTCGGTGGTGCTTATGATATATTGCCTATAATACTTACAATGGGGTAACAACCACCAAAAAGGGGTGACCTGGGTATGAAACTAAATTACAGCTAAGGGTGATGCTCTAGTGCAAGATATCTGGAGGATATGGAGCACTCCTTCATTGTAATTACTCCAAGATGTTCTCTAGTAGTACACGTTAGGGTCCCATCAAATAGATCTTTTTAAAATATTCGTATTCAATAGGCATACTCGATTCCATATAACTAAATCATTCGTATTAAGAATAGTTAATAGAAACTATAATTGTTTACTAAGGAATTATTGTTAGTTACTTGTAATACAACTGTTTGAAAAAATGATTACTTGAAACCTTATAATTATTAGTATTAGACAGGAATCGTTGAAATCATATAACTGTGGACAAATTATTTGTATATATAGATACAATTGATAGTATATAACTGTGTTAAAAAATCTTAAGAACCAACTACACAAAAAGGTAAATATAAATGTACAATAAATGCAATTCCCTAATCTCTATGTATAAAATTACCCTTGACGGGTTGATATGCTGTAAAAATCAATCAATTAATTAAAAAGTAAAGAAATGCATACAATAACTGTAGAAGGATTGACATGCCGTTAAAATCAATCAATCAGCCAATCTAATTAATTTCTCTTTGGTCTTAGGTAATATTACTATCAATTTGAAAAATATATTCTAAAGTAAAACGTGTTCTCTAGATTCAAATTTGAAATAGTAAAAGCTTAAATACCGACTAGAAAAAGCAGCGAAGTTATAAAAAATGTTTGACAAACGGCGATAAGTCTGGCCGACTAGGAAATCAATTAAAGAGCTTCAAGTGATTACCCCAACGCATTGTTTATATTCAACCGTTCACCTTAAACGTCAGCATTTACAATGATGCGGATCGTAGACAGATTCAGATGTTGGGCAATGTCCAACTGTAAGTGCATTGGTCAGACAAGTAGTAATACATCACAAAATTCAAACCATTTTAGTGATTATAAAATCAAGCGGGAGAAAGAAGCTAAATCAATAAAAAAAAAGACTTTATTAAGAACTTTTTTGTATTATTGACTATATAGTTCTTAGATCTCGTCGGCTATTTTGCCGTGTGTGCTTCCACTTTAATAAAATTATCTATATACAGTGGTATAACAGCATTGTTATTCCTTTGGGATTGGTTAGAGTTTACATTCATTGCTATAATCGTGTCTAATTTAGCAAGCGTTTCCTAAGTGGTAACCTGGGGCAAATTGATATCGTTTTCCTTCGAGGTGTTATTGCCAACTTAAAGAACTATCGTTTTTGGGTTTAGACTTTCGGTTATATAAAGAAGTTCTGATAATTTTCTTTGTTTGAAAAACCATACGCAAGATAACAGGAATCTGTTGTTTAATGAAAGCCAACAAAATGATGAGGAGTAGAGTGAAATGGTTTTGATTGGCAAAACTAATGAAGGAAATGTATCAAAGGAAAAGTTTAAACAGAGAAACGATAGTTCTTTAAGTTGGCAATATCACTTCAAAGGAAAAAGGTATCAATTTTCCCCAGGTTATCACGTAGGAAACGCTTGCTAAATTATCAACAATTATAGCAACGAATGTATACAGTGGTTCATAAAGGGACCACTTTATCAGAATCGGTAGAGCATCCATCTCTGAACTACAAGATTCCGGTTCGATATCTGCCCTCGCCAACTCAGTGCATAAATAGCATAGTTTGGACCTGTAAATGTGGCGCACCTCCCCAGACGCAGAAACAATTACCCTGGTCTAGCCCTAGTTAAAAGGTGATGGACCCCTTCGCTGTCCGGCTGATACCGATAATAGGTTACTGTGCCTATATTACTTTCACTTATATACAGTGATACCTTAACTTACGAGCTTAATTTGTTCCACTCGTAACTCGATATCCTCATATATCAAATCAATTCTCCCTACCGAAATAAACTGAAATGCCCTTAATCCGTTCCAGACACGCACCGCCAAAACACTTCAATTCATTTTGTGAATATTTTAAATAAGAAAACGAGAATTGTATTGCATAAAAACCCAAGAAAGTAATGAATTATAAGCTGTAATATGTTTTAATGTTTATCTTTATACATGATATTTCTCTTTGGCGTAATAAATTTGAAAACTTGAATATTTTTAGTGAAATTATCAACACAAGCATGTCTGAAGCTGGCTCGTGCCTCAAATCTTAGCACTCAACATAAAGCAAAAAAACCAAAAAAAAAAACGACCAGATGACAGCTCATAACTTGGAAAACTCGTCTGTTGGGGCACTCGTAAATCAAGGTGTTTTGCTTGTAGGAAAAAACATAGACTTCTATAGACATATCATCGATCATATGAAAGACATCTGATCTCTCTGATAAGATAAAAAGATAAATTCAAAGCTGTAGCCGTATCAATGTTACTGTATGGCTGCAGCACTTGGACTCTAAAGAAATGCTTAGAGAAAGAGTTAGGTAGCAACTACACAAGGATGCTGCATGTTATCCTGAACAAATCTTGGGATCAGCCCCCCCCAAAGCAGCTGTACAGCAACATACTCATATGACACAAACCATCCAAGTAAGACGAAGACATGCTGGACACTGTTAGAGAAGCAAGGGCTAATAAGTGACTTCCTCCAGTGAATTCCTAGATTAAAAAAAATCAATTGTACAGCAGCTTACATCCTATCACACAAATCATCCCAGTATGACAAAGAATACATGCTGGACACTGCTGGAGAAGCAAAGACGAACTGACGTCCTCCTGTGGACACCTTCACAAAGACCCACCAGTGTAAACCGATCAGCAAAAGCCTACATCAATCAGCTCTGTACGAACTTTTGATATTTCGGGAGCGATGACCAATAGAGACGTGTGATAATAGATAGTCACGGCAGAAATAATTCCTACATTTTAAGCTGTCACCTGTGTGGTGCAAGTGATCTTTGGAAAGTAACAATGCTAGCTCCATCTAGTTAATGTCTTAGTATTTCTTTTAAGATACGATCAGTTACGATCATGACAAGGACCGATGCTCAACGTGAATTTGCTGTTTTTTAAGACAGATGAATCAGTAATTGTTACAAAGTGAGCTTTTAATTATCATTTCATATTACGTTCTAGGAGTGTAGTGTACCCCATCATTATCATTAGTCCCAGGTTCATTCTGATGCGCATTGATAGTACCTGTTAGGCTCCCGTCTATAGATCAAATATATCTGTTATATTGGAATACTCTATATTACATAACCGTTGCAAAACTAAAGGCACTTAAAACAACTACACAAAAAATGTAAATATGAACATACAATGTACTCGATTTCCTAAACTGTAAAAATAACGACATAAATAAATGTCAATTAGTATATAGTTTTAACTCCTAAACCTGCTAAACCAGAGTTTAATACTTGCTTTTTAGGAGGGAAGATGAAAACCACATTACAAGTGATACCTGAAAATGACCTGAGTGTACTCGGTCGAAGAGTTGTGTCTCTATATTCATAACAACTTTTGGAGAAAAAGCTAGATGGAGGCCTCACAAATATGCTGCGTGCTGTAGCACCTCAGAAGAAAGCAGCTTTACAGCAACTTACCTCCTATCACACACACACACACACACACCATCCAAGCAAGACGAATGAAACATGTTAGACACTGCTGGAGAAGTAAGACTGAACATAAAAGTAACGATCTCCAGTGAACAGCTACACATGGGCATAGCTGTATTGGCCGATCAGCAAAAACTTACATTGATCAGTTATGTACGAACACTGGATGCTGCGCTGAGAATTTGCCTGGAGCGATGACCGATAGAGACGGATGGTGAGAGAGAATCATGTGAATTCGTGTAGTCAGCACGACTTGATATTGATGATTATGATGATGCTGATGATGATGATGACAATAGGTTTTAATAAATCAATGTATGACCATAAATGTCTTGAGACCTCACCATTACAACTAAACTTCGTCTTTATTTGGCAACTTGCCGATTAAATGTTTTCTCTATTGAGACCTTTAATGAGCTGTCGGAGACAAAACATATGTACTTGTTCACAAGTTTTGTTTCCCTTTTGCTAGCCATTAGATAATGTCATTTGCACCTTCCGTCTTGTATACACAGATAAATTGGATGGGATTCTTGTTTCGCACATTTTACTATTTGTCTTATAAAGATTGTTTTCATATTCTGGGATCTTTCCATATCCGTTTTAACTGTGTTTTTTTTTTTTTTTTTTTTTTTTACTGAAGTCTGAGTGACCACAAGTCCCTTCATCTCTCCGGTCTCCCATCTTTCTGTCTCTATATTTCCCTTCCCTCTATTTCCTCTTCCTCTCTTTTCCCAGTGCCTCTATTTTCCATCTTTCTTTTTCCCCCTCCCTTGTTATGCCCTCCCAATATTCTGCTGAATTTCAAGTAGCACAATTTGAAGTGTTTACCTTTTTTTAGCCTTTTTCCCGGACTATTAACGTGGCTGCATTAAAACGTTTACTACAGTTTTTTTAGAAAATGATATTTAAAAATATCTTTTTATATCAGGTTTCAAGAAAGATTCAAATTTGTTCAATCAGAGTAATGATTTACCAAAATTAGTTTAGTTTGACACAAAACTGGACTTTTGAAAATGAGAATCGAAATCTTGAACAATTGTCCAGCTCACTAGCCATTACACCATGCGAATCGCCCAGAATTTATATCTGTAGACTGACAGGAAAAGACTTTAAAACCTTGGTTGAGCTGACAATCCTTGGTGATTTACAGCGTGACATGTTGCTGTGAAGCCAACGAAAAAGCTTCCTGATTTTATTGAAAAAGTTGTCAATAAAGATTGGGAGCGTGCCACCAAAACCCCCACTTAGCTACCGCTTCCCCTTCTAAATGCTGAGTAGTTTGAGACACAGCCTTCTTTTGGCTGATTTGTCATAATAACCAATGTAATAAAGATACACTTCAATAATGGTACACTTTGTCGCTTTATATTCTGCTTCTTTTTCCCCAGCTTTTCGTTTAAGAAATACTCATTTCTGGTGGCTAAATTTGGATTGAAGGCGACATAATATTTTGCAATTCAAAATGGAAAGAGTAATTCTTAATTTCGATTGTATACTAACCGGTTCTACCTTTGGACTGATAAACGATGTTCTCCATTTCTAAGATGTACCTACTTGTGTTCCTGGAGTACGAGACATTGTGAAGTGATAGCTCTTATTTATCTGCCTATAAACATACAGAAGAGTAAATTCAAAGATTTTTCTTTTTCTATCTTCTCTCGGTGGAATTTTGATAGGAAAGGTGATCCACTGGGAATTGTACAAGGGATTAAGATTTAACCACACTTACAAATTGTATATGGGAGGTACCTATTATTTAATGGTTGTCGTTGTAGGAAATAGACACGGCGACACGATCTCAAATCCTGGATGAGGCTGTTGAAATTTGCCATAGCACCAATACCATTTGGAAAGGTACGAATCCAACTATTCTCCCCCCAAATATGGGTAAATATTAGGGCATATTGGACTCTTTAACCTTGGTTAGGCAACCAGTATAGGAAAATGAAAACCACAGAATTTAGATCATTTAAGAAATTGACCTTGTGTCACATCCTACTCGTACAGAGGGGTTAGTAAATATATATACACACCGATTCTACCTTCTACCATTTCCTAAGATGCACTCTTGTGTTTCTTGAGTGTGAGCCATTTTTAAATCCTAGCTGTTATTTCTCTGCGTAAAATAATTGTGTCTATAAACATACACAAGAGGATATTCAAAGATTTTATTTTTATTTGACTACCATCTGTCGGTGGAATGTTGGTAGGAAAAGTGATCCAGATAAAGATTTGACAAAATTTTCAAATGCTATATGTACAAACCAGAATCCGTCTTAGAGAATGAGACTCATAAGATTTTCTGGGATGTTTAGAAAGTTCTGGTCATAATTGTTTAGAAACAAGAAAAAAAGAAATTTACATCCATTAGATTTGGCTGTTCAAGTGGAGGACAGAGTCAAAATAAAAGATAAACAAATACTTGGACCATGCAGAGAGCTGGAAAGCTGTAGGACATGAAAGTTAACATGAGGCCAATTGTAGTTGGTGGCTTTGAAATTGATAATAATCATTTGTTTGCACAAGGTTATATTGTTTCAAGTAACTAATGATAGCTTTAATAAACAATTATAGCTTTTGTGACTGTTGTGAATCCAAATAATTTACAGTTTTGAATTCAAGTGTTCATATAGAATACGACTAATATTTAAACAAATCTATTTGATCCATCGAGGGAATTCTAATAGGTACTACCGTTCTAAGTTTGCGTGGATCTGGTAGTAATGACAATGAAAGGGGTACTCGATCAGGGGAAATTTCCAAACTCTATCTTAATATCCCAGTTATCCACAAAGAATAGATAAATACGAAGGTAAGAAAAACGTCAAAGAAAAAAGGGTGATGTGCCAAAGGAATTATATACAAGGTAAAAAGTACCAGATACAAGATGAAAAATAAAAGATGCCAGATAAAATGTGTGAGCGTAGTGAGCATGACGCGAAAGGAAACAAGCCGCCTGCGGTCCAACGAATTTGCTAGTAATTATAGATGTAACTAAGATTTCCTTAAATTATTTCAACGTTATCAGCTCGAAAGCCAGCAGGGACTTGTCGCCATATTGCGACGATAAAAAGAATTCAAATTTGAAAAAGATGAAGAAAATAAAATTAAATAATAATAAGATGATTGATATCTAAAGATAAAAATACCAGTTAAATTTCATTTAAATAACTTCTTTTATCTTTATCCTTCAGATGTATAACTAGAAAAAAAAAAGATCACAGAAAAAAGAAAAGAAAATAGAAAATATAAAACAAAACAAGAGTTCTAATTGGGTAAAGGTTAGCTGTCTTCAAAACCTTCACATTGAATTTTTAATGAACTAGGGAATACAACGGTTTCTGACTGTGTTATAATTTTGTTAAAAATTTAGATTGTTGGTTACATTTGTGTCCATTTAATAAGTGTTTTCAAAAAATGATGTGACCCTACTTATGTAAAATTATTTGTATAAAAAAAAAACAAAAAAACACACCAATTCAATGTGCGAACCGTAGGGTGCTGCTTCAGTTAGCCGCAAAATCGCCCCAACGCACAAGCCTTCGTCTCGCAATAACATTGAAATATATTGCCCAATTTTGCAAAAATACTCCTTGGTAGAAAAACACAGACTGTTTGGTACATTTTGGACCGTAGGTGAAGCTTTGGAAATATCTCGAATCAGTATTAATTGGCCACTAGTGGGCACTGGCTGAGCTCCTGTCCTTCCAACGGATCAGAACGTTGGCAAGCCAGCTTGTCTGTGAAGCTTTCTTAGAAACTTTCAATGTAAATCTCTCACCCAGAAAGTCTTTGGTTTGGTTTGGCTTCTTGTTAATGGTATATCAACCTTCGTGGGGTACTTAATGCCAAAGTCGCTCTTGTAGAAAAGCAATAGTGGTACTATTAAAACATATGCTGAGGAATGAGAGTGTTAATACTTTTCCAATGGTATTAATCCGAAAGTGAATGTAATAGCGCAACTGGAGTTCGAACTCGCTTACTAGGATGTTACAGTTCAGCTCGGTAGCCATTACGCCATGGGGATTCCCCCATTTAGATATGGAATTGCATGGCGATTCCATGTTATTGATTTGGAAAAATACTCCACCTTCTAAATGCTAGACATTTATTGGATCATCAGGAGAGACGCTTTTAAACACCCATTCATTTTCACATTCTTACTACTGAAAAAATAGGAATATTTTGGCGGGAAGTGAGAGATTTTTTAAAGATGTTGGCGTTTTATTGATTGCATTATTTATTTTTATGTTTATTTATGTTGTCGTTCGTGATTGTGGTAATCTTCACGACTGACAACAATCATTGCCAATTTCTAATATTTTTACAGAAGCAAGCTATTGCGCAGTTACTAGGCTAGATATTTTAAAAAAATATTTGAGTAGAAAAATCAAGAGATTTAAATGATAAATGACACGAATTGAATTGTAGTGAGTTCACAAAAAAAAAAAAAATTAAAAGAAGGAATAAAATAAATCTGTTTAGAAATCATTACAAAGATTAAATTGATGGCATAAAAACGTGAGAAGTCAGGTGTTGAAACACCCACAAGTGATGATGGTACGATTGCGTTAATATAGGTTACACTCTAGAATTAAATCGAAAGACTCAAAACTGGTAGCCAATTTTGAAAAGAAAAAAAATGCTGCTGTTTTATGTTAAAAAAATAAAATAAAACCAAAAAGCCTAAATTAGAAACATCCATACAAAACATTTGAAATTGTTATTTGTTCACAGTTTGAGTTGAAATATTCGCTCAAAATTACAACGGTAGAATAAAGAAAAAACTCATAAATTTTTCCATATTGGAAAATAAACTGCAAGGGAATCTGCATGAGCCAAAACATAAAAGGTAATTGTTTATCTTTAGAGAATTCCACTATCGTTTGACAATCAATAATCTAACAAATTAGAATTCGCTTTTCTCCATCACCCAGATTCAACCTCATCTAGTGTAATTGAAGTTACCCAAATCGACTTACTAACCTCTTTCTACAGTTATGAAACTACTAGTATTGTAGAATGATGCGAATATATGCACACACACACACACACACACACACACACACACACACACACACACACACACACACACACACAAAGACATACACACACACATATATATGTATATAAAGAAAGAAATAGATAAATAATCGACAATGTATATAAGTATAAAATTTAAAAAAACCCAAAAAATGTCAAATCTGTTAGATCTGTAAATGGATGTTTATGACAGAAAGCTATACCAAGGTAAATAAGTCATGGACGACACTGTAATTATGGATTATTTATATTTAAAGATTTTTCGAGGCTGATGAATCGAATTAAAACAAAATTATCCTGACAGCCATGTTGCATAACACGTTAAACTAAGCACAACAAAAGAGCATCATTGATATAATTAGAAGCCTTTAGGGCCGGGCCAGCTCAGTCGGTAGAGCGTTCGGCTATAAACCACAAGGTTCCTAGTTCGATTCCGGCCCTCGCCAACTCAGCGTATGAGTAGCACAGGGATCTGTGCGGTAAAGTAAGGAGCTGATGTAGGTGTGGCGCTCCACCTCAGATGCAAAAACAATTTCCTTTGGTCTAGCGCTAGTGAAAAGGGGATAGACTCTCTCGCTGATTGGCTGATACCGACTTCAGGCCACTCTGACGACTTTACTTTTACTTAGTCATGGGGTGATATTGAACTCAGAATGAACCAAGTACTCCACAACATAGAAGTACTTGCGTTCTCGAACACACACACACACACACACACACACACACACACACATATATATATATATATATATATATATAATATATATATATATACTAGCAAATATATGCACCCTCCGGGTGCAAGTATTTAAGTTTTAATGTAATAAAATATTGTATTAAATTAGAAAGGCTAATGAAACTAAATAAGAATACAGATAAAAAGATTTGAAACAGAGGGAGTATAATAAAAGATTTGAAACAGAGGGAGAAAAAATAGACAAACTGAAACTTACTCTTCCATCACTCTCGTCTTTCATTGTTATTTTTTCTAATTTAAGTATTTAGTTGTAAGAGGAAGTAAAGAATAAAATGACAGTTATTTTATCTTGTTAATGGATTTAATTTAAGATTCATTGAAGAGAATTTGCTTATATTCATTAAAATAAAACCAAACAGTTAGAAATCAATAATACTAAGCACATATTTATTAAATTCGATTTTTTAATATTAATAAGCAAATTAGCCTTCCCGTTCACATTGTAAAGCGCTATTTTGTTGTATATATAAATATAATTGCATGTTGTTAGTATGTAGACATAGTTAACAGTATTAATAATGTAAGACAATTTTATTAATAATTGAGGTTTAGATAAAAATAAAATCATGGAGAATGTGATGTCAATAACTAAGAGAATTGTGACTTGAGTAGGAATATAGTTTCGGTTACAGACAGAAAAACACACAATCTCCATATTATAAGATATATATATATATATATATATATATATATATATATATAAGTATAAAGTATGAAACAAGAAAATGTCTTTTTGACATATTTTCTTATTTCTTCAAAAATGTTATACTTATATACATATATATATAGAGAGATAGATAGATCGATAGAGAGAGGGAGAGAGCGAGAGAGAGAAAGAGAGAGAGAGAGAGTGGGGTGTGAGAGAGAAAAGGCTTCCCGAAGGTGAACGACGGGAAAGCAATATGTATAATACGGGACAGTAGTTCGTTGCTGTCACGCCCACGTTGCACGAGCAGAAAAATACAAAACTCTTCTATAATCGTTACAATCTAACTAAAACCCCTAAATTGTATCCATCCAAAGGCCTGACATTTAAGAAGGTTGATGTGGGCAATTCAACACCAGTAATATGCATGACTAAAATAGCTGTAAATCCAAAGGACAAAAACTATTGAAAAATACAAAACAACGTATCAAAACAATTTCCATTGAGATTTTGGGATGTGAATTGCTAATAGTTCCGGTAAAAATCTGTTTTTCTAATTAAACAATAAAACAAGATAAAAACATGTTGCAGGATAAATTAATTATCGAAGGGGTCACTCAGCTATGGAATGGTTTTGAATGAGAAGCTTTGTTTGATAAAATATCAGGATTTGTCGGATTGATATGCAGATGAGGACATGACTTGCATCAGGTATTAGGGAAATCAGGCATTGTAGTTATAACTGAGGGGTTTAATTGGAGGCGTCTGGTGTAATGGTTACCGGCAGAGGAAATGAACACGGTGAGATTAGTTGAAATTCTGGATGCGGCTGTGTATATTTCACATAGCGCTAATACTTATGGGAAAGATACGATCCAACTATTCTCCCTCCAGCTATGTTTAAATGATAGGGCTCTTTAACTTTGGTAATCAAACATAATTTTATAGATTGAAATATGTGTAAATTACTCCTCTTTTAGTAAATACAAAAAATGTAATTTTTTTTCTTTTTCTATATGGAAGGAGGAGGAAGGGGTCATCCTTCTTCCATATAGAAAAAGAAAAATATATTTTCTTTTGTCTTTACTTAATGAGTAGTAATCTACACATATTTCAATATAATGTGGGGATTTGGAAATTACATTAAGAGGCTTTAATCATCAAGTCAAAAACAAAAGAAAACATTCCATTTAATTCGATGCAAGGATTTGAAAATAACAGCACGTGACCTCCCACCAGTGTAAACTTCTTGAGAACGGATGATGACTAAACACACATGAGTTCACGGGTGCAGATGACGTGTTAACACGCAAACCTACCTGCCTGATATCTATGTCAAATACACGCACATAATCTCATTAATTCCAGCGATTCTAACGATGTTTTCTATGTACAGTACTTCCAAATCTTTAGGATAGATGGCCTGCTGGATTCATTTCCAGCATAACTCTTGAAACTCCCAACCATAATGAGTTAAAGAACACATTTCAATGCTATTGCAGGATTTTGTGGCTATTGCTTATTATGGTTCATGGCATATCAACCCATGCGGGTCACCAAAATCAAAATACTGTCTTTTTGTATATTATAAGCGAATAGTTTGTAGGTAAATATTTTTGACTGGTTTGATTTTATAAACTGGTATGAATAATTTTCATCAACTTAATTTGTATCACTATTTTAGTAGAAATTATTTTATGCTAGAGTTTTCATTAATTTCATGTATATAAACAAATTGTTCGAAATAATTTTAATTAACTTCATATGGTGAAATAATTATCTTTGCAAAACAACTTGCAAACAGACAGAGTTCCAGAATTGGTACCTCACCACTAGATGTATTTTAGCGCCATACCCAAGACACTAAATTGGTAAATATATTTTATTATCTAACTTCATCTGTATCAGAAAATTCGTAGAAATAATTTTCATTAACTTCCTGTTTATCAATAAATTAGAAGAAATAACTTCATGTATTAATAAACTGGTAGTTGACGCTCAGCCACCGTATTCCCGCACCTCATTTGTGAAAAAAGGTTTGGTGTTTGACATAAGGGCAATTTGAAAAATACGGTCTAGACAATCATAGAGGCACTAGGGCTCGACGGGACCAACTGATTAATGGGTTTGGCCCTCTCCGAACGCCCGTTTAATCCGAGTAAGGGCGATAGTGGCGTGTTGCATATCATGGGATCACCGGGGTAACAGACTGCCAGCCTATACGATCCTGTGTTCAGTTATTACGGTTCGCCACCCACGACCAACAGGTGGCCCTATTGGGGGTAGGGTCTTACCATCTGCAGAAGTGCAGTTAGTATATTCTACAGCCCAAGCCGACAGGGCGGAATTTTGGGATTTAGAAAACACCTAGACATTACAGATAGATTAAATTAACATAGTTATCAATTAAATGTGAGGATTTTGAAATAGCACTAATTTACCTTTCACATAAATTCCACGATACTTTTTTGTAATGCAATTTCGGGATTTGGAAATAACAGCACTAGACGTTGCAAATAAATTAAACAAGATTTTATTTGGAGAGGTTTAGAATAGGCTAACTATATTCCCTGTAGATGAATAAGAGTCCACTCAAAAGGGCTGTCTGGGTATGACACTAAACTGCACTAGTGGCGAGGCCCTAGTTCTGGTGGAGTGTGGATTACCTCTTCATTGCCATTAGTCCCAGGTCCACTGTGACACAGAGTAGTGGTAAATCTAACGGTCTCATATACGGGTTAAATAAATTTATTTGCCAATTGTTTCAATTAGATGTGAACACTTGATATCATATGACTGTGCAAAATTTCTTGAGAAATTACACAATTAATATAAAGATAAACGTATATATATAAATGGTTTGCATTTATATATATGTTTATCTTTACATTAATTGTGTAATTTTTCAAGAGTGTTTGCACAATCATATAATATCAAGAGTTCATATCTATATAGATAAACAAATTAACCATATGAACTTGACAATTGTATCAATTAAATGTAAGGATTGTGGAATAATATCAATTAGCCTTTCACAACTATGAAACTACACATATCTCACTAAAATTAGGGAACATGGAAATAATTGGTTTGGTTTCTTTGTTTAATTTCTTTGTTTAATAACATATCAACATTATTTAATGCCCAAGTAATCCTTACAGAAGAACAGTAGTGATACTATTTAACACATATTTTGGGAGATGTAGGGAGGTCATAACTTTCGCAAGGATGTTGGTCCGAAAATTAAAATTATAGCGCGACTGGAGTTTGAACTTGCTTACTACAATGTTGGAGACCAGCACATTAGCAATTACGCCACGGGGACTGTCCTTGGAAATAATATATATTTGCTGATATCCCACAATGTCAATTAAACACAATGATCGATTAACGTATGAACTCAAGCTCATGCATGACGAGTGCTAAAAATTGCTTACAACCCTTTGACATTCCTCATTTGAGACGCCTCAGACACTGAGCAATAAAGCAAGACCGGTCGCTTTTAGACCAGGGAGCAGCTGTTGCATGGGATCCACGATGATATTATATATATTACCGGTCCAATGGCAGAATCCACTGGACATGGGGCTCCGAAGAAAACTGGTAACTATGTGTAAGTAGTAGTTCAGACTAGGATTTTTTCTTGGCTAAGAAACTGGACGAGGAGAAGGAAAACTCTGAATTCCAACTAGTTGTATTCCGGTTAAAGTTGACCTTGTGTCACATCCTGCTTGTGTTGGAAAAGTTTGGTGAATATATACAGTCCTCAACAACTCGTTTCAACTAACAACCTTATTTAACAGAACATGTCTATTTTCTCATTAAAGAATACAGTACAGAATACCTAATTATTACTGATAGGGTAACAATGAGTTATCCTATCTTGGTTTGGAGCTGTGTCTTCTTTGATCTCTTGAGACATGGTTTCCCCGCTTTCTTAATCTCTCTTTGGTCATGACTTTGGTGAAGTGAACACCGATTCTTATCTCTCTCCAGCGAAATAAATCCCATTTCCATGTGGTAGTGATAAGACCCCTTAAACGTATGGGAGATATTTATTTGCATTACTCTTTGTATAGTCAAGCATATGTTTGGTTGTTCTTTGGGATATGCTATACAGTTTACCTTTCTGAGATATATATATTTCGTTATTATCTTGCATATTGTTATCTATTAAACACCAATGTTTATTGTTCATGCGAGTTGTTTTGCCTTTCCTTACCGAATATTCATTGTTAATATATCCATGGATACAGTAATGCATTATAAGGGCCTAGTGTTAGTTATATACTGACAACACGCACTGTTCCTAAAGTACTATAGCGTAGAATATCCTATTATTATATCAAAGACAACATTATTCCTTTGCTGAGGTACTACATTTATATCCCAGAAGTGGTAACATGTTGGAGGAATCGACACATTAAGCTTCTGAATATTTTCTGTGTCTTTGCACTGAACGACGTATGGGAAAATTTGATTTAATAAAAAAGAAAGAAAAAGAACACAACAATAAATAGATGAAAATAATTTTTTAAAAACACCTGTTTGATTCTTTCTTTCATGACTTGGTTAT
This sequence comes from Doryteuthis pealeii, assembly GCA_023376005.1. NCBI lineage: Eukaryota > Metazoa > Mollusca > Cephalopoda > Myopsida > Loliginidae > Doryteuthis > Doryteuthis pealeii. The sequence continues at coordinate 130,550,034 of CM042139.1, forward strand.
TTATTTTCATTCCCAGTTGATTTAGAATGCCAGACCAAACAACAGGCATTGTCTCGAGAATTCTCGTCCTTTCGAGAACACAGTCAATGTCGTAAATCACATAATTATTTTCGTGCTACTCTCGTGTTGACGGCTTAAAAGCTCCAAACAGCTACTTGGAATCACACAAGAGTAAATCTTATCTATTATTATTTATTTATTTATTTATCTATTTATTATTTTTCTTTTGCAAATATCTTTATCAAAACTATTGCTAGAATGTACCAGGATTTAAATTTTACCCAACAATTACTATATCTAATCTGCTATATATATCTTTATTCTGTCCAGATGTTATTCAATAAATACATTCAAAGTTAACTAGACGATTCAATATAAATGTGGAAAATGAGAGACAAAAAATTAAAGGTACGATAATTATCTAGAGGATGGCAAACTGGTGTAGTTATGCGTTTGGCATTGCTTATTATTGGAAGTATATTGTAAGTGATATCTGAAATAGAATTTGTTAGGAGTCAGTACCAAATTCCATTAGAGCCCACCTTGGATTTCTTTAAAAGCGGATTATGGAGGATTTAAGCGTATGTATATATCCAACGTCTCCACCACGGGAAAAACATGACACAAGTTCATTTTCTGGGCCGTGTAAAGCTGGTTTGAAATCAGAATTTTCTTTCTCCTATACTGATTACCTTATCATCGCCAAAGAACCAAGTCTGCCCACTATTTACGCGCATCTCAGGGAGAGAACAGATGGAGTCATGCCTTTAGCAAGAGTAGATATTTTCCTAACACACACACACACACACACACACACACACACACACACACATATATATATATATATATATATATATATACATGTGCGTGTGCATATTTCACCCCACCCACACACTAGTCAGTTTTATAAGCAGAGTTTAACAGGTTTGAATTCAGAGTATTCCTTCTCTTAGACTGGTTTACATTCTAAGGTTAAAGAGTCTAGTCTGTCCTGCTGCATACTTATAGTTGGAAGGAGAATATTTGGATTCGAATCTTCCCTAACGGTATTAGCACTATGTGAAATTCAAAAAGCCTAAAATTAGAACACGTCTCGTCGTTTCCATTTTCTACGAGAATAACCATTAAACATAAGCGCCTCAAAATTGCGTGTTGTACACGACTACTTATGGTAATGGTTGTGTGATCACATAATGCCGTCTAGAGGCCTTGCTAAAAGCGATGACTGATAGGGACGAATGGTGAGAGAGAGAGATAGATAGACAGAGAGAGTGCGAGAGAGAGAGAAAAGAGAGAGAGAGACAAAATATATATATATATATATATATATATATATATATATATATAGAGAGAGAGAGAGAGAGAGAGAGAGAGAGAGAGAAAGTCAAAGCAATCCATGCTGTCAGCACTTGTTAATGATGATGATGATGATGATGATGATGATCCATTGCTGAGAAAATAATTAAGTAGACGTCTTGTAATTTACATGAAAACAGAAAAGAAAAAACTGTCATCATGTGATAATATGCAAATAACTCTTCGCTTAAAAAAGAGAGCTTGCAAGCATTATCGAGCAGATGAACATGGTTAATTGAAAGGAAACATGGCACACGAACAAGAGAGCTGTCAAAGGAAACAATGAAAAGGAATATAAAACTCCTTCGAAAAAATGATATGTGAAAAAATGGTTGTTTTGATAAAAAATGGTACAAAAAATGTGCTCAAATGCCAGCAAGTAAAAGTACCTAACGTTTTACCTTCTATTACTAGAAGCTTTTTTTTAGTTAAAATACAATCATCAGGTAGGAGGTTGTTGGACATTCCGTGAAACTGCTAGTCACAGAAGTCAAAATGATAGTGAGAGAATAATATATTAATGCAAATATACAGTGGTAACTTAACTTACGAATTTAATCTGTTACGTTATATTCAACTTCTTCATATATCAAATTAATTTCCTTATTGAAATAAACTGAAATGTTATAAATCCGTTTCAGTCCCCTTAAAAACATCCTAATTTAAAAAAAAAAGAAAAGCAACACTGTATTTTATAAAAACTTAATAAAATAGAAGGTAATGAATTATATGCTGAAATATGTTTCAATATTTACGTGTTTTTAAATAATATTTTCTTTGGTGTATTAAATTTGGAGATTAAATCTTTTTAGTGAACTTATTAACATAAGCGTGTCTGAAGTTCGCTCCTACCTCAAATTTTAACTTTCAACACAAAGCAAAATATTGATCGAATGGCAGCTTTGAAACCTGGTATGTTGGGGCACTCATAATCAAGGTAGCGATTAATAGATTAATAAAGTTTACATTTCAGCACAGCGTGTAAAAGTTGGTTTTTCCCCATTCAACCCTATGTAAAATTTGGTGTAAGTTTAGAGAATAAAGGAAGGTTTTCAAGGGAAAGAACGCCGAGTACTATTAGCTTTTAAAATACGAAATGTTCGACAAAACAACAAACAGAAAAACTGAATGCGTTTGAACTTAGCAAAAAACAGTTAAGGAAAAGGAAAGAAAAAATAGAGTTTGGCAGTGTTGGTATTTAGTTGGACAAGTTTTTCAATGTCCTGTCCAGGACATTCCTTTTCGGGGGTGGGGGTCTTACCCCTCTGCATGGATATAGTCGGCTTATTCCACAGCCAAAACCGACAGGGCGAAATCTTAAGTATCTGGCCGCCATCCTTGGCCAGTTGTAAAGAACTTAAAGTAAATAAGTCAATAAGTCCTGTGGTATAGAATCCTTTAGGTCCGTCGTCCAAGAAGATACAAGTTGTAATGAGCCAAGATTAGAATCAGCCAGTATAAATAATAATATCAGCAGCAGAACACTGCCAGTGATTGGACAAGCAGTTGGTCATATTGTAGTCGGCGAGTCTATAAGTACAAGTAGGCATTTACCACACGCCTTATATACTAAAATTCCAACAGGGAGTCCTGGATATTTCCTTGATGAACAAACTTGGAACAATGCTCATTCAGTCACCAAACTAACGAGAATATTAACATAACATTTTATAGTTTGTTTTGTTTAACTAAATGAGGGGTACAGGAGCCAAACCATATTTGTTATACGGGAAGGCAGAGAAGATAGACCCTATTCTAGGCCCCATTCTCGCATACACCGACCGTAACACTGCATATAGGTAAAATTCCCCAATTGTGCTACCTGTTGGCCGTAGGTGGCGATCCGTGATGTTTAAGGACAAAATCCTCGTGACTGACCAGTCCATGACATGCAACACCCCACTTAGTGTAGACGGGCAGTCGGAGAGGCACCCTCCGATCAATCAGCTAATCACGTGAAGCCCTAGCAATTATATGATTTTTTCCAACCCTATTGCCCTTATGAAAAACACCAACCCTTTTTATCATATGTTCTATAAGGCAGTGGCTGTGCCATGACGCTAAACTCTATCTAGTGGTGAAGTTTCTATTGTGGAGATCTGGAGAGTAAAGTTTATCCCATCATTGTGGAGTACTCCTTCATTGCCATTACTCACAGATCCACACTGACCCGTAGAGGGAGTACATGTTAGGGACCCATCTATGGATTAAGTAGATTAAAAGCTGAGTTTAAAAATGTCTTACAAATTTGAGTTTAAAGAAAAATTGAATACTCAACAAGAATGAATAAAACAAAACGTCTTCGGCATTGAATAACCCAATGGTTGACATGCCGTAAAATCTAACCAACCAATCTACCAACAACCAACCTAGCTGCCCCGCATGTGCACGGTGTAATACAAGGTCAATTCTCTAAGCGGAATTTGATGGGCTTGAATAATATTATATCTTTATTATATTTTAAAATATTTTTTTAGAAAAAGAGGGTGTACTTTCAAAGTAGTTTTGACTAACGAGAAAAGAATCCCTTTGGTTTGAATTCAGAATTTTCTTTCTGCTTGATCAGTTGCCATACTAAGAATAAAGAGCACAGTCTGTCTTACGATTTGTCCGTATCTGGAGGGAGAATAGTTGGATTCGTAACTTTCCCAAAGGTATTAACAGTATGTGAAATGCTAACAGCCACATCACGATTTGACCTCGTTTCGCTGTGTCCATTTTCTACGACGATAACAATTACACCTGGAGCCTTCCATAATTCAGAGTTTTCCTTCTCCTAGACAAGTTGCCGTACCAAGGGTAAAGTGCCTAGTCTTCCCTGGTATTTACACATAGCTGGAGGGAGAATAGTTCGGTACATACCTTTCCCAAGGTTATTACCGCTATGAGAAATGGAGTCCTCCTTCTTCCATATATTTGCATATTATAAGCGAATAGTTTGAAGGTAAATATTTTTTTTGTACTAGCAAATATATGCACCCTCCGGGTGCAAGTATTTAAGTTTAATGTAATAAAATATTATAATAAATTAGAAAGGCTAATGAAACTAACTAAGAATACCGATAAAAGATTTGAGACAGAGGGAGTATAATAAAAAATAGAACAACTGAAACCTACTCTTCCATCACTCTCGTATTTCATTGTTATTTTTTCTAATTTAAGTATTTAGTTAAAAGAGGAAGTAACTAATAAAATGACAGTTCTTTTTTCTTGTTAATTTAAGATTCATTGAAGAAATTTTTGCTTATATTCATTAAAATAAAACCAAACAATTAGAAATCAATAATACTAAGCACATATTTAATAAAATCACATTTTTAATATCAATATGCAAATTAGCCTTCCCGTTCACACTGTAAACCACTATTTTGTTGTATATATAAATATAATTGCATGTTGTCAGTATGTAGACATAGTTAATAGTATTAATAATAAAACAATTTTATTAATAAGTGAGGTTTAAATAAAAATACCATCATGGAAAATGTGATGTCAATAACTAAGGGAATAGTGATAGTAAATGTCAATAACTAAGGGAATAGTGATAGTAATATAGTTTCGGTTACAGACAGAAAAGCACACATCATTATAATAAGATGAGAAATTCAAACAGACCCGTTAAGAATTTAAACGCGGGACGGCGTTCTTTCTTTTGTCACCATTAAAAGCCACAACAAAACAAAGAGAAAATAAATGAGGGCGAGGGAAACAAGACTCAAGGTCCGTGGTAGAACTAATAAAAATAAGCTGACTGAAATGAGACTTATAAACAGTAAACTAAAAACAAGGAACAAAGAAGTCTACAGTGAGCTACGGAGAAGCGAACTTTGTGTGTGTATATGTTGATGAAAGTGATATTCAGTAATGACATTGAGAATGACAACAAAGCAGTGTGTGTGTGTGTGTGTGCGTGCACACACGCGTGTGTGTAAGTGTTTTTTGTATTTCCGCGTGTAGATAAATACGAAGCATTACATTCAGACAAAGTTACGTCTGTATGTATATTTATATGGTGTGATGAATAAATAATCGAAATTGAAATGTTTTTTTTATTCTAAATATTAACATGTAAAATGAGAATGAAGATATGGGAACAGATGAGCAACTTATATGATAAATGATACCTAGCCATGTCAGTGCTAGTGTACGGCTGCACCACCTGGACCCAATCAAGACGCTTACAGAAAATATTAGATCGAAGCTACACAACCACTTGGTGAACTGTCTTGAACAAATCATGGAAGCAGCCTCCCACAAGAAAACGAGAGCACGGTCGTCTGCTTCCTATTTCACACACTATTAAACTAAGACAAATGAAATATGCTGGACACTGATGGAGAAGCAAGGACCACCCCTTAAGTGGTGTTCTCCCATGGGCACCAACAAACGAGCACACCAGTGTGGTCCGACCAGCAAAAACCTACATCAATCAGCTCTGTCCGGATTTTTGGATGCTGCGCAGAAAACCTGCCAGGGGCGATGACCGATAGGAAAAGTTGTCAAGAAAGAGTCATGAGAGTCCCATTGGTTACTTATATTGGATTGCATATTATCGAAAAAGACCAGGAAAAAAGAGGACAGGATTTACGTAAAGAGTCAAAGCACAGGTGAATCATAAAAGCTATTTCATTCTTTGTATGAAACATCTTATATATATGAATATACTTCCACCTATGTATTTCACGCTCTGTCACCACCTCACATAAATAATGCACCATTTCGTTTTGATTGTGATGCATTTTACGCATATCATGGAATGAAATGGAAAGATGGAAAGAAGAATAAAGAAAGAAAAATAAAGTAAGACAAACGCCCTGTCATGACCTCAGAAATAATGGACGATTAAGTTTGATTGTGAGGTAAGTAAACGAAAAAAAGTGCATGTTACATATCAGAAAGAAAGAGGAATACACTATAATTTGAAAGAAAGACAGAATGAAAAAGAAAAGAAAAAATCCATTTTCACTTTGGTCACTTTTCTCAATGGCATATCTATCTTCATTGGTTATATAATGCTAAACCTATCCTTGTAGAAGAACAGTAGTGCGTCTATTTAAATAGCTCGAGAGATGAGAGGTTTCGTCCCTTTTCTAATAGTATCATTCCGTGACTGAACATAATATCCCATCTAGAGTTCGAACTCGTTTACAACGATGACGCTGTCCATCACGTTAGCCACTACGCCCTCATGACTCCTCCTAAATGTTCATTGTCAGCAAGATAATATATATTGTCACAGGTGTTTAATAGTGTTTCGTCATGAAAGAGATATGTCAATAACACGAACAGCAAGGAATGCGAATCTCAATGAAATTGAAAATCCACGGCGGAAATTAAAATTGAGAGCGGTTGACACACACACACACACACACACACACACACACACACACACACACACACACACACACACATATATATATATATATATATATATATATATATATATATATATATATATATATATATATATATATATATATATATATATATATACGAAGGTCATTCAATTGATAATTGTAATTTGTTTTCAGGATTTTCTCCCATAAATATAGGCTGCATTGTTTAGTTTTGGTAATAGGAAAATATTTTAATCTCGCAAAAATATTTGTTTTAAGACAATCCAAAATGACAGTAAATTAAACAAAGTAAGCCATGGTTAAACAGAGCTCTGCCATCATATATCTAGTGACTGAGAAGTGCAAATCGTGTGCAATTTATAGAAGGATGCATGTGGACGGAGAAACACGTTTTAGTAAAAAATATTTACGATGGGATAAGCACGGGTTTGTCACTACGAGACAGTCCATGGAGTGAAAACTCACTGACTCTCTGGTAAAGGAAAGTTCTAAACACATTGATCAGTAAAGAAGATGATGCTGACAGTCTTCTGGGACATTAAAAAGGACCTATCGCTATTGATTTTCTTGAAAAAGGTTGCAACTGTAAACAGAGCTTACACTTGCCAACTCTGTTTGTAAAATTCCACTTATTTATTAAAGGACCCTCGTACACACACACGCACGCACGCACGCACATATATATATATGTATGCATATAAGTAACTTTATAATAGTGAATAGAAAATAACATAGTCGAGATATTGTCTGTAACCAAGCGCCGTTGACTTCATTTCCACGCTACTATATCATATATATACATGTATTCATGTATATATATATATATATATATATATATATATATGTGTGTGTGTGTGTGTGTGTGTGTGTGTGTGTGTATGAATGAAGAGATAGCATATATCAATTATTTTTTTCACTTCTTTTCAACTATTATTCACCCCATTTAATTTAAAGTATCTTTATATAACTGCACACATGCGTAACTACGTATCTATAGGCATTCACAAATCAATATATATGCACACACACACACACACACACACACACACACACACACACACAACACATATATATATATATATATTTATATATATATATGTGTGTGTGTGTGTGTGTATATATAGGTCTTTGTGTAAAATCTGGAAAAACTCTGAAAAGTAATAAAATAAAATGAAAGCTAAACCCTAAAATTGCTAATTGAGTAACTACCGTATGACGTTGCCAGGGTGACAAAACGTCTTAACTTAGATCAACCCCCGCAATGAACTGATATGAGTTTGCTGACTCCATATTCGCGCGCTTTCCTTAACGCTTCATGGAAATAGCGGGAAAACACATTCACAGAATCAGACTTGTTGGAGTCGTATTCGGACCAGCTCTTTCAATGATTTTTTGTTTCCACGAGATTTCATTCCAATGAGCGGCCCCGAGATCTTATTATCAGGCTCTGGGCGAGTGAATCGAACATATCACGTGACCAGAAATGATAGTGCTTCTCATACGAAAGCCATTTAACTTAATATTCGAAAATATCGATAGAATATCTTGTGGAGGTGAAATATTTTACTAAGCAGATAGAATAATAATTTTTATTTCGCAGTGGCATCGATAATCTGCCTGCACATTTCTTATTCCTCGGTGGTGATATGATTCTAGGTGGGGTAGAGCTACCACACGCACACGCACACGCATATATCAAAAGTACCCGGTCTATAACCGGACTAAAAGGATCTTAGGATAACCAGGGAATAAGAGAGAAAGGGAGAAGACAGGAATAAGAGAGTGGATAAGGTTCGTTTATTTTAGGAAAGGTTTCTTTTGTTTACATTTAAAATGTTATTTGAAAAATGAAACCCTAAACTCGTGAAATTTTGAAACATATATGTCTAGTCTGCTTACTACAAACATCATCAGATCTTATAAAAGAAATGCCTTCACGCTAAAAACTGCAAGAAGCCGGTCATATACCTAAGGAATTATAACAGACGCGGACTACGCAGATGATCTAGCGCTTCCCACAAATACACCTGCACAAGCTGAATCTCAACTGCATAGCCTATGAGACATAGGGGTTTCGCATCGTCATCATCTCACCATTCTTGTCCAAATAGAATATTGGCAGTCTCCCAGATCGATACTCAGGATCGTTACATACTCCGAACAATAGCAGTCATAAACCCCAATGTTTTTAAAATCAATTAAAACTTCAAAAAGGGAGATAAATGTATGAGAAGTCCCCCAAAAGCATCACTTACTCTGGAATAGCCTATAAAAGGCAGCACGGTTCTCTATGTGAACTCAGATAATAAACAAGATGGAAAATCTTCACACTGGATAGTAAGCCTCTAAAATTAGTAGACCCCTTCACATATAAAGTCAGTAATATCTCATCTAGAGAAAGCGATATCAAAATACGCATAAAAAAGGCATGGACAGATTATTGATCTCTCTGATCTCTCTGATAAGACAAAACGAAAATTCTATCAAGCGCTAGTCGCGTTAGGACTACTGTATGAATGCACTAATTTGACTCTAAGGAAATGCTTAGAGAAAAAAGCTAGATGGAAACAATACAATGAGGATGCGTGCTGTCTTGAAAAAATCTTAGAAGAAGCACTCCACAAAAAATGAAATGTACAGCCACTTACCTCCTATCACACAAACCATTGAACAAGACATGCTGGATACTGATGAAAAATCAAGCAGAAAATGTGACGTTCTCCTGTGTTCATATACACATTGACACACCAGCAAAAATCAACATCGATCAGCTCTGTGCGGATTTTAGATGCCGTGCAGAAGACGTGCGAGGTGCGATGACCGATAGGGACTGTTGGCGAGAAATTGAGAGAGAGAGAAAGAGAAATATATATATATATATATATATATATATATATATATAGAGAGAGAGAGAGAGAGAGAGAGAGAGAGGGGGGCGGGGAAATAGATAGATATAGAGTGTCATGGGAATCCGTGCTGTCAGTCTGACCTGCTGATGCTGCTGATTTATATTCATATGCGACTATTATCGCGCAATGTTTACCCTGGTTTGTAAACCAATTAGTTCGTAGACTATCTTCGATTTCTATTAAGTGCCTTACAAATATGGGATTCCGCTTGGTTTACTTAAGTTTCACTAATATCTATCTGCCAATTGAACTATATAGATAGAAAAGAGTTCGGTCTCTGTTTTCGTCTGCCAATTTCTATATCTGTCTTGTTTACTTGTCGAATCAGTTCATATTTTCGTGAATGTGTGCAAAATCACATAATCTACGGAGGAATGAATAGAGTTGATAATTATGTTTACTTATTCAATTACTGCATAATAACATTTACAATGATTTATTTTTACTGTCAGATTTTGCATCCCATTAGTGAATACTAATCAAAATATGGATAAAGAGAAAGGTGCATAATATAATGTTTGGAAAACTTGCATTACCTGCAGATCAACTTCTTTTCTCTACTGAATTCCTCCATAATTTGATTCTCCTCATATATATATATATATATATATATATATATATATATATATATATATATATATATATGTGTGTGTGTGTGTGTGTGTGTGTGTGTTGAAAAGAGAAATAAAGGAAAGAAAGTATAGAATGGATAAAATAGGATATTTTAATCAATTTTACTTACACGTGTTTCGGTCAGGAGTTCATCCATGTGTAAATTATTCAATCTATTATAATAATGTACACATGGATGAACTCCTGACCGAAACACGTGTAAGTAAAATTGATTAAAATATCCTATTTTATCCATTCTATACTTTCTTTCCTTTATTTCTCTTTTCAACACACACACACACACACACACACACACACACACACACACACACACACACACACACACACATATATATATATATATATATATAAACCCAATATTCCCTAGGCAAGAAACTGTCAGTAATCATGTCCACATTATCCAACTTAATAATATAACGTCTTTTTTTTCGTATAATAAAATATAATTTTCTCGTAAAATTCTATACGTTAGTAACTTTAAATACATATTAAGATGATCATTCCTACAAGCGTGTGAGTCTCCTAATTTTGAAATCGTTAGCAAGCTATTCTTACAGATCCATTTCTACTGAATAGCAATTTGAACTTGTAACGTTGTGTCAAACATATCAGTGGTGAATGGGTTGGGTAAAAACCTACTTCATTATGCAAGTTTTTGTAAAATAACATTTTGTTTTATTCTATCACCTTCTTACAATCACCTATTTTCCTTTATTCAGGGTTATTCGAGATAGGTATCTGTTATGACTGTATTTACCTGATCCCTCCGCTACAAGCAGGATATGACACAATGTCAATTTTTATACAACCCACCACTTGTTTGAATTCAAATATATATATATATATATATATATATATATATATATATATATATATATATATATAAAGATAATCTAATGATTATTGGCTCTACTTAGGTATCGAGCACTTTTTACATATTAGCTTTCTCCTAGCGGTTATATGCATATATATATATATCTTATATACATATATATATATACATATAATTTGTTTTTTCTTTTGGCCAAATACTGTACCAATAGATTATTTTTTGTTGGTACGAATATCTTGGTCCTTTCTTTTTTCAAAATTTTTTTTTCTTCCTGGTTGATGTTGGTAGTATATTTTTACAACCAAACTTTCTGCTGGGTTTTTCCTCTCCGCAAGGATCTACCAACACGCTTGATATATATATATATATATATATATATATATATATATATATATATATATATATATATATACTATACTGTACTATACTATGCTATACTAGTCCTACCAGTAAACGCTGCGGTAAGAAAAAAAAAAACACAAATTATTTTAGTAAAAATATACTACAAAATCTTACCTGGGAAAAAAATTTAAAAAGAAATGACCAAGAGAGTCGCACCAAGCGAATATAATCGATTAACTATAACACTTGGCCAAAAGAAAAAACAATATATATATAAAATGTAAATTTAGACCTGTAAAACACCGCTCAAAAGTTCACCTTATGTCGCATCCCGCTTGTGTGGAGGGGCTGAGTAAATACATATAGACATATTCACTAACACACGAGCATGATGAACAAAAAGACAATTTTTAAACGGGGTTTAACAAGTTTTGATTAAGAGTTCTCCTTCACCAAGACTGGTTACCAAACCAAGATTAAAGAACACAGCCTGATCAACAATTTACCCATAGCTGGAGGGGAATAGTTGGATATATACCTTTCCAAAGTGTATCAGCGCTTTGTGAAATGCAAACAGCCTCGTTCAGGATTCAGACTCGTCTTGCTGTGTCCATTTCCTACGACAATAACCACAATAGGACTAAATAAATATATATCCGCTGCGTAATAACACATACAAAAATATTGCCACACTTTTGACTCACCCTCGTATTTTTGCTATAGTTTTCATTCAGTTTGTCACTATGAATATTTGTACATGTAAATAATATCAAAAGTAAAGTTGCAGGGACAGTTTTGCCGGAAAAGGCGTGAAACTAGAGGAAACCGTAAATTGGAATGCAGAAGCGAAAGAATTAAAATTGACAAGACTCGATTAAAAGACAATTATCTGTTGAATATTGATCCTCACAGATCAATATGTCTGGTAAATGTAAATTTCCAAATAAAAGTATATCTTATTCTGAGGTGCTTCTTATCCAATATGTTACAATTCAATTGATGCCATACACAAACATTTTAGTCATTGATTAAGATTTAATACAAAAGATTTATAACTTATACAAAAAAAAAAATACTTATAGCAAAATAAATACACATTTACAATATGTTGCTCTCTAATTCCTGGTTTTAACGGCATACCAAACCGCCTGGGTTTATTTCATGCCTAGGAGTTAGGGAATTGCATACTTTGTACGTTTGTTTGATATCATTGTGATTTTTGGACTGTTTTCCTCATCTTTATTGTTATATAGACAACGTTTCGGCCAACGTGCCCCTGGCCTTCTCCTGATGTTTCTTGTCGAAGGTGAGAAACCTCCTGTCGAACTCGAAAGTCTTAATGTAGGATTCAGGAATCTTCATGAAACTTTGAACCGAACCCTTTATTCAATCCATTGGAGTGGATTGTTTTCATTCCGTTAACCATGTGGCTCCCGATTCCGACATGAAGGCTCTCGCGTTTGACAAGAAGGTTCTAGAGTTCGACAAAAAACACCTGAAGAAGGCACATCAGTTGAAACGTGGTGAATATAACAATAAATAATAAAGCAGCTGTTCTTGTGGCTATTGTTTCCACGATTTGTTTAAGATCGCACCCAGCATACATGTGCATCTCCCATCTAAGTTATTCTCCAGGCGCTTCTTTTGGGCCCAAGTCATGCACTACGGGTTGGAAGAATTGTCGATTTAACTTATCTGTGAAATTAGATTTCCATATGATTGATAATCTGTCTATAATAGACTATGCCTTCCCTATGTGTTTATTAACGTCGATTTCTGAGGATGATATATTAATATCTAGGTAAGTGAATTGTTCCACCGAATTTAAAGGCTTAACGTCGAGTTTTATCGGAGGTCACATAGAGATCAATGTCCCCTGCTGCTATGTAGCAAAGATTCGGCTTATGCAAGTATATTTACAAAAAGTGCCAGATCATATGCGTAGTCCGCATATGTAAAAATCCGTGTGGGATTTCGCCTGTTTCTTGCCTTTTTTAGTGTGATATTTCACACAAAAGTATCATATCCTACTTATAGCCGACTGTTTCTACAGGCATTTTGGCTTGACATAGCAAGAATATAAAAGAGTTAATTGATTTGTCTCAATGGAGGTTTATATCATAGAATGATCATAACAATTCTCTATAGGAGATATTAGAAATTCCAAATGAACAATAAAAGGAAACAAAATGTATGGTAATGAAAAGCTAAAAATCTAAAAAAACATTTTTGTTTTTAGCTTCAGGTTTGATTTAAATTAAAATATTTAAATGCATCAATTTGTTCACTGTATGATATTCTTTTAGCTGTGAATTTCAAATATTGAAAGATCACTTCCTGGTCGAGGCTGTGTACATTTCACCTTGCACTAATGCCATTTTTCTATCACTAGTATAACGATTATCATTGCAGGAAATGAAACCGGCTACCTGAGTTAAAATCCTGGAGGATGCAGTTTGGTTGGGTTGCAACTTCCTAGAAATAGCAGGTACGGTAGGCAAGAAGTTGTCACCATGGAGTAGTAGTTAGCATGCTAGACTAAAAAATCTTAGTAAGCGAGCTCGAAAACTAGTCGTTCTGTTAGATTCACTTTTGGAATAATACGCTTGGGAAAGGTATAAACCCCCATATTCTCTAAGCTATGGGTTAAATAGTGCCACTACTGTTCTTCTACAAGGATGGCTTTGGCATTAGATAACCAATAGAGGTTGATATGTAGTTAAACAAAGAAACCAGAATTTGAACCGTGAGCAACATGAGGCCATTGTTCTAGACAAAAGAAACCTTAGTAAAAAAAAAAACATGAAAAACATTTACGCTTTTGCTTTAAAAGAAATCCTATACTACCAGTGATACATATTACAGGGAAGACGGTTCATTTAATTCCCTAAGATGGAACTGCTTTAGGGACATGTTTATTGCAATATGAACATGGAATAAGTTGGAGGGGAAACGTTAGAATTATGGTACAGACTGTGAAAATCGAACTCACTAATAATAGTCTCCGAGCCTAGCTATATGTTACGCCACGCGAGTACTCAAACTAAATTATCTATAGATAAAATAATGAAAATAGATGTAGTTTAGTTCGTGCTCCTTGAATGAATTGAGATTTACAAAGTGTATCCTACCACAATTCATAAGAGTTGACAATTAAGACTTCGTGACTGAAATTTCAGATATACTTCCCAATACTCACATTTTCTGAATATCGGTTGACTTATCTCTTAATTAGGTGATAAATATACAATAGCACCTTGACTTACGAGTTTAAATCGTTCAGCTCGTAACTCAAGTTCTTCATATATCAAATCAATTGCCCCATTGAATAAAAGCGAACTAATTGTGGGCGCAGATAAACAGTGAGAGATGGAGAAAGAGAGAGAAGCTGTCAGACAGAGAAATAAGTACGAAACTGTTAGAGAGAAATGTTGTTTTACAAGCTAGTTTAAGACGACAATTTACTAAGGTGAAACTACTTTCAGGAAGAAGTTTAATATATTATAAACAAGTAAATAGTTTAATTTCGTCAGGCGGACGCAAAGGGTCGGAAATATGGGACGTACTGTAAAAACTGAACTGACTATTAATAATCTGTAAACGTAACTAGTTGTTACACAACACGATTTGGCGAATTAGAATGTTTATAGAAAATATAATGGAAATAGAAGTAGTTTAGTTCTTGCCTCTTGAATGAAATTGGGTGTCCAAAGTGTATTCTACTCCCTGAAACTACGATTCATAAGAGTTGACAATTAAGACGTCGTGACTGGAATTTCATATATATTTCCCAATATTTACATTGCTGAATATTGGTTGACTCGCCTCTTAATTGGGTGATGAATATATAGTTACTTATAAGACTATAAAGTTCACAAGAAGCTGAAACTGACCATATTAGAGACACACATTTTAGATATATAGAATGAAAAGTATCAACAATAGAAATTCCAAGGATATACAAAATATAATTAAAAGTGTGATATTTCTCAGGAAATGAAAAATAACCAACGAATCATATATGTCTGATGGATTTGAAAATGGTCTTAGTTAGAGTGAGAGGATTTCTTGCCTTAAATAAATGCTATTTATATTTTCAAATAGTTTATCAGAATCGGCTGACAATGAACTCTAAGTCTAAGTTATCGAAAATCCGAAGACCACCCAAATTAAGGCGAAATAAGGCGAAATAAGGATATATATCGACCGCGGGGTTTGATCGATACAAGTTACGGGTCGGCTCCATAATGAAAAAATAAACGAAACAAAAATTAATTCCAAGAATACACTTGTTGTTTCCTTATTCATTCTTCTGGTTTATCCAGGTTAGTGGTGCCATGTGACATTTCGCAATATGAGCATGAACACTCGCCCCTCACTATCACTATAAACGACAGGTGAAACTTGGTTTTTACTTCCGTAAATCCTTCTCTTTCTATTTTATTATGTATTAAAATGTGCCACACTCCATAAACGATTTAACTAACTTTCTGATATCACTATACACACATGCATGCAGGTACATACCTATGTCATAATTCATAAATGACGTTCTCCTGTGGACACCTACATATGGACACGCCAATATAGACTGACCAGCTAAAGCATACATCGATCAGTTATGTGCGGATGCTAGATGCCGTGTTGAAGACCTGCCAGGAGCGATGAGCGACAAGCATGGGAATCTGTGTAGTCAGCTCGACCTTTTGATGATATATATGTGTTACCTATGCCCATATGACCTTGTAAACCTACGCCCAACCCTACACATATATAAATATATATATATATGCTATGCCTATACGCATGCATATGCATATAGATATGCTCGTTCTTACACGCATATGCATTATCTTACCTAAATTTATGAACCCAGATCTAATGAAAGATCTAATAAAAGAGAAGAACCAAATGATATCCCGCGCAAACTATTATTTCTATAGATTACGTGGATGATCTAGCACTCGTCGCAAATGTACCCGCACAAACCGAATCTCTGCTGCATATCAATGAACAAGCAACTAAAACCAAGTTCATCTATTTTAATCCTGATGATGCCATTTACTCATCAAATGGCAGTCTCTGAGATTAGTGGACCAGTTCATACATCCCGGTAGCAATATCGCATAGGGAAAACATGGACTGCAATTGCCAATCGGTCATATAGAAATCTCTGATGAAATTAAAGGGTAACTCTTCCAGGCTGTAACCGTGACTGCACTGCTGTATGGCTGCACCACTTGGACTCTAACAAATAGCCTGGGGAAAACGCTCTATATGAACTATGCACGGATGCTACGCACTATTTTGAATAATTCATAGAGGGAACATCCTCCAAAATAACGGCTATTTACATATTATCTCATAAACCATCCAAGTGTTACGTAATGTTTAGGCATAGCCTAACATTTTTGAAATGTAATGTAAAATTTAACTTTAACAGTTAGATTCATTGAAAATACAGATAAGTCACAAAGTATGAGAGATAAGCTTTGATCCAAGATTAACCTGTAACGGAATTCGTTGATCAAGTTTCTTGACCGGGAAACTCTATGGGAAAGTAGACAGATTAAGAATTGCTTAAGCCGCCGTCGTGTTCAGACGCGTAATGGCATCTGGTGCTATTGTTCTGCCTAGGCGGGAGTTAAATTTGGTATAGGGAAATAAAGATGAGAAGAGCAAAGAATATGCCCCTGTGTTTCTAAATTATAAGAACTACTAAAATGCGAGCAGAATGAGACTAACACCCGATACTGCCCCAAGATTATGAAAAAGAAACCGAAAGAACTCAACACGGTCAGCAAATAAGGGTAGAAGATAACAGCGTAATAAAGTAACAAGGGATTGTCCAACACAAGATATGCTAGGAACTCTCGGAGAAGTAAGGACGATGTGATAAGCAGCGTTCTCTATAGGACTCCTATACATTGAAACGGTAACCTGAGTTCGAATTCATGTCCTGGCTCTTTGCATTTCTCATAGCGCCTTGGGAAATGTATGTATCCAGTTCTTCTCCTTATGACTGTATGTAAATAGTAGGGCAATCTGGGCTCTTCAAACACTGAATAGCAACCGGTCAAGGAAGAGGAAAACTTTGAATTCATATTTTTAAACAGCGCTTAAAAATGACCTAGTGTATCATCCTGCTCGCGACAGAGGGGTTGAATAAGTACACGTATGTGTATGGCCGATCATCAAAAACTTACATTAACCAGCTGTGTCAAGACATTGAATGCCGTCGAATAGAATTACCAAGTGCAATAAGCGATAGGAAAAGATGGTGTGAAAGAGTCAAAGAAATCCGTACTGTCTGCACACCTTGATGATGATGATGATGATGATGATGATGATCAGGTGATTTGTATTCTGTTAAAAGCCTTGGCTCCAATAACTAAAATACTGCCTCTCGGCGATGGACCCTTGTGTATACTAATCGTAATTAGTAGAGTTAATTTAAGCTAACTTTTTAAATAAACTGGGTTTTGTTATGGCACAATTAGGAACAGCTTTCACGATTCGACTTCTGGCTATTGCTCCACCGCATAGACGACTAATCAATAAAAGTTATTAATAGGATTTTCCCCCAGCATTTTTACACCGGTCACTTCTTTACAGTGAAAAAATTATTTAAAAAAAATCTCATCAAGAAAACAAGCAAGTTCCATATTCATAAAAATCCAGGCTATCCACATAACGATAGAGGCAACATTTTTCTTCGAGTATTTGAGAGAAAAAACAAAAGAAAAACACAAAAACGAACGGGGGGTCGCCGCCTCTCAGTGAAACCGAATCCCTTATTCAAGGCGAAGTGCCAACGTCAATACTCATCATCTTCTCTCCTGTATACCTTATTTTTGCGGGTATATTTACTGCTTTTAGGGATGAGAAGATCGCTTTCTTTCACGTCAAAAAATATTATTCATTTAAACCAAAGCTGCAGCTGTTTTCTTTTTATTACTTTGACAGCTCATAAAGGGTACCTGTCAGGTATGGGAGCCCATGAAATATTTAGGTTCAGAGGGAAATATCTCGCAAAGAAATAAAAAGCTGTTTCCCTTTTGTTCAGTAAATATGAAAGCGAAGAACTTTGCACTACTTGCTAACAGATTCGAGCAGAGTTCTATTTCATTGCAGTAGAAAAATGGACGTTTTTTTTAATAAAGTTTATGCAAAGTTTTCTATGTTGTCTTTTTACAATGATGTTACGAAAATTCACAATGTATCATCAAAATGTATTCAGCTCTTTTTTCCTTGCGTAATGAACTAACTATAGATGTTTCTCCACTTTCTCGGTGTGACTTAGAATACGCACACTATATCCCATGCAGAGTGGTAATATCTATCACAGAATGGGTGTGCTGGGCATGATAATACACTATACCCGATGGCTACGGTCCAGATTTATTTGATTTTACTGCATTTTGGGGTTGTTTTATGCACAAAACGTTTTGTTTTATTCCTATCTAAGGTAGATAAATATTTACAGACTGAGGTAGATCGATATATATATAGTTATACAGAGATAGATAAAACGAGACGAAATGAGGTAGATAGATAGATAGATAGATTGATATCAAAACTGGCAAAGATAAATATTAGCTAAGATTGATAGATAGAAAATAGACATAGACAGATAGATAGATAGGTATTAGCAAACTGATATAAATAGATAGATAGATAATTAGAAATAGATAGCTCATTTATAGAATACTATATCCCTTGAAGAGAGGTATAATCTACCAATTAATGGGCGCCGTGGGCATGATAATATACTGAGTCTGATGGTTACGGTCTAGATTGGTTTTAGTCTACTGCATTTTGGGGTTATTTTATGCCGGAGACGTTTTGTTTTATTCATGTTGGGTATTCAATTTTTTTCCTAATTCAATGTTTTAAAAAGCATTTCTTAAAACTCATTTTTTTATCTATTTAACCCACAAATGTACCCAAACAGTTACTACCACTTCCAGTCAACTTGGAAGTAATGACATGTAGGATCTAGTGTTTGATGTGACTAGGCGATTGATCGGAAGGGTCCTCTCTGTCTGTCCGTCCAGCCTAAATACCAGCCAATTGGGAGTGTTGCATGTTTTTAGGCATTAGGGGTCGCCACATACAGCCAACAGGTTGCTTCATTGGGGGATTTTACCCCTCTGCAAATGTTTTGTCGGCGTATTCTACAGTTACGCTCCATTTAGAGATACCTGGGAAGTGGTAGCACCTATGTATGGATAGCATAGATCTGTTTAAAAATTATTCATATTCGCAAGGAATACTTAATACCATATAACTGTAAATTAGCGCTTGATTTTAACGGTTACAGTGGTAAGAAATGGACACGGCGAGACAATTTCA
>CM042139.1:130574817-130589817 GCA_023376005.1 Doryteuthis pealeii
GTGTGTGTGTGTGTGTGTAGCCGAAATGAGAAAAGAGTGTTTGTAAACCAAGTGTTTAAAATAAAGTGTGTAGCGAAAGTGTAAACGTGAGAGGTAAAACGATAATGTTTAAGAGAGGATCAACGAGAGGACAGAAAATAGTGGCTGTAGAGAGTGTGTCCAAAAGAAAGCGAGGATGCAAAAAAGAGGATGAGAAAGAGGGAGAAAGACTGTTATAACTTCCCCTGGGTTCGTAACTCTTTGCATACAAAATTTGCCCCCACGGATGTACCAATTTTTCATATCATTTTTTACCTGTATGATGGGATGTCAAAGTCCACAATGTATTCACCTTAGAACTCATTCTATTCAAATAAAGTCTTATTATTATTGTAATCTGAGTACTTGTACTTAATAATGTGAAATAACCATCAGTTTTTTTTTACATTGCTTGGGTGTGATGGAAGAGCTGCCGTGAGCGGCTAAAGGATGCAAATAGTTAATCTACATTTGCATTCCCCCCTCACTATTATAAATCTCTATCACTGAGGACCGTTAGACTCTTACTCTGCCGTCCGTGCAACGAAATGTTTTGAAATCAGCAAAGATTTCCGGCTTATGATTGTGGTCAAGTTGCACGAAATCG
Source organism: Doryteuthis pealeii (assembly GCA_023376005.1). NCBI lineage: Eukaryota > Metazoa > Mollusca > Cephalopoda > Myopsida > Loliginidae > Doryteuthis > Doryteuthis pealeii. The sequence continues at coordinate 130,575,443 of CM042139.1, forward strand.
GTTGGTAGTCTTTTTTTATCTACTATTCCTGAACGTTTCGCACAAAGTGGTTATCAATCGCGGTTTTTCTCATTCATCGTACTGCCTTTTGTTATGTTTTATGTCCGCAGAAACAGTACGAGTATATTTATGGTGTTGCGACCGTGTACAAACAATAGAATAAATCAGCAATTAAGATAGGAGATAGCAGCTTTTATCGCTGATGGTTTCTGCTGTTTATGTACCACATTTAAAATGAATTGGCAATTGAGTAGAGTTTTTTTTTTTGGACGGGGGAAATGTTTGGTATTTTTATTAACGGTTGCTATTTCTGAGAATTGCATGAAAAATATGACATTTTTCGGCTATAAAAATCTTCCTGTCTCGGCTATAATTGAATTGATTCTGGGAAACCATTGTGAAGAACATCCTGTCAAAGTGATGAGAAACACGTGTAATTTGAGGATGATGTAAATCAAATAGATCCGTGAGAAAAGAATATTAGTTGTTGATTGTCTATTCCTGTATTATTTACTAATGGCTAAAGCCCTCAACTTGATCATTAAATAAACATTAAACATCACTGCTTCTCCATTAACTCTTTGCATACCAACTTTCCACCTCGGCCTAACCAAATTGTCTTGGTAACTTTTAGCAGTATGATGAGATATTTCAAAGTCCTCCTGCTCAATTATAATGAACTAACAATCAGTCTTTATACTTTGCTTGCAGTGGTGAGAGAAGCACTGTGAGTGGCTTAAAATAGGCAAAGAGTTAAGTAAACATGTTTTAAGTTATTACGTTTCTGGTAAGTTATTTTATTGTTGTTATATAAATATAAATTTCATTGGTGGTAATTACCGAGACTCTCTTTTTTCTTTGTCTTGCACAAAGTAACAATAGATAATACCACGTTGATTACTAAATTTAATTAGAATGGTACAAAATATCATGCACAGGCTAGCAAATTACTTTTGATACAGAGAAAAATCGGCCATTTATCGGTTTGCTTCTTTGATTAATGGCATATCAACCTTTGTGGGTTACTTAATGCCAAAGCATTATTATCTAACCCATAGTTGAGAGGGTTAAGGGGTTCATACCTTTCCCAAAGGTATTAGTCCGAACGTGTGAATAATAGTATGACAATCGATGTCACAGCTCATCAATTTAGTCACTACGCCACAGGGACTACCGGGTCATTTCTAGTAGATGAAATTAAAACATGGATGCTATAGTTTACATTTAGAGAAAGTGACATCTTAATATTTCCGTCAATATGTACAAGCAACAATACTAAAATAGTATACACGCTCCTCATATATATATTATATATATATATATATATATATATATATTCAAATCCCAGAAAAGGCTTTTTGCATTTCACATAGCGTTAATACCCTTGGGAAAGGTATGAATCCATATATTCTCCCTCCAGCTATGGGTAAAATCGTAGGGCAGACTGGGCTCTTTAACCGGGGGTAGGTAAACAGTATAGGAGAGGGAAAATTAAAAATTCCTGAGGTCAGTCGCTGATTGGGTTTCTGGCATTCCTTGTGCACCAATTCTTTCCTATCGACTTTGCCAAAAAGTGTGAAATGGTCCAACACAAGCCTTCACCACTATAAAGAAATCACTGTGTGGGTTGTTCATTGTATGTGAACCCTCATGCGTCGGAAATCGACGAGAGGGTCCATAATATATATATATATATATATATATATATATATATAATCTCTCTCACTCTCTCTCTCTCTCTCTCTCTCTATATATATATATATATATATATATATATATATATATATAGAGAGAGAGAGAGAGAGAGAATGAAAGAGAGAGATAGATAGATAGATAGAGATAGAGAAAGAGAGAGAGAGAGAGATAAAGTGATAGATAGGTATACACTGCGTTTCCAATAATTAACAAGGTGACAATTTTCCATCCTATCCAAAAAATCCTGGTTCGAATTTAATGTAACTATCGGTGAATAATTATGACATGCATATACACATACTCTAAAGAAATTGTAAGGTTCTAGTAAAAGGAACAGAAGTTATGGTCATTTACTTAATTTACTTATTAGCGACGTGTAGTAAAATTCACTATAAAAAGGAAAATAACACTTTAATTTCATCATTTACAGATTTTTATGGATACATACAATACTTGAGATGAAAGTAAATTGAAATAAAAAAGATAAACAGAATTTAAAAAATGATAGTGGAGTTTTTAATATGAGTAATGCGATTCTTTTTTTTAATGAAAAAGTACTGGTCTATTGAACATGTCAATTTCTGGATCTCTTCTGATGTAATTTCACGTGATACGTTGACTATTTCTTGCCACAAATGACTTGTGGCAAGAAATAGTCAACGTATCACGTGAAATCACTGCTTCTAAATTTGCATCCATTCTAATAAACAGGTAGCTTCAGAATTCTCCAAAAGTTCTTAATTGGTTCAAGTCTGGAGAATTGGCAGCCAGTTCATCTTGCATGGTCCAAAGAAGCCTAATCTTTGCAGGTATTCCGTAGTTCTATGCACTGACCGCGAAGGCGCGTTCTTTACATTTTTAGCTAAGAATTCTGGTGCACTTTGAGGAAGGCTATATATGCATTTGTGGTTAATTTCATACCGAAATGCACTCTTCACTGAACAACCAGGATACTCCCAATAATACCAGCTCAAATCATAATACCTCCACTTCCGTTTTGACGTCTTAAACGTTGATAACCATCTCGTCCATTTCCAACCCCTACTTTGCTACAACGATCAGGGTCATCAACTGTTGTACGAGTTTCATCTGTTAACAGAAATTTCGAGAAATCGACCTTTATGTTCACCTTTGACTATATCAAACGCATTTGTATGTGTACTTTTGCCATTCGAGGTTTTGTCACTGCTTTCACTGATGCACGGAACATTTTCAGAAAACGATAGCGAGCACTTCTGGAAATTGTTGCTACTCCAATGCTCCTGAAAAGTGCTCCACTTGTCAGGCCTGAGATATTTACTGCTTTATGTTTCATTCGGGACAAACAATGTCAGAAACAACCCTTGAGTGACCATTTTTGACCATCTTACGCACCTTCGTAGCAGCAGTCTTTCTCTGTTTGACATTGCGAATAAGGGGACTCATTTTTCTCACATTAGGTCATGTGGATTTGCCAGGATGTTTGAATTCGGAGTTGTTCTAGAATGTCTACTCTAACCTACTGTTTGACACACACACACACACACACACAAACACACACACACACACACACACACACACACACACACAGGCTCGTGCCCTCTCTGTCTCTGTCTCTCTATGTTACTCACTCCTGGGTTTAATTAACCTCATCCATTTGAGTAAGCTGTATGATAGGTATTTTCAGTATGCCACATTAATGTTGTTTCATTCATATTTAATTAATTCTCACAGTTGATCCGTCTTCTCAAAGATTTGGCTAATTATCTACTAATATGTTTTCATTTTTGTTCAACATATGACAAGAAGAAGAAAACATCATCACAGTAATCGAATTCGAACTCCAGTCACATTATTACGTTCATTTTCGGACTAATACCCTAGGGAAATTATGTACTCTTTGATACCTCTATCTATATGTTAAATAATACTGCCACTGTTCTTCCACAAATGTGACTTTGGCACTAAATTACCCAGGAAGGTTGATATATCATTAAACAAAGGAAGCAAACCAAACCAAAACATCACGAACAAAGAGTGCCTGTCAAATGATTAGATCATTGATACAGTAAATTTGAGCATCATTCTGTTGAAAGTTGATGTACGGGTACATTATGGAGGTGCGTTGTGTAATGGTTATCGTCGTAGGAAATGGATCCGATGACCTGTTCAAATCTTGGCCGACTCTATTTAAATCTCACATAGTGCTAATAACCCTGGGAAAGATATGAATTCAACCACTCTGCCCCCAACTATGAGTAGATACTATGGTGGATTAGACTCTTCTTATCTTGGTTAGGCAATCAAACTAGGAGAAGGAAAACCTGTTTACTTCTCCTTAACAAATCAATCATGTGTTGCATTCTAGTTGTGCAGAGACGTTGGTAAATATAAATGGGTGCCTACTTTCCTCTACACAAACAATCCATGATAAGAATTAACTATTTTCCTAATATAGTTTGGTATTCCTTCTCATTTATCATCTACTGTATCAGCTTGTCAATGTCAGATGCAGAAACCCTCCCATATAATCCCCCTAATCTATCGTTCACAGTAGCAGACAAGCATTCTGGTTTTATTCTAACAGCTGACCTCAGAAGAGAGTATTTGAGGTCATAGGTAGACAGATCAAAGCCTAATTACAGAGGACACGCTTACACACACTGATAAATTCTAAAGTGACAAAATTTCTGGCTAATCCGTTACGTTGTTTGAGGATAGAGCCAGGCTGGCCAATTAATAAATAATAAATAATGGAATCCACATATTTTCAAACTTTTTGAAATATCCGAAAAAACGTACTTAACAAAAATCAGCGATGAGATTATTGCATTTCTTTTACGCGAAATTTGGATTTTTTGAAGGATTAACACATTAGACAAAATGGGAAAATACCATTTACCTCCTAATACACCAACCGTCCGAGTTAAACAAATAAGACATACTGGATACTGTTGGAGAAGTAAGAACAGACACATAAGTAAGCTACTTCTGTTGACACCTAAACATGGACACACCAGTGTAGTTCGAATAGCAAAAACTTACATCAATCAGCTGTGTTCAAATTCTGGATGCTGCGCGAAAGACCTCACTGGGGCCAGTTAGAAAGAGGGAGTTATGGATATCCGTGTTGCCAACACAACATGATCATGATGATAGGTGGTGAATTCTTTTATGATATAGTTCAGGATTGAAGTATGGTATAGGAATTACTCAATTATTCTCATCAGTTCCGGTTTTGTTTTCAATTTGTATAAAACCACACGCAGACACAAACACAGACAAATAGACACACACACACACGCACACACACACACACACACACACATATATATATATATACATATATATATATATATATATATATATCTGTGTGTGTGTGTGTTTGTTCAGATGTCAAACATTAACAACATATGGGCTGAATAGCACCACTGCTGCTTTGGCGTTAGAATACCCACGAAATTTGATGTCATTAAAATAGAAATCAAACCAAACAGATCAGATGTGAAACCACGGAAATATTATTTTTAAACATTAGTCAGTTCACAAGTCAGTGGTTCAAAGTAATGAAACTAATTTTATCAGGCTGGCAACACATATTAGAAATAAGCTGACCATTGTTAATTCATCACCAATCATTTTGACCGAGACACTTTTCATATCTAATCCATCAACACTTTTGTGTCATTCTTCAATTTCATGAAGTAAGCAATTGATTACTACAGAGTTAAACTTCAATTGTCTAATCCATCCATACTGATTTGCGTCATCTAAAACCCTGTAGCCTGGCGAAGAATTGATGTCTATAAACCTGTATTAACTTGTTAAATATTTCGATCTCATTGTCGTCAAGTATTCCACATCATCTGATATTTTGTTCCATTTAGTTAAACATATAAACAAAAACATTAGTAATAAATTAGGAACTTGAATTCAGAGATGCAAATCTAAACGAAATGTTTGATTATCTTATTTTCAATGAGGGTTGCTAACCAGAAAAACGTCTCATTACTTTTTAGATATATATTTAGTGTTGGTAAGAATACTTTTTACTGTCCCCTTTCACTGCATAAAAACGTTTTTTTTTTCTTTGGTACATAATGGAAAGGTATAACCTATCATTTTTAACAAGAAGTATAGAGTAGTTTGAAATTACTGTAAAACAGTTGAAAATCCCTGGGAATTCGTATAGTTTGAGTGACAAAGCGTCATCTCAAGATCATCTGAAACAGGGCCTCTCATTGGCTTAAAGGATCACTTGACCAGGCGACGCTGGGGAAGTAGAATTAGTAGTAGCATTGAGTTTAGTAGCCCGTTTTAGCAAGACCCGCTACTAATCTCCGCTCTCCCTACGCACGTGCGGGTCATATTCAGAGAGAGAGAGAGAGAGAGAGAGAGAGAGAGAGAGAGAGAGAGAGAGAGAGAGAGAGAGAGAGGGGGCCTGATGCAAAGAAGATTATAGCCCCCCAAAAAAACCCAGAAAGAATGAGAGGAAACCCAAGGAAGATATCAAAAGGGGCTACGCTTCATAAGAAGAAACATTCAGTTATTTTTAAGACAATTAACATTGAACATTTCGCGTAATGGTGTGTTGTCTAATGTGTTGTCAAAGGAATCGACAAAACGAGACGAATTCAAATTCTGAACGAGGCTGTTTGTATTTCCCAACGCGCTAATACCCTTGAGAAAGGTATGTATCCAACTATTTTCCCTCCAGCTATGGGTAAATAATAGGGTAGACGGGCCTGTTTAATCGTGTAACCAGTGTGGGAGAAGGGAATCTCTAAATGCAAACCTATAAAACTCGTGCGGAGGAGTTGGCATATTTCTTGTTCTCGAAGAAAAAAAGTAAATGTGTGATAATTTTTAAAGAGAATTGTATATTGGTGGCGAATATTGTACTTATGTTTTATAAATATATAACTATCAGAATAGTCTTTAGAGGAAAAATAACAAAAAAACATAACAAGAAGAAGAAAAAAACTACATTAGAAGATAAACTTTATAAAATATTCATGCCTCTATCGTTTCATGGAAAGCGGATTTTTGGTTTCACAATGCGCCGAGAAATCATTGGCAGTTTGCTGAAAATTAAATTATAGAATTAAACGCACGGAAGAGTTCCGTTCTGAGAAGTGTTGGGATAACACCTGCTGATTATAAAGACAGTTTTCTTTCACAAAAGATATTTGTCTGTTTTTGGCTATGGATATATGGAGGAACGTTACTCTGTATATAATCTCTCTTTCTCCCTACCAATCTACCTTTCCCTCTCTCCTTTCACCTCTTCTCCTTTCACCCTTCTATTTCTAACTCCCCCCTCTCTCTCTCTCTCTCTCTCTCTCTCTCTATATATATATATATATATATATATATATATAATATATATATATATAGTTATTGATAATATAGGGTAGTGTATTCATAAGTAAATAGCGCTCAATATCGTGGACAGAGCATTTTATGACTCGGTTTGAAAATTGCATAGGCAAGAACTGTCAGTAACCAAGCGCCGTTGACTTCATGTTACCGCAATCCTAACTCATATATATATATATATATATATATATATATATATATATATATATATATACAGGGTGTTCGAGGTAAATTTGACATATTTATATTTTGTTATTTTTCTCTGTAGGTTGGAGGTACTGACACACACTAGGCATCATTTAAAAGCTTGGACCTGCTTTATTCATATACGTGATGACAGATATAATGGATGACTGGAACCCACCTGAATCATGGAAGAGAATAACTTGTATCATCATGATCTGCGCTGGCATTATGGTTGCTTCCCAATGCTCCCTGAACACTGTAAAAACAATCAGGCATGAACTGGAGAATTGAAATGGAGACTACGAGACTGTGACTAGAAGAAAGCAATATAACAGATCTGATTGCGTTCGTACAGCGGAATTCCTCGAAAATCTACAGAAAAAAGTGTTGGAAGACCCTCAAATGCCAACGTGGAGTTGCTAAACAATGTAGTCAAACAATGAACTAAAAAAAGGTATCCAATGGTAGGCCTTATGAATGACAGCAGGATTCGGCCCCCTCCCACACCTCTGGGAAAAGTCAAAAATGTTTGTCGTGGAATTTTTACGACTACATCAGTCCCAATGTTTGGCCTCCGAACTCCCCAGATCTTAATCCCATGGATTATTATGTATGTGGCGCTGTTGAGAAAGACACCAATCGCCTTGCCAGTACAACAAAAGCCCAGTTAATCGGGAGAATTAAGATAGTTTTTGAAACCCTTTCCAGAGAAACTGTAACACTAGCTTGCTCTAGGTTCTGGAGCACGATTGAGGCTGTGATCGACGCTATGGTTGTTATTTTGAGTGAAACTTGTTGACAGTAGATTAATTAACGTGCCAGTTGAATCATTTTTACAATCCATAAAATGTTGTAGTTACTAAGCACTTTTTCTTTTTCCGTATGAAACTGTGAAATTTATCCGGAACAGTCCATATATATATATATATATATATATATATATATATATATATATATATATATATATATATATATTAATCAGTAAAATACAGTGCTTTATTAAAAATGACTGTAATATAGAATAATACAGGATAACAATCGACTTTTCCTTAGCATATCACTCACACACACTCATATATATATATATATATATATATATATATATATATATATATATATATAGGTGTGTGTAAGCTTGTGTGTGAGCGTATGTATACGTGTGTGTCTATGTATATCAGCGTGTCTCACTTTGTGTATCTACATGTGTGTGTTCATATTTGATTAATTATATAATATATACTCACATTTTATGTTTTCGTATAATTTCCTATACTTCATTTTATTTACAAATCACAGCGGGGTCTTTGATCATATTCTTTCTTTGAAAAAAATAAAAAATAAAAACATATAATGTTTGCTTTAAAAATTGATAATATTCAACGATTTTTCCAGACAACACTCTCATATGTATATATTCAAATTTATTTATCAAAATTTATTTTATCAAATTTATTTTATTAAAATATTTTTCGAATACTCTCATGACGTCTCCAGATTTTGAAAAAAAAATGGAACGCTGTAAATGATAACCAAGTAAATATTTCACACTTTCCACTCATCTCACTTAAAAATAATGTTATCAAAGCGTAGAAACCCTTAATATTGCCCTAATTATGGTTAATCTATGCAATATATATATATATATATATATATATATATATATATATATATATATATATATATATATATTATTACAATATAGGTACAAGTGATAACCTACGTGAGTTTCACCATAAGGATCTTCAGAGTTAAATCCACTGAATTAATCAAGATATTGATTAATTGCAGTCCATTACATGTGTGTATCTTTCGCAAACCGTTTATCGCGAAAGACACACACGTGTAATCGACTGCAATTAATCAATATCTTGATTAATTCAGTGGATTTAACCCTGAAGATCCTTATGGTGAAACTCTCGTAGGTTATCACTTGTACCTATATTGAAATAAATTTGCTCTACTAACGTATTGAGCACTTTGTATTTGTTATATCGCTGACTTACCTTTCTGAATTTTCTCATCAACTAACCATCGTGACCATATTCACCGGTAAGCCACCTTTTCCATTATATATATATATATATATAACCGAAACGATCGAACGAAGGCATAACAATTTTTAATTCAAGAGAGAAAGAGAGAGAGGGGGAGAGAGGGGAGGGGAGAGAGAGAGAGAGAGAGAGAGAGAGAGAGAGAGAGAGGGTGGTGGGATAGAAAGAGGTGGAAACGAATCCAATAGTATGTAAAGGTAAAATATAAAGAAACAAAATATTAAGATGTTTTGCTTATTTGAAAATTTCGATTTTTCATCTTCAGGGCAGAATAATTGATTAGTAATCTTTCAACAGAAAATTATAAGAAAATTATTTTTTTCGAAAAATTATTATGAAAGTATTTTTTTCTGATGAAGTATCATTGCCATGAAAATTGTTTTAGGAACCGGAACGTTAGCAAATTTCATTTAAATAATATATCCTCTGAGTATTCTTTCATATATATATATATATATATATATATATATATATATATATATATATATATATATATATATATATATATATATATATAATGCTTAATATTTACTCCTTTGAGTTTTCACATCTTATTATTATTTGCTCCTTTTGAGTTTTCACATCAGCATTAGCTGATGGTCTTTCACTCGAGTCTGAGTGACAGCAAGCCTCCTCAGGTCTCCAGCACTCTTCTGAGTATTCTGGTAGATTGCAGCAGTGCAGTGTTCTGAATGGTTTCAACCCTTCCTCTGATTTCCAAAATTTCAGACTTTTTTCCAATCCTTTTGGGACTGTTCCAAGTGCACCAACTACAAATGGTATCACTTTGACTTTCATATCCCATAACCTTTTCAGTTCTCTGGCAAGGTCCAGATATTTGTCCATTTTTTCATCTTCATTTAGCTTCACCCTGTGATCTGCTGGCACTGCAAAATCTACCAGTTGACAAGTTCTTTCTTTTTTGTTTATCAACACTAGGTCTGGTCTTCTTGCTGGGATAAGGTGATCCGTTTTTATTTCAAAGTCACAGAGAATTATTATTATTATTATTATTATTATTATTATTATTATTATTATTATAACTCTAATAGAGTTTTTCAGACATGCCTTAGCCGGTGGTTCACTGGGGGCTGAATGACAGGTCTCCAGGACTCTTCTGAGTATTCAACCGATCTCATCAATTCTGTAGTCTGGATGGCCTCGATTCTTTCCCTGATTTCCAGTCCATTTAGACTTTTTCTAGACCTCTGGGGAAAGATTACAGACCAAGATTTATAGTTGACGTTTTTATTCACCTCTTCATGTCCGCCAGCACGTTGAGGTAAACCAGGACGAAGACTGAATAATAATTGTCCAAAATGAGTGCTGTTATATCCCGAGTACATGTACATTTGATCTTTTTTGGTAATTGTCACGAACATGAAGCGGTTAACAAAAATTCAGCTCTAAATCATTGTCAGTCATTTTAAATAAAATATGCCTAAAAGAAGATTTTCTACCTGAATACACAATATCTATTTTTCGCCTATGTGATATTCAAAATGCTTCGCCTGAAATCCCGATAGGCGAGAAACTGTCTGTTATAATGCGCTGTTGACTTTCTGTTTTCGCTACCCTGACCTTGATATATTGTCTCTATCAAATATATCGAGCACTAATGAACATAGCTATATTGTCAACATTAATATTACTACTACTACTACTACTACTACTACTACTACTAATATATATATATATATATATATATATATATATATATATATATATATAGAGAGAGAGAGAGAGAGAGAGATAGAAAAAGGGTATGAAAACACACAATGTAGTTAAAATGAATATATTTTATATCATTTTATTAATTTTAACAACATTGTGTGTTTTCATACCCTTTTTTCTATACATATAACGTCGGATTTATTTCCTTATTCTTAAATCATATATATATATATATATATATATATATATATATATATATATATAGATAGATAGATAGATAGAGAGAGAGAGAGAGAGAGAGAGAGACGGGGGAGATTGAGACAGTGTATTATCTATTATATTCCTTTATAAAAATGAAGAACAAACATACGTACGTATTTTTAGAAACATACTTTATTAATATTTAATATTCTAAACAAAACAACATGAACATTATCAAAACCTAGAACTTACGGTGCCAATCGTAGTTACTTGAAGACCACAACACATATGAAAGGTTAGAATTCACATAGAATTCTGGAGCTATTAATTAAGTTTAGCTTAGCTGAATGTTTAAATTACTTGAATAATATTTCTCTGACCTAGCACGTAAATAAATCCGGTTTTGATGTAAGTCAGGATTCAAATTTCTGAGTTTAAACCACAAAGACGACGAATGTCTGTAATATGTAGTAAATAATAAATTCTATTACTATTCCTCCGTTCTTTGCTTTAAATAAAGTTAAAGTTGATGTGCGGCAATTTGCCTGTTTTCGATTCAGATATAGGAACATACACTCACACAAGCGCATACAAAATTACACACACTGAAATGATATATATATATATATATATATATATATATATATATATATATATATATATATATATATATATATATATATATATATATATATATATATATATATAGAGAGAGAGAGAGAGAGAGAAAGGGAGAGAGAGGCACGTGGTGTAATGTTTACCCTCATGGGAAACAGACACGGTAAGACCAGTTGAAATCCTGTACAAGGCCGTTTGCATTTGACATAGCACTAATACCCTCTGAAAAGGTATCCAACTATTATCCCTGCAGATATGTGTACAGTGTACATAGTAGGACCGATTTGGCCCTTTAACTTAGTTTAGATGACCAGTCCCCAAGAGGAGGACAATTCTGAATTCAAACCTGGTAAACTCGGCTTAAGAAATTGCCCTTGTGGTTAGAGTCGTGGAAAATAGACTCGTCGATTCGAGTTCAATTCCTAGACGAAACTGTTGGCATTTCACATAGCGCTAATACCCTTGGGAAAAGTATGAATCTATATATTCTCCCTCCAACTCTGGGTTAAATAGTAGGGTAGACTGGGCCCTTCAGCCTTGGGTAGGTAACCAGTCTAAGAGAGGGATAACTGAATTCAAAATTCCTAAGGTCGGTCGTTGATTGGGTATGTGGCAACCCTTGATGCACCAATTTTTTCCTTTGTATGAACACTCATACGTTGATCGATGGGAGAGTCCATCATGTATATAAAAGGGTTTTATAATTTGCTCGAAGCATTGTGTATATATTGGTTTGGAGGTTGATTTAGAATGCTATCACAATGCAGGTGTAAAGAAAAAATAATAAGGTAACAATGGTGTTGTTTGTTAACCTGTGATATATTCTTAATATTAATATTTTGAGATAAAATCTCTTCTTTAGAAGAACACTGGAACTGAAGTAGATGTCATCTTGTTATGGCATTTTTAGTTAAATTAAAAAAATTTTTAAACGTTACAGATGGTGCTTCCTAGCACAAATATGATTAAAATGGTTGAGGTTTTCCATAATAATATAGGTGCTAGGGCTTGGCGTGACCAGCCGATTGATCTAGCATAAGTTTGGGTCAAAGTCGACAGCAACCAGGTTTCCGTCACGGGTCGGCACTCCCGATTAACAGATGGTCCCATTGGGTGATTTTTACTCTCTACAGAGGTGCAGTTGGTGTATTCTACAGCCCCAGTCGACAGGGTGGTTAATAAGTGTAAATTCTGAGTTTTCCTGAATTACTTTGGAATTGAATAATCCAGAAAGTATGCCATTAAAAAAAGAACAATTAAAAAAAAAACTGAACCGAAATCAGAACACTGATTTAAAAAAATCTAGTACCAGATACAAGTAAGAGACATTTATACAGATGGTTAAAAAAATCACTTAACTAACTACTCTCAGTTTCAAGGTTTTGGTCGTCATAGAATGTCCATCGATACATCAAAAATTGATTTGGAAGCAATGGAATTTCAACAAGCTGAATAGGTGTTACAAATTCTTCAAGAATAATAAAGCTGAATTATAGCAAATAACTTGCATTCTTTGATATAGATGTTAGTTTACCCAGTAGAATGAGGCACATTATTTGGAGAGGACTTGGAAACCAATAAGTTGAAATTGCTGAGCATGTTAACCGACAAAACCTAAAAGGCTATATGACAATGACACACATATTAATGCGTTCACAGTTCTAAAATGACCAGGAATCTCAAACGTAGGGAATCAAATAAATTATTACGTCCTGAGGGAGAGGCAAAGCAAGCCTAAATTGAGATAATGGGGTGCGTGATTTCCACAAGTTACAATGTTAATCGACATTAAAGGCTGATATATATATATATATATATATATATATATATATATATATATATATTCTTCTCAATATGAGATCTTCGCATATTAGTGGAATGTGGGAATTATACCAAAGCGTAGTGACTAATTTTCCTTTTCAAATTTTCCCTAATTCTGTTTTTCCTTTGAAAAATTCTGTTTTTCCCACATAAATTGTATTATAAATGTTATTAAAACTGAAAACAAAAGAAGAAGTCAATGTGTTAAAACATTTAAAATAATAGCAGATAAAATATACGTTTATTTTCCATCTGCTCGCAATCTTTTTCTATAATTTTCTATTTGCGTGTATTCTTTGTCATCTCAGATACACCCCCGATATGCCAATAGAAGCTGTCAAATCTACCCATTCTAATGTTGTGAAACAGGAAAATCCTCATATTCTTTAGTGTGGAGTCATTCGTCAACGTGACCCGAGTTCAAATACAAGGCAAGGCCATTTCATTTCACATAGCGCTAATACCCTTGGGAACGGTAATAATCCAACTATTCTACCTCAATCAATGGGTTAATAGTTGAGCAAATTGGACTTGGAATTGCTACTAGTCTTACAGAAGGGAAGATCAGATTTAAAAATCAGTTGAATTCCGCTTAAAATTGACCTTGTGTCGCATCCTATTTGTGCGGTGAGGTTTGCTAGATATATAAGTTTATCTAATCTCGGACACCTCTCCACCAAAAAAGCCCTTTGAAACTAACGTTCTTAATTACATTTTTTATGTATATATGTTATAGAAAAGTTATTAACGGGCTGTGTGTGTGATGCAGAG
>CM042139.1:130592317-130597317 GCA_023376005.1 Doryteuthis pealeii
TATAGAGAGAGAGAGAGAGAGGTTAGATAGATAGATATAGAAATAGATAAAAATAAATATATACATCTTGAATGAGGACAGCTGAAATCAATCTTCAAGAATTAAAAACACTGAATGAAAAACATCTTATAATATATATATATATATATATATATATATATATATATATATATATATATATATATATATATAATCCATGGTCTGCTAAATAACGATCGTCTATCGATTAAAAGCCAATAACTTTGGCCTAGGTGTCTGTAAGATATGAATGCAGACGCCAATAACATACCGTAGACACTGGTATATACAGACGCAATATCATGATTGAATTGCTCATTTCTGGTTCTTAGATTAAGAAGAAGAAAAAAACATTAACTTGAATGTCGTCTGTGAGGTTTTAAGGTCTCTGCTTCCAGTCATGGCACTCTACAGAAAATGAAACCTACTTCTGGTTACCGGAATCATTTCATACAAATATTAATCTTTGATGGGAAATTCTTTGGCTCCGTGTAATTGAAATATTCCTTTTAAAGAGCTGTATTGGAAACGTCCTCGTGTGTTATGCAGATATTATATTATGAACATTCTAGGTCGAACATTCTATCATCATCATCATCATCATGATCATCATCGTGCTGATAGCATTGAAACTGCTTAAACACGTTCCTTCGTGTCAAACTAGGGAGAGAAGGGGGTAAATAAAATTTGCCTTTTTAGAGGAACAAGATGGCCCCCATTAAAGTGTCTTTAAGCTGGTCCAATGGGGGAGCTAATGTTGGTTGAAAAAACTGTTTTTCTGTCAGATGAGATGCCAAGTTTGGTGATTACACTGAGCTGCTCCCCAAATGGATGCAAGTCATGCTATTTTTAGAAACTCCGCTACCATAGAGACTGGGTAAAAATGTATCGGCTTGTGTGATTAACTAAATTTGGAGGTACGACAACCTAATACAATGAAATGCATCATGGGTTTAATTTTAAATCTCAACAAAATTAAAAGTAATGTTGCTAAATAAATACATGCTTTCAACTATCCCTATCTAATATTAATAATTTGCAAAGAGTTGTTTGGTTTGAAGTATTCTTACCCAATATTAATAATTGTATGGATTTAATCTTTTGGGGAGACGGTCTTACCACTTTGTATGGAATACTGCCAGCGTATATTAAGCCACACTGACAAAACAGAAATTAAATGCGCGTATTATTTAAGCCAATTAGAACTAAGTTAAAAGCAATGACACCTACCTTGGAAAACAAAGGTGGTAAATCCATTTAAGAATTATTTGGCCAAATGATAACGGAAACATTGGCATAATTTTGATTTTTTGGACTGTTGTCCTCGTCTTTATTTTGGTAAGTAAAAACATATCCTTTCAGTTGCTGTAACCTCCCGCGGTCTATCCGAGCATAGCAATGACCCAACCTGGGAAATCATTTTGAATAGTTTGGCTGGTGATCAAATAAAGTGTACCACGATTAAGATGAGGACAATAATACAAAAAATCAACGTCCCTTTTCTCTTTAATTGATTCAATTATATCTGATAATTATACTAAATGTTTACAAAGAAAAACACACAAGGTATTTAGATTCTCTAGACTGTTTTATTTTTTATATCCTAATCATAGATTATTTACTAAGATAATTCATTAGCTATCAGGTGGCAGTTAAGCTAGTATATATTTCTTTCTCTTTTTCATTCTCTCTCTCGTACGCGCCATCCGTCTCTATCGGTCATCGTACCTGGGAAGTCCTCTAGACGGCTTTAGGTGTCTGCACAGTGATGATGAATATAAGTTTTAGCTGGTTGGCTCAAACCGGTTTGTCCATGTGTAAGTGTCTATAGGAGAAAGTTGCTCATGAGTCTGTCCTTATTTCTCCAGCAGAACCCAGGTTGTCCTGTTTGTTTAAAATTTCCGATGACTTTCCACTATGAATTATCAATCTGAACTTTTCTCCGGATGCTCTAATAAATCAAAATTTGATCACCTTGAGGATTTTCTAATTCGTCAATATTTATATTTTTAAAACATTTCCAAGCTGTAGCTGTGTCTGTATGGCCGTAACACTTGGACCCTTAGCAAATGATATGAGAAAAACGATTGAAGAAAAACAAAGTAGATGGAAATTACACAAGAATGTTGTGTACTGCTTTAAGAAGGTCCAGGAAGCAACATACTAGAAAACAGCAACTGCACGGCTACTTAACTTTCATCGTACAGACCACCCAAGGAAGACGAGCAAGATACACTGGCAACTACTTGGGAAGTAAGGACGAACACAAACGACGTTGTCCTATGAACTCCTATACATATACACACCAGTGTTGTCCGACCAGTAAAAAACTTACTTTCATGCAGTCTAGAAGATTTCCTAACAGCAATGAAAGATAGGGATTGATGGTTGGAGAGTGCCCAGGGAATCTGTGCTGTCAGAACGACTTTATGGTGATGAAGAGGATTAACCTACAAGTCGTCAATTATCGTAAAATGAACGTGGTTATTTTAATTGGCAATTTTATTACCATATTCATGATCAAGTTGAGAAGACATCCCATCGGGTTGTAATGGTTAACAAGCTATCCTTACAGATCCATGACTACTGAATAGGGCGTTTGGTATTCGCTTAATGCCCCCTTACTTGCGAACCTGTGTCATCTCCTAACATAGGTCGGTTAAACACCAACGATTGAGCAAGATTAAAACTATCCCTGGTCCCCGCGACAACTATCATGCGCCATACTATTACGTCCCTTCCCATTTAGTGCAACGTATGAGGTGATTCCACAGGGTTGCCTTGTTTTGGTTTTGCCGGCTAATACCCAAAGACAAGAACATGACTGGAGGAGATAAACACGTTGTAATCAGAAACCAGATGACCAAAGGAAACATCAATATTCGGTAGGTATGAAGAGAAAATAATCTCAAACTGGAGGATAAGTAGGATAGCACGAGTGGTACACGGTGGAAAGATTCTCCTACAGTCATTAAGATTCTTTTTAAAAATAGGTGCATCTTCCATCAGGGAAAAGATAGAATCATAATAAGATTTTTTTATTAGGCCGGAATATATTTCTATATACAGGGTACGACGGATAGATTGTCGTCTAAATTACAGAAAAATGAAAATAAGGCTGACATCTCACTTTATCAGATATATTTACCAAAATTACATGGAAATATCTTGAAATACTAAAGATTAAATCTATTCAAAGAAATTGCCATTAGCGCCTACCACAGAAACTTCGGAATCTCCTGCAAGACTTCTTACAGGTCTCCTTGTTTAAATTGGTAAATGCTGCCTTTATCCTTGCCTTCAATTTATCATTGATGTTGCCCGGAGGCTTTGTGGATATTTTACTCAACCGTGTCCCACACATGATAATCAAAGGGATTGTAATCTGGATAATTAGGCTACCAGATGTTAGTGTCGTATAATTATTCTTGCAGCCAACACTGAGTTATTCTGCCTGTGTGAAAACCAGACACTCCCATATCTATGACTAATGATTTGTGTCAAACAGGACCGGCATCTCAGTAGGAAATCCGGGTTTTCTTTTCTAAGCAGAACGATCAGAGTGAGGTTTCCGAACTGTGGTACCTTCAAAATCACCATTGGACTCTTCCAACTCATTTCGAGTCCTCTGCACTGTCCCCAGACTGGCACTCAAACACTGTGAAATCTTCTCATTGGTGCTTTCGAGGTGACTGCCAAGAAGTACAGTATACTGTTTCCAACTATCTTGGAGAAGCGAATTGCGTCATGGTGCTGTTTTCCTCACAGACTGTGCCAAGCTGATTTTAGTTCACTGTACAGCTGCTCATAGCTTGTATATCCTCTGTATGACACTTAACTGTGTCAAAAGAGCTTGGGAGTGTGGAATACTCTTTTAGAGAATAGTACCTATTTGTTTCCCACCAATAGGTCAAATAAATATGTTTGAAAATTATTCGTATTCGATAGGAATACTTGATACCATATAGCTATGAATTATTTGTATTAAGAATACTTGATTAAAGCTATAATTATTTGTTTATGGTTATTATCGTGTATCCTATACCCGTGAGCAAACAAATGACTATTACTAAATAGAAATAATTACTTGGAACCGTATACTTATTATTATTCGATAGTAATACTTGAAACTATAGAACCGTGTGTAAATTATTTATATCATAGAGGAATACTTGATATAAACGTTTGCAAAAATATCTTTGCTTGCAAAAATGCTCTAAAAATGTAGAAATAATGATAAAAATGTAAAACTTAACGTGCAATGCACAATTTTTCTTAACATCTAGCCATATAAAAACTCTAGTTGACACGCTATTAGAATATATTAATCAATCAATCAATTGAAAATTCATCACATGGACAGAATTTAAACACGTGAAGTCGATAATAATAAGTGTGTTATATTGCCAGGGGTGGGTGTACACTATTTTGATGAAAATTAATGTTCCTTTCATTGATAACTTCATTCTTGGTAATTACAGCTTCAGTCTTGATATTTTTGAACACACCTCGTAAATTCACAGAATCTCAACTCGATGGAATTTGATCAAAACATTCATCGCAGAAAAAGGATATCCTGGTCTGATGTTAGGGTTAAAAAATTCGCTCGCTTCTGTTTACGTTTTTGCTGAGCTCAAAACATTGCTAATTACTAGAACTACAAAAAATATCGAGTACCTTATAAAGCAATCTATATGATAATGAACCGATTGTTATATTTACGTTACAGCAAAAATGGAATAAAATGGCACGTTCTTTTTTTCTTAGCGCAATAAAGAGGTAATGTCTAGAGTACAGAATAGATGGATTTTTAGTCTAATTTACAATTTAATAATAGCGAGAACTACTTACTTATATGACACATAGATTGTAAGATGTTCATTATTTTTTAAAATAAAGGATGCTATGGCGCTTTTAATAAAGATAAGAATGGTCATTTGTTAAGGAGTATTTACCGATTGAAGAATCGTCTCATCTCGTTT
>CM042139.1:130599817-130649817 GCA_023376005.1 Doryteuthis pealeii
GCAAAGGTTCCAGCTAGTGTGTGCGTGTGTGTGTGTGTGTGTGTGTGTGTGTGTGTGGATAGATATATAGCATACTCGTGGATATACATACGCGTGTATCAAATTTATTCATGTAGATTTGTAGGATTACATAACACACACGCACATACATATATGTGTGTGTATTCGTGTGTGTGGGTGTGTGTGTCATATATTCATACAGATTTACAGCAGTACATTTGATATACGTTTATGTATATCTATGTGTATTATATAAACCTACAGTATATACCTATCTATCTATCTTTACAGTTAAGTCACGCTGAAAGCACCGGAGATGTAGCGGTTTGATGACCACCTGAGTAATAGCAGGTATTGTAAGCAACCCGAGGCCTGTGTACGATATATATATATGTGTTGTCTTGGTATCATTTGCGGTATAAAATGGGATGACAAAGTAAAAAACAGCACAATTTAAAAAAGATGTGATAGTGCTGGCATTGAAACCCTCCTAGCCAAGATTCAACTTAGGTGGGCGGGTCACGTTGTCCGTATGAGAACAGGCTTCCAAAGAAGTTTTTATACGGGCAACTACCAAATGCTAAGCGTTCCATTGGACGTCCTCTCTTACGCTACAAGGACAAATTGAAGGACATTTGAAACGCCTAGATATTGACCTGAGTGCTTGGGAAGATCTAGCATCGGATCGGAAGGAATGGCGTAAGACCTGTTTCGCTTAACTAAAGGGCTTTGAACAAAACAGCCTGAAGCATACAGATCGGCTCCGCATAACTTTAAAAGAAAAAACATTTAACCCCTGCCTTGGATCTTTTCGTTTGTCAGTATGGGCTCATGGCTCTCAGCAGGGCTGGGCTGCTGTCACACTCGAGGAAACATAAAATGTCTTCTTGACAGCATGCACAACATGGGAGGAATCAAATCACTCACTGCTGAACCTCATCTATCGTTCTCGATAGCAGAGTCCACCATATATATATATATATATATATATATATATATATATATATATATATGTCTGTGTGTGTGTGTGTATATATATATATATAATATATATATATATATATATATATATATATATATATATATATATGTATGTTAGTGTTTGTGTGCGTATGCGTGTGAGGGTATGCGTGTGCGTGTGGACGTGTTGAATATTGATATCTATATAAACACTCAGGGGAATATATAATTTTCTTTTTATGCCCCAAAGTGAGGATACAATGAGGAATATAATATTTTAGCTACTTATGTGAATCTATACGTGGGCAATAATATACCCATAAACGGTCTACGGTTGTTCACAGAAATAAATATCTTACAAACGATTCAAAGTGAGAACAACAATCTGCATATTAAATGCTGTATACCACCCACTGACTCGGAGGCTCATCTTGCTTTTTGTCCCCCCCCTCTCTCTCTCTCTCACTCTCTCTTTCTCTCTCTCCCATTCTCTCTCTCTCTCTCTCTCTCTCTATATATATATATATATATATATATATATAAAGATATATCTAATGAGTCTACTAAAAGTTTCGCTTAATGCTCTTCAGGGCTAAGATCCAACTCAAGAGACTTGGAGCAAATGCATTAAATATAGTACCTACCACCGTGAATCAAATAAATCAGCATAAACTAAAACGACCAATAGAAAAACAACAAAAACTAAGGACACCATTAAATCTATTATTTTATCATATTTTATTTTTAAAAAATTTTAAAAAGTAAATTAGAATCTACTACTTCAGTTCTAATGTATACCCTAAATAACGCTATTATCCCATATACAAGCAGGTACCCTGTCGCTATCGTTATCCCCCCAACAAATGTAAACCCAGCACGTTTGGTATATTATATATATATATATATTTATATATATATATATATATATATATGTGTGTGTGTGTGTGTGTGTGTGTGTGTGTGTGTGTGTGAAAAAACATTATATATGGAATTTTAAACCTTGAAGACTTTCATCTATAACTCTACGGACTTAACACCACAAGTAAATTTTGGAACTCTAACATCTTTCTTCAAATTACACCGTGGACTTGTATATTTTTAACAGTTGAAATATATACTATACTATTTGATACCCACTTTACATTTTTTATAATTTTTACAATAAACTCTTTTGAGTTTTACTGTAAACTATAATGCTTCTGATTTAAAGAAAATTAAAAATAAAATTTATTTTATTTTTAAAACAGAACATGCATTTTTCAAAAATTTCAACGGTTGAATTCATCGTTCGTCTTTGTAAACAGTTTTTTAACGGATATCTTTCTTCCCGTCTATGTCGCTCTTTGATGAAGACCAACTTATTGATTTGGTCGAAACAGATCTGTCAGCAATCACATAACAAACATCATATGTTTTTTCAAAATGTTAGATTTCATATATATATATATATATATATATATATATATATATATATATATATATATTTCTCTTTCTCTTTCGCCTTTTTAAACACACATATACATACGTCGTGTAACTTGCTACTAGTTATGTAGTATAGCCATACATTTGTATAGAAGGCGAAACATTTTATTTCTTCTAAATAGGAAAGCTTGTTGATTCGTTGCATATTCGAATTTACATGTCAGCACTTGTTGGATTATTTACTCCCAAAGAAAGTTTTTTTTTACAAGCAATTATATGGGGTCAAGTAACTAATTATACTAATAAAGTATAATAATAATAAAGTATATAATAGAAAGTAGATTCGGATAATAGTCCGAATAACGCAGATAATATTAATCTTCAAGCCTCATCATAAACCTTCAGAGAAATAGCAGATTTAGTATTACAGCGTGTATAAAAATAACCTTTATCAGTTATTCATTTTATCAGTTAATAACCTTTAACAGTTATTTCTATACACACTGTAATAATATATATATATATATATATATATATATATATATATATATATATTATATATATATATATACATATTATGACATTCATTATAAATATAAGAATAATTATATATGTGAAATTATTTCCCTCAAGGAACAATAAAGTGGTATGACTCAAGGCAAACCAGAAGAATCAGGTATAGCAAACCACATATATAGAGAGAAAAGTAAACCCTAAATCATCTGGGATGAAGTCCAAATTATAGACAGGGAATGCAGTTGGAAAATCAGGGAGAAGAATTCCATGTCCAAAAAAGAAAAGAAAAAAAAAGAAAAAGAAAAAAAAAGAAAAAAAAAGAAAAAGAAAGAAAAAGAAAAAAAAGAAAAAGAAAAAAAAAGAAAAAAAGAAAAAAAAAGAAGAAAAAAGAAAAGAAAAAAAGAAAAAAGAAAAGAAAAGAAAAGAAAAAGAAAGAAAAAAAGAAAAGAAAAAAAAATGAAAAAAAAAAATGAAAGAAAAAAAAAAACAAAAAAAAACAATACAAGTAACAATACAAAGTGCAGGTTTAGCTCAATCGGTAGAGCATCTACCTAGGACCACAAGATTCCAGTTTCGATTCCAACTCTCCATAACTCTGCGTATGAGTAGCACAGCTTGGATCTGGGCAGTAAAGTGCGGAGCTGATGTTCGGTGTGGCACTCCAACTCAGACTCAAAAACAGTCTCCCTCGTTTAGCGCTAGTAAAAGGGTATAGACATCAAGGTCCGGCTGATACCGACAATATACCACTGCGTCGACTTTACTTTACCACTATTCTTAATACAAGTGATAATTATATATTTATAAGTATTCCTATTTAATACAAATAACTAATATACAAGCTGTTCTAAGTATTTCAGCAACTAATGATTATTATTTTTAAATGCCTTAGAAATAATCTTTTATATATATTTACCAACGCATCCGCATGAACAGGATGCAACACAATATCAATTCCTTAAGCGGAGTTTAACAAATTCGAATTCACAGTTGTTTATATTTATTCTTAGACCAGTTACCTAACCAAGGTTAAATAACCCGGTCTATCTTACTATTTATGCATAGCTGGAAACAATATTTCGATTCTTACATTTCCAAAGGGTATTAGCGCTATGTGAAATCCAACAGGCCGCGTCCAGTCCATTTCTTACGACGGTAACCATTGCACTACACACCTCCATATAATATTTTATAGAAAATGAGTTTTCTTCAAAATCAGCAAAACCTGATTTTTTATCATTTCTGGGGAAAATTATATAATCAAAACGGATCTCCTTATTGGAAAATATGAACACGTCGCACAAATAAGTACACCTCTTTTATATATTTATATACATTTTTTACCAAGATATTGAATTATTTTTTTGTAGGGGGTTATAGAGTTTTAGTTCTGTATATTTCGGCAATAAATAGCACATAAACATACCCATTTTGAGTGTATACTGTTCCCTGAGAAATAATGCGATTCTGATATCTGTAGTTCAGATAAATATTAAACTAATCAAGAAATGTTAGTAGTATACATGGGTTATTCTGGTTATGTGTAATAATGAGGCTCATGCAATTGTTACCGTTGTAGGGAGTGAATACGGTAATCCGAGTTCAAATCCTGGACGATGCTGTTTGCATTTCCCATAGTACTAATAACCTTAAGAAAGGTATGATTCCAACTATGCTCCCTTCATCTATGGTAGAATAGTTGGACAGACGGGACTCTTAAACTTTAATATGGCAACCAGTTCAGAAGGAAAACACTGAATGCAAATCTGTTACCCGCTTAAAAATGACGTGTCGTATCCTGTATAAAATAATTAAATTCCATGCAAAACTCTGTGTTTTCTCTGTTTACAATGGAATTATACACCGTAGGCAACATGCACATGAAAACTAGTCGGTATGTGTGTGTGTGGGGGGGGGACAACACAACAAGTGACATACACTTATCACAATTTGACGAGGATTATCCCTAGGGGGTCTAAAACTGTTCAGCAGCTTTTCTTAAAATTAGATTATAGTTCAGTCAACAAGAGTTGTGTCCCTATACAATATCACTGAATTCTCTTGGATACGAAAATTACTTACATTTCTATAAAGAAGAATTCCCAGATGTATGTTACAAATGTATTTTTAAAGCAAATGTATATGAAGTTCATTTTCTGCAGAGGGAGAAGGGTAAGGATAGGAAGGGGTTTGCCCTTTAAAACTGAAAATTCATTAATTCATGTGTGACTCTAATTCAATAATTCTAATTTAAAGTCAGTTTTGGGAACGGGGCTAAAGTAGGATTTCACAACTTTTGTAGTTGGGCAAAGTATAATTATTCACACTTATTGAAATAATTTAGAATTACATTTAAAAAAAAAAATTTTCATTTCGTTTCACACTATATCATTACATTGGATGGTTAGAAATTTGATTTCAAGGAAGACAAATGTGGTTTTAAAAATATGTAAAACCATAAAAAGACCTTATACAGAATATTGTACTCAGGTATGGGCTCCAGTGTCTTGGAGTGTAATATTGAGAGTGTAAGGTATACAAAGTAGAGTGACAAAACTAATAAAAAGAATTCAGAAATTACAGTTACAGGGAGAAATTGCGAAAATTAGGATTAACTACTTAACTAGAAAGAAGAACAAGAAATAAATAATGCATTTTTAATCGGTTCAGATATTTATTAATTGTTTCTCCTTGAATTGGAAATTTACTGTTAAGGTAAAATTCAAAAACTAAGTCTATTAAACAAGTGAACGTATTCTTTTTTAATAGATTAATTTATTTTAGTAAAGAATTGCCTAATCATAACAACAAAAGCAATAGCGTAAAAAAAATCCCTAAAAATTTAACATGGCGATAATACCCAAGGGAAAGGTATGAATCCAACTATTTCCATTCAGTTGTGGTTAAATATTATGACTGTGCTGTTTAATCTTAATTAGCTAACCGATTTATGAGAAGGAAAACTTTAAATTCAAACCTGCCACAGTTTGCTTGAAAATTTACCTTGTGTCACATCCTGCTCGTGCAGAGGAGTTGATAAACACATACCCTGCTTAAAAAATTGACGAGTGAAATCCATAGAGAAAGATTTGGGCAAATACATAAATATTGACCTTTACGATTTGATATCCTTATCTATGTTGATATAATCACAACGTTTCCACTGTTGTACTCTCCTGACTTCTTCAGGAACCATTTAAGAAAGAAAGAACATTAGGTCTAACGTTCCCAACTTCCAATACAAGATAGGGCTAGTGAATAAAACCGTTATTTAGTGGTAGGTCTTTACGTGCGTGCAAGTGTGACTAGTTATACGCATGGCCGAGTATGTGTCTTGTATGTTTGTATTACTTTAAGCAACCCAGAAGTAAAAGTGTATAAAACACACCATTGACACTTGTCTAAACACTCAGCCATAGATATGTTGGCTTCCTGGTCTGTTTCCCATCCTTTAGGGCTAACATGACAGTGATTGTGTTTCAGAACCGATGAGTAGACGATACTTTGCCATCAAATGATTGTTTAATCACATAGAATTCAGAAATTGGTTTGTTTTAATGAAATACACGGACTTTAAGCTTGGAACGACATCAATATGTTAGACGGAACGGAATTGGAGAACAAAACGATTGAAATAATCGGTACCCATATCCTAAAATCATCCAACCAACAGTAACCTTTTCCCATTGTCTGTTGCAGTGCTCACGGATAGACATATCCTTTTTTCTATTAGGATTAAAACAAAGTAATTCCTGTGGTTTCAAATTCTAGAAAACGACACGTATATTTGGAAAAACAAATTAATCAATTTCAGTGATAGTGCCTATTGTCCTTGTACCTGCTTTTACTTGTGGTCATTAGTAAAAGAAATATGGACACGAAAAATAAAGTCGTTAAATCCTAAACGGACATATATCAAGTTTAATAGTTAATTTGTATGTATTTATCTAACACCTCTGCAGAGAAGGATGTGACACAAGGCGGGTTTTTTAGGTTGAGCTTAACAGGTTTTAATTAAGAGTTTATCTTCTTCTATAAAGGTTAAATAACCTAGTCTGCTCTAGTATTTTACACAATGCTGGTGGGAGAATAGTTAATTTGTATGTTTGTATAAAACTATGAAGACACTCGTGGCTACCAAAATTGAAATACTGGACGAGGCTGTTGGCTTTTCATACAGAGCTAATAACCTTGGAAAAGTATGAATCTTAATATTCTCTCCCGTGCTTTTGTAAATTGTAGTACAACCGGTCTAGCAGAAGGGAAACAATGAATTCAAACAAGTTGTAGACCTGGGGAAGAATGGGCTCTACCTGGCTATTTGTGACCGTATAACTACAATTACTTTAATTCACCCTCTCTCTCTCTCTCTCTCTCTCTCTCTCTCTCTCTCTCTCTCTCTTTATATATATATATATATATATATATATATATATATATATATATATATATATATAGCTTATATTACACCCGGAACCACGATAATGGCTTGGTAGTGAAATTTAAAATATCTCGGTTTTACTCTGATCGATTCTGATAAAATTTCCCCAGATGGTCCGCACAATATGGCAATAATATTGTTAGGTTTTCATTATTCTATGTAACGCCCATTTGTTTTTATTTAATATTCGTTGTTTTTTCTTTTTTCTTTTTTTTTCTTTTTTTTTGTGAAACACGCTAATAGCTTTTAAATGAAAATATCCCAAGTTGTCATTTTCTTAAGAAAAAGAAGCATAATAATATATATTAAGTATACATTAAGTATATTGTGCAGACCATCTGGAGAAAATTTCATCAAAATCAATTCACAGAAACCCGAGATATTCTAAATTTCCCTACCAAGCTATTATTATGGTTTTAGGTGTACACTGTTTTTCTGTCCGGTGGTGTAAATGAAAACAATGCCCTGTACCAAGATCAAACAAAACATTTCTAGGGTAGAATTTGACGAAGAATCCAGTGGTGGTATTTATGTTTAAATTTCATTGGGGTTTACCAGATACAAAATTAGTGACTGTGGTCTGAAAAAATAAATAAGCTAAGGGGAATACATTTTAAAATCTAATGAACGTTCACGTCAAGCATTCTGTTTATTAGTATCACTTGTATTACTGATAAGATTGTTGGTACTGCGTCTCATTCCCTTTCAAAAATTAGTTTTATTGCGTTTTTTGTAAATTGGGGTAAACAGTCACAAATTTCCGTTGTATGCAGCCACTCGCTGCTGGTTGGCTGGTGATTAGGTTTTATGCTATGTCAAGGCTAGGGTTATTTTATGCCGAAGACGTTTTTGGTTCATTCGTTCTTGTTAGATATACAAGTCTTTAAAACTCATTTTTAAAGCTCACTGTTTAAAAATCTATTTAACCTATAGGACTAACAGGTA
Organism: Doryteuthis pealeii; assembly: GCA_023376005.1. NCBI lineage: Eukaryota > Metazoa > Mollusca > Cephalopoda > Myopsida > Loliginidae > Doryteuthis > Doryteuthis pealeii. The sequence goes on from CM042139.1 coordinate 130,608,102, forward strand.
CTACCACTCCGGGTCAGATTGGACTTGGGAGTAATGGCAATGAAAAGTTACACCCCACTCCCCACAGTTCAAGAATTGGAGCATCACCACTAGATGCTGTTTCAAATCATAACCATAACACTAAGACTCCAAGCAACTGCATATAATTCCGATTCTAAAACTTTGACCACTCTGGTGTGAATTGAGTAGTTAACCTCTGTTACCGATTCAGTGTCCTAAACCCACTCTGTTTATGTATTGAGAACTTTTCAATGTTTGTTATTATTGCGATTTATTCAGTTTCTTTTTCTTCTTATCGGCGTACTTCATATTGTGACTAGCTCGATTGTTTTCTTTTCTTTCTCGAGTCATATATATATATATATATATATAATATATATATATATATATATATATATATATATACATTTGTATTATATATATATACATTATATATAATATTATATATATATGTATATAAATATATACATATATATACATATATATATATATATATATATATATATATATATATATATATATATATATATATACCTGTGTTGCTCCAGTTGTTATTGTTATCATCCACACTGTAAGAGACAAATAGGAAATTATTTTTTTTCATGCGGAAGATTGAGCAGTCGAATAATGCTCATATGTCAGTCAGCACAGCCTTAAGCGCAGAACGAGAGGTGCTTGTTATTCTAGTGGTTAACATCACCCTTTTGTTCCTTGCTGTGAGAACATGAAATGCACTCAATGACCTTAAGACAACAACAACAACAACAACAGCAACAACAACAAAGAATTAAAAACTGGTTTTGCCTTGTTTAATGAAAGAATAGGTGATTGTGCTTTTCTCAGCATCTCTGGTTTGTTTATGCTGATATGCGTACACACCACTAATTTACAGGTCTTCTTTCGCACTTTATGCCCAGCGTGTACTCTTTAAACACACAAAACACCCCCCCCCACATATATATATATATATATATATATATATATATATATATATATATATATATATATATATATATATCTTTTGTTTACATCATCTGTTTTCAATCCCTTCACGTCGGGGAATTGATGATAGGATATCCGGCTAGAATTGACTCATAATTTGTTCGCAAGAACTTTCGGGCCCTTCATCGGGGGATGTGCTTTTCATGTGTATTTTTTACTGATGCCTCACCAGGCCGGATCAACGCAAGGTCTTTTTTTACATAGGGATTTTAATGGGGCATCCTACGAGGATCCACCTCGTGATTCAGTAATAATGGATCTGCGAGACTAACTTTTTTGCTCCCTCAAATAAACACGAAAACATACTTTCGGTGCCCCCGTAAATAATAAAATAGATTCATTACATATTTACCACCACCACCCCATGAGAAGAATGTGATGCAAGGCCAATTTTAAAGCGGAATTTAACAGGTTTTCCTTCTCCTAAACTGGTTGTTGACGACGATACCCATATTACAACCAGTGCTTCCATAAAATATATTCATTATGATACGTTTCCGTTTTTGATACAGACTGCTTTCTGTATTCAAATAATGACGAAACTGAACTTGAACCTCACAGGACCTTCAAATAACGTAATTATAATGTGTGTTGTCCAGATGTTTGTTGTCTAGGTGTCAGATGTTGTCCAAATGTCTGTTGCCTAGATGTCAGATGTTGTCCAGAAGTCAGTTGTCTGGTGTCTGGTGTCTGTTGTCTAGATGTTGTCCAGGTGTATTTTGTCCAGATGTCTGTTGTCGAGATGCTTGTTGTCCAGATGTCATTTGTTGATATGTCTGTTGTCCAGTTATCTGTTGGCTAGATTTCTCCAGATGTAAATTTTATAGATGTCTTTTCTCGAGATGTTGACCGGATGTCTGTTGTCTTGATGTAAGCAAATCATATTTGAACAAAATATTTCTTTGAAATAATTATTTGGGATATTTTGATTATGACATTGAGTATTTTTTTTTAGATTAATATTATTCTTGATATATACGAAAAAATCCGAGCTTGGAATATGTCCTATTATAGTTGCTGGTTGATGGAAAAAAAAAGTTTCAGCAACATCATAGTACTCTTGAGATAGTCGCCTCGACCAGAAATCAATATCTTAATAAAAGTAATATATTTCGTCGTATTTTGATATATTGGATGATAATCGACTATTTACAGCGTCTGATATGGTCATTTCCAACAAAAATATATTTAGATGCGGCCGTAGGTTTTTACGTGATGCCAAAGCTGCTTCGTCAACGTTAATCAAGCGTCTACAAAAGCGTCTTCTGTCATATGTCCGAAGGTAGAAAGGTCTGTTTCTTTGTATGTCTGTCCCTATTAGTTTTCTCATACATTATATATCTAAAGATCATATGTTGAAATCTATCATCCGTTTGTATCTACTAAAGGGCTTGTTTGTTATATGAGGTCATTGAATATTCCCATCAATAGCAGTCGTCTCTGTACCACGTTAAAATACATTTTAAGAGCAGATTTTCTAGGTTGGCTAGCTTTCTCTAATTTATGATACTGTTCTGTTAAACGATATTTAGCCTTGGTTAGGCAACAGGTCTAGGAGAATGGAGATTCTTAGGAAAGAGCAATGTATTAAGCCAACCCTTCTGCACACGCAATTTTAAGCGGCGTTTAACAGTATTCCTTCTCCTAGACCGGTTGCCACAGGAATTGAGTTTGAGTTGACGCGTCCATCTACTATGACAATAACTATTACACCCAAAACAGCTTGAATTACATTTTAAGTGCAAAACTTCAGGGCTGGCAATCCAATACAGGACACTGTTCTGCTCAATGTTATTTAGCCTTGTTTAGGCAACCAGTCTAGGAGAAGGGAAACTCTGAATTCAAATCATCGTTAGGTTCTGCCCATTTGTTTATTCATTCTCGCTGGGTATTCAAATATCTTTTTACACAATTTTTTTAAACACACATTTTACATTAACTTACAAACATACCTATTTAACCCAGAGATGGAATCCTAACAGTTACTACCACTCTGAGTCGGAGTGGACATGGGAGTAATGACAATGGGGGGTACTTCTCACTCTCCAGAGCTCCAGAATAGGAACCTTACCACTATATGTAGTTTAACGTCATACCAAGGACACTAAGACAACCAGACACTATATGTGATAAAAGGGCTCAGGGTGGGTGTGGGGGTTCCATAAGATAAATACGATCGTAAGAATCATATAAGTGTTAAGACTTGACATGACCAGCCGATTAATCGGAAAGCGCCTTTCCGTCCACCCGTTTAGCTCAGGTAAGGACCAAAGTGGAGTTTTTATCTCTCTGCAGTGGAGCAGACGGTTTATTATACAGCGCCAGCGGACAAGTCATGTGTCTTGGGTATTACACTAAACTTTATTCGTTACCAGGAAGTTAGCATGCGGTAGAGGCTAACGTGCTAGACTCCAACATAGTAGTAAGCTAGTTCGAACTCTTCCGGATTAATACCCCTAGGAAAAATATGAGCCCTTTTATGTGTTCGTGTGAGGAGCACTTTTGATATTAATTATTATAATCATCATCTGATATATCTGATATATAACTGCCAGTTACTAAGCACCGTTGATTTTGCTAACTTAAATATACATTCTCTTTCCAAGATATTGTAGATTTTTTACTTATGAATATAACAATTATTATTATTAGTTTTTCACGCCAGCGTTAACTGATGGTCTTTCACTGGAGGTTGAGTGACAAAAACTCGGCTCAGACATCTACGACTCTCCTGAGTATTCCAACTGATTTCAACAATGCTGTTGTTAGTTTTTCCACACCAGCGTTAGCTCTTTCACTGGGGTTTGAGTGACATATTATTATTATTATTATTATTATTATTATTATTATTATTATTATATCAATACGCTTGTTCCTTAATCTTCCGACCTTTATCATCTTGCAACACCCTCTGGTTAAAAAACTGACCGTCCAAATCATCGAAGATGAAATGCAAAAACATAAATCCAGGGTACCTGATGTTGCTTATCTTCCGAATTCTTATTTCTTATGAATTTCGTCACCTCAATTGAATAATGGACTATTCCATTTTTATTATAAAGAAAGAAAAGGAAGAAAATGACATGCTACACAGAAAAATATATTAAGAAAGACAGACAGACAGATAGAGTGTAGGAGATATATTGAGAGAGGGGGTGATATCGCTAATTGTTTCAATTAAACAAAATGGAAAGATGAAAAGAAGTAAAGAAGGAAAAAGAGTGAGATAGATTTAAATCAACATTATCATAATTTTTACAGATTGAACTATTTTGCAATAGCTCTTAAGTAAACATATCAAACAGGTACTGGTAGTTATTATTATTATTATTATTATTATGTATTTTCCACACCTGGCGTAACTGGTATTTCACTGGACACTAAGTGACAGCAAGTCTCCTCATGTCTCCATGATTCTTCTAAATATTCTAGCCGAGTGGTGTAGTTTGGATGGTCTCGATTCTTCCTCTGATTTCCAGTTCACTGAAATTCTTTTCCAGAGCTTTGGGTACCGATCCAAGGGCACCGATTACAATTGATACCATCTTATATATATATATATATATATATATATATATATATATATATATATATATATATATATATATATATATATATATTAGAATCTAGGAAATTATATTAATTTTATACAACCGTTTACAGCAAACCTTATATCATGCATACATCTCGATCGGGAGAGAATAGGCCAAGGAATCACAAGTTTCCGGGTTCGATATCGGTCCTCGCCAAATAAGCGCATGAGTAGCACGGCTTGCATCTATGCAATAGAGTAAAGGAGATGATGGTAGGATTTGCGCTTTCCCTCAGCAAAAAAAAATCCTACAATAACCATTTTATAATTACTATGACTTTTAATACTGCTGCGACAACTACTGTTGATTTTTGAAGGAAAACGTGATGGAAAAAACGGAAGAAATGACCGGGAAACATTGAACAAAAAAAAAGAAAGAATAAATCAAGATGTATAAATGTGCGTATTTTATTTGCAAATTATGTCGACTCCTTATTCAATTCAGCGTGTTAACTTTCAAAGAGAAAAATATTTATGGAATACTCATAATAATTTGTCTAGACCCTAATGTATTGGTTCCTAAATTAATGTTTCATTCTCGCTAAAAACCCATCAACGATCGTCACATACTATGTGTGTATGTATGGATACATCTATATGTGTATGTATGCATATATTTATAGATGTATGTATGCATGTTTAGAGTGAACAATGCATTGATCTATGTGCCTCAATATTGATATTTCTTGTTTGTTTGATACATCTAGACAGAACTATGTATTTATCCATTTGTTCGTGCATATACCAGGTGATCATAGAGGTGAGTTGTGTAATGATTATCGTTGTAGGAAATAGACACGACGAGGCGAATTTAAATCCTGGACAATGCTGCTTGCATTTCACATAGTGCTAATACCCTTGGAAATGGTATGAATCCAAGTATTCTCCCTAGAGCTCGAGGTAAATAGTAGGACAGAATGGGCTCTTTAAACTTGGTTAGGTAACCAGTCTAGAAAAGGAAAAAATTGAATCCAAACCAGTTAAACTCTGCTTTAGAAATTGACCGTATGTCGCATCCTGCTCGTTGGGAAGGGTTGATAAATACATATACAAGGTTATCATCGCAAGAAATGCACTCGGCGAACCGAATTCACAACCCGGACAAGACCGTTTGCATTTCACATGCGAAAGGTATAACTCCACCTATCTCCTTCCAGCTATGAGTAAAAAGTTGGGCCGACTTGGCTCTTTAACCTTGGTTAAGCAAGCAGTCTCAGAGAAGTAAAACCCCGAATTTAAACTATTAAAAGCCGTTTAAGAAATTGACCCTGTGTGGCTTTCTGCTTGTGCGTAGGGTTGGTAAATATATATATATATATATATATATATAATATATATATATATATATATATATATATATATATACATATACGAGGGTCGATTGAAAGATTCATTCGCGTACTAAGATACCCCCATTGAATGTTACCAAATGAAGTTTATTTTCAACATAGTCACCACATATTACTTATATCTGTATTACAGTGTTTTGATCCCATTGGTAAAAAAGTCATCAACCGCAAATATAACCTTTTCAGTCAATTAACCTTTCAGCCCACTCCCGTATATCTAAACAGAGGGGATTAATCCCATCTTAACAGCATACAAAAACACTTTCTTACCACTATTTCAAATAATTAACTTGAAATTAAACCCTAACTTGAAATTAAACCCTAACTTAAAAGATATTTTTTAAGACTTAGTTATACTGGCCTATAGTACCCCAAGTAATCCCAAAGAAACGATAAGAAGTAGTAACATACGTAGTAAATAATAAAGCAATCCATTAGAAGCCTGCAATAAAATTCACTACATTTTGTGAACAGTGTAATATTTATAACTACCAATGCTGCAAAAACCTCAAGTCAACCAACTGTTTCGTGGATATGACTTTACACTGCATCTAGAGATGAGGTTCAAATTCTGGAACTCTTGGGATTGTGGATACCCCATTCATTGTCATTACTCACAGAAATACTCAGAACTGGAGTTGTAGTACCTATTAGGATCCCATTTAGGGATCAAATAGAACTCTTTAAATCATTTTGACCGGCTTATTGATACACATGAAGTTATTGAAAATTACTTATACCAATCTATTAATACACATTAAGTTTAACAAATCTTATATATATATATATATATATATATATATATATATATATATACATATATGTGTGCGTGTGTGTGTGTGTGTGTAATTATATAAGTATTTAATTTAGCCTTAGATGGCCCACAAGTGATTATATGCTGTTAAACACTGATCCATCAGCTTTACAACTAGAAAATACTTTTAAAATTTACCATGAATCTAATTGCAGAAGCAAAAATGTAATCTCATTACTGAATTGCACATGTTGCCTAAAACAGTCTGTGTTTTAATCATTTTATCCCATTATAGGAAGTTGAAGAAATATATATTTTCACAAACATATATGAGCCTTAGCTTAGACTAGTGAAAAGGAAACTTGCATGATACCGGAGATATATGATTAAAACAAAACTTTTGAAGATCAAATGTGAATGGTCGCATGATACTCTATGTAGGCTTTTGGCCCAAAATTAGTTCTTATGAATTCGACCAGTACACGAATATATACGGTAGATAAGTACGACATAAAAGACATCCCAGTCAAAATGATTGTCATAGTAGAGCTCAAATGTAACACCTTATCGTACTTTTGTAACATTTGTATTCCTATAAATAAGAACTGTGCTAAATTGTCGAACACTTTCCTCGTTAATTTAAGACAATACCAGGACATTGTAGAATGATAGCGATTTTCCAATTTCATTATCACCTTTATCATGAATAGGTTTGAACTCTTTGTCTATTTTAAGCCGCTCACAGTGTCTCTCTCACAATTGCGATTCATTTGTTTACAGTGAAAAAGCACTAGGTGAACACAGCTACCATCTTTGGTTTTGTCTGTGAGCCAGCCCTGAGACGGGTACTTCACCCTTTTGCAATAGGGAACCAGTTGAGTGAAATAATGCGTCAATATTCGCTAATTCATTCTCTGACATTAAGAACTGAGGGGAAAATTTTGTAGGCAAAGAGTTAAGTGTTAATTACACTTTAAAGTTATTACAATGGATATATTATCTCAAAACGCCAAAATCACATGCACACACACACATGCAAACACAAACACACATACATACATAAACATACATGATAATATACTTTGAAGTGATAGTAATTTTGTCTTGTAAATCATTATTTATCCACAGGCCTAATGAACATAACTGTAGTAAATACATACATTTATATGGTCTTACAAAATCGACTAATACACGAGGGTTGTTGGCTGGATTTTACAGTATGTAAATCCTTGGTTTATTTTGTGCCGAAGACTTGATGAACAAAATAGTAGAACTAATTTTCATTAATTGCATGTGTATCAATAAATAGAAGAAACAACTTCCAGTGATTTGATAAACAAGCGGTTATGTTAAATTTGGTGGTTAGATTCAAGTGTATCAATAAACTGGTAGAAACATTTTCATCAACTTCGAATAATTAATAGGTAATACTTTTGTTTGGCTTGTTTTTATAAACTGGTGGAAATAGTTTTCATTAATTCCATGGGTATCAATAAATAGGAAATAACTTCATATGTATTAATAAAATTAGTTTAGCGTAGACACAGAGTCAACGCCTCTTGGTAACTATCAGTTTCTTATATATATATATATATATATATATATATATATATATATATATATATATATATATATATATATTTCAAACAAATAATAGAATCTTTATTGTTTTGGTTTTATAAACTAGTTGAAATATAAACGGGTGACAATATTCTAAAATGCTTTAAACAGATAGTCCAATTTTTTATTCTAAATCTCGTTTGCCTACCTCGTAATATATATTTAGAAGATTAACCGTCAGCCTTAATTAGCGTCACCTTAGTGACGAAAAATAAACAATAGTTTGCATACATAATAACAAATAATAAACAGCCTTGATCAGGGTTTAGAAAAAAGCAGCCTTGATCAGGGTTTAGAAAAGAACTTGGTTTTCTAATGAAAACTTTTTCGAACAAATCATTAGTGCCTTTCAGCATAAAAAAAACTATTAGAAAACTTGAAAGAAAAAAAGAAAAGAAGTTTAAAACAATAAGTATTCCTTATTTTTAACCACATTTGTTTGAAGGGAAAGATACTTCCCAAATATACCTATTTCATATATCTATCTATCTATCTTTCTATCTACCTATATATATATATATATATATATATATATATAGAGAGAGAGAGAGAGAGACAGAGACAGACAGCGAAAGACAGAGACAGCGACAAGCAGTTTGTGTGTGTGTGTGTGTGTGAGAGAGAGAGAGAGAGAGAGAGAGAGAGAGAGAGAGAGAGAGAGAGAGAGAGAGAGGGGTAAAGAGAGAGAGTGTGTGTGTGTGTGTGTGTCTGTATGTGTGTGTCTGTATGTGTGTTGGTTTTCATATGAAATGTAGTGTAATTTGAACAAGATTTATCTATATGGTTATTTGATAACATAACTCAAAAATTTGCGTTCTCTTGAGAATTTTCAAGCTTCTCCTGAAATCAATCTAACAAAATAAATAAAAGATTTTCTGTCAATGTTTTGTTTTTCTAAGGAAGCTCATTTGCGTCGTATATTGAATGAAAGTATCATGGGTACAATCACACACACACACACACACACACACACACACACACACATATATATATATATATATATATATATATATATATATATATATATATATGTTGAACGATAGAATAGACACATACACGTTGGTAATGTATATGCTTATAAATCCCAATCGAAATCGGCATTAGGTTCACATCAGGGGATATTTATTACAGAACTGTTTACATTTACGGACTGACAGTCTTATGAGTTCTTTCGGATTGGGGTTCACGTGTTAATAAGCTGAACACTTTATCTTAATGTCACAAAAAATCGAATCACTGGAGTTTAAAAGATAATCTTAAATATGGAACTTATTTCTTTCTCAAAGATGTGGTAAAGCAGGAAAATCAGTCTGTAAAATATAATTCAATTTTAAACAGTGAATAGTTTAAAATCTTAGCCTTTTTAGATGATGATTAATGAAATAGTGCTAAATTGTTTGGGGTTAAATGTCGTGTTTTGAGGTAACTTGTTTTGTTGTTGAATCCTTTGGGGATAAGAGTTTCGAGACATCATATCCATCGATCTTTGTGTATTAGATAGATTTTCCCATTATTTTCTATTACAGTGAATTTAACATCAATGTTAAAGTCATGGTCTGTTAAACGGAGAATTCTCTTATGATTCGGAGATTTAAGTCTGTATCAAAAGTTGTTTATTCTAAAATTGAAGGCCTATTCTAATTTCAATTTTTCTATTTTGGAGCTACCTTTGCCTTCTAAAAAGTAGAAATTTTGTTCAGTGTTGTTAATACACACACACACACACACACACACACACACACACACATATATATATATATATATATATTATATATATGGGTGGAACGACCTTATAGTGTAAAAAATCATACTACTATCCTACACATTTAGAGTAGGCATCAGTAGCTGACCACATCTCTCCTCAATCACGACCGCAAGAGTTTCGTCAGTATGAGGACATCCCTCAATACAAGAACTTAGCCCGTGTCCTGAAGAAGGTCTGAGATACCGAAACGTTATAACGTCGACATCACTACTTATAATAAACATCCATCCAGTACAATATCCCGTGTTTGTCTACTTTTATCTACACACACACACACACACACACACACACACACACACACATATATATTATATATGTGTATATATATTCGGGTAACTCTCAGTAACAAAGCGCTGTGGACTTTATATCCACACTGCTTTAATATACATGCTCCATCAAGGATAATGACCACTCTTCCCTTATAAATATACTATATATTATCAATATTAAATATATTATATATATATATATATATATAATATATATATATATATATATGATATTTGGTAATAAACACACATGCAAACAGACATATATACCCCCATATATATATATATATATATATATATATATATATATATATATATATATATCGTGGCCCATAAAGAATGACATATAAAAAATTAATCATTTATTTTTGGGGTTATAAAATATAGTCCGAGGATATATATATATTTTTAGCTATTTTCAGAATGTGATATCTTGTAGATTGCCCACATTCTCACGAATAAAATGTTGCACCTTAATTCTATCTCTTTGTATGATTTTGCTCAATGTTTCAGGCGTCAATCCTTTTATCTCTGCACGAATATCATTCTTGAGTTGAAGCAATGTATTAAGCATCTTCAAATATATCCACTGCTTTAAACAAACCCATAAAAAATCAGGTAGATAAAGCAGACGAATGGGGAGGCCATTTGATTTCTAAATTTCTTTAAATTATTCTGTCACTTTTTGCTGAATAATAAAATTCTATTATTCCAATTTATTCTTTCACACTGTATCTTGACATTTTCAATTTGCTTTATTGCATTTATTTATGATATCTGAAAAATTATATAAAGATTAAATTAAAACGAGAAATATATGAATTTCTGTAAATTTTTCAATATTTTCTAGGCAATCCAATATATTTGAATAAATTGGAGAAAAAAAAACATGGCCTATATATTAAAATTATGTTAATTCAAAGAAAGCATTGATAAAATAGAACATACTTACATTGAAGGTTTTTGTAAATAAAGTATCTAAAAATAGATCTGATAATTTTCAATATTACGCGGTAACCTCTCTCCCATGTAAGTACATATTTTTCAACATTGTCTTTGAGCTATTAGCATCATTTCCATACATAGGCCATGTAATTTCCATCAGATCTATATAAGAAGAATGCATGGAACTTATACTTCCGTATATATATATATATATATATATATATATATATATATATATATATATATATATATATGGGAGAATATGTGCTTAACTGAAGTCGAACCTATTTCTAATTAATTAGGCGGGATTACCTATTTAAATGTAAGGCTAAACAAATCGAGAAAAATCAATCTCTGTATGTACATTTTCTCGATTTGTTTAGCCTTACATTTAAATAGGTAATCTCGCCTAATTAATTAATTATTAATTAATTAACTTTCAAAATTAGGTTCGACTTCAGTTAAGCACATATTCTCCCAAATATTGTCGGCTGAAAATAGCCATATCACAAACATCGTTTGTTTACTTCTCATATATATTAAGAAATTTGATAAAACAAGTGTTCCAAAAATGGTGAATTTATTTATCGACGTTTAAACGTTTCGGTTTCATTAAACCTTCATCAGAATGTATTAAGGGGTGAAGAAATTGAGGCATGTTTTATTGTCATCTATAAAACATCCATCAATTTCTTCACCCCTAAATACATCCTGATGAAGGTTTAATGAAACTGAAACGTTTAAACGACGATAAATAAATTCACCATTTTTGGAACACTTGTTTTTTCAGATTTCTTAATATTGTCGGATTTATTTCCTTATTTACTCCCATATATATATATGTGTGTGTGTGTGTGTGTGTGTGTGTGTGTGCGTGTGTGTGTGTGTGTTTGTGTGTAAATAGATAGATAGATATAGATATATAATGAACGGTGGGTACCATGTATGCTTATTATATAAATTTGATGAAAATTACATAGTCTATGTATTGAAATAATGCTAATAACTGAAGGACAGTTTTGAAAAAAATATGTACTCATATTTGTCTTTGTAAATTGATAAAATCATTCTTTGAACAAAGAAAGACGACATATTGAACCCACATTATGTGTTGATTATTCTCCTTCCCTTTTATATTATTCACCCCTATATATATATATATATATATATATATATATATATATATATGCACGATGTGTGTCAAAAAAGTATTGAGATTTTTTGTACTTTTTGACACAACTAAGTTACATTCATTAATTTTTTTCAGAATACAATGTGGGTCGAAAAAGTACCAAGTTTAAAGCTGCATTTACCACGATAGAAATGAAAAATGAATGGAAGTTTTTTTTTCAGAATATAAAACGTACAAAAAGGTTGATACTTCTTTGACGCACCTCGTGTATATATATATATATATTATATATTATATATATATATATATATATATATATATAGGGGTGAAGAATATAAAAGGGAAATATGTGTGTATTTTTTTTTTTTGTGTGTGTGTGTGTATTAAGGTTCAATATCTAGGTAAATAGCTATGAATTTCAGCTTCGTAATTAATTGGCATCAACATTCCGACAGTTAAATCGATAACAACTGAACTAAATACATTGTTTATTTCATCTATTCTATCTAATTTTTTAAACATTATTGACAGTAAAATTCGAATAATTTTCAACCCTATATCCAAATAACAGCATTATACAATGAAAGCCAAGTGATATCCAGGGGATTATTGCAAATTGTTCATTCGTGACAGAGATAGATTGAATTGGAGAATGGTTCGTTATAACTCCGACCTTTTTACTCTAATTATCTTTCCCCTTTAAAAAAAATCAAAACGGAATGAAACAAAGCCAGCTTCGAGCCAGTATAACCTTGTGTGTTTCTTGTACTCTTCAACTCGGGTTTTGATTGGATAAAAATGATTGTTGCGGGAAGGATACACATTTGTTGTGCGTGAACTCCACTAGATTTAATTTAGAAAGAAAGGAAACTCTGCTTCCATTGACAAGACGTTTCTAATTCACCTGCAAAAAAAACCCGGATATATTCAGGAGTGATATTCAATTTAAACTTTACAAGCTTTTTTTCTTTAATTGCTTCGACTATTTCGATCACACTTTATCTCACTTTATGTACATATACAACTAACTTTCTGTTTGTCTTTATATCTCTGTATTTAGGATTATGGAGCAGGTTTATCTCAGTTGGTAGAGCATAGAAATCGCAAGGTCCCATGTTCGATACCGGTCATCGGTAAGTCAGTCCATGAGTAACACAGCTTGGGTAATCTGATCTGTGCGTTAAATCATCCGGGAGCTGATAGTAGGTGTGGTGCTTCATCCCATCAAAACAATCTTCCTGGTCTAACGCTAGCAAAAATGAGAGAGACTCCCGCTTTCTTCACAATAGGCTACTCGACAAACTGTACTCTTTTAGGATTAATGCAGGATTATTCGAAGAAAGTGATACATAATTGGGGCGATACTCTGAATGTTTGTTTCTGATGTTGTTCTGAATATAATGTCCAAATTTATTTTTGAATTAATGAATTTAAACGATGCTTAAATCAGTCAAAATATGACCCCTGAACTTCTATGCATTTCTGCTATCGATTAATACAGTAATTTATTCATGTAATATCAAAATGCCTTAATGCTTTAATGCCAGGAAATTGTAGCGTTTTGGCTTAGAACAGAATCAAGTTGGCTTGTAGATGCAGATTCTTAGATAATCGCTGGACACAGATGAAATGTCCGATTCGTCTAGAAAAATGCGATGTGAAGAAAATACAGTAGCGAAAAATGATAGTGAATATCGTTTTATTGTTAGCTACATATCCGTAGGAACACAGACTAAGGGTTCGATACTGTCTTCCGTATGAAAATGTGGGTTCCTTTTATGTGGGTTTTCGTACTTCTTTTCTTGTAGGATCTTTTAAAGATTCATTGATAAAGTGTAGGTTCAACTTGAGTAGGTGTCAACGTTTACTCGACTCAAATATTGGTGCTGTAAAATTTTGGAATAGAGTCTCTACTTCTTTTGAATAAAGTGTCTAGATACTTGGAAAAATGGTAGTCGGTGGGTGAAAAATGTCATTAGAATATTGTAGGCAAAGTCTCATATTTCAAGTCAGTGAGCTTCTGCAGTGTCTTCCTGTCAAAATGTAGTCGGGATTTCTCATGAAACAATTTCCTTAACTCATGCAAAAAAGTAAATATATCACTTCTTTTCCATGTTAATGTTTTGGGCATATAACCTTCAAAAATCAAATTCGGAAAGAAGTGATAGGGAATTAAACAGAGAGAGAGAGAGAGAGAGAGAGAGAGAGAGAGAGAGAGAGAGAGAGAGAGAGAGAGAGAGAGAGAGAGCATTTTGATAATTAGGAATTTAATTCTTTATACAACTACTATTAAAATAAAATGTTAGAACGAAATGGGAAATGTTTATACAAAAATCGGATAGTATTTTCCTAACAACATACTATATTCGTTCGCTGGCAAATACATAAAGAATGGGAAGTATATAACCAGTAGATTCTGAAAGATTCTCTGTATTTTCTGGATTTATATGTTTACCTCACTCCTTAACTAACTTGGATCCATACCTTTCCCAAGGGTATTGATGCTATGGGAAATGCAAATAGCCTGGCCAGGATTTGAACTCAGTTCGACGTGTCCATTTACTTCGACGATATTCATAACACCACAAACGCCTCTGAAGTTACCGACCTAACAAAGAAAGAGTCATGAAATGTGTATGTCTTATATATTTATCCTTGTAGGCAATGGAATCACCGACACAAGATCAAATCCTGAATTAAGCTGTTTCACTTCCTGCTATGTTCTTTAGTAAAGTTATGACACAATTTGTTTTCCCTCCAGAGCCGGATATAGACCTTGGATGGGCTCGGGGCAGTTCTGTTTAGTAAGCCCCTCAAATTGCCTCAACATAGAAATCAAATTAGGTACATGAGTAATAAAAAAAATAAGAGGTAAATCTAGGAGTTAGATTTTTAAATCTAAAAGTGAGGAGCCACTACCTCACCCCATGGGTTCGTTTAATCCATCTGCCCTATGATATTTAAGATATCATGATTATTCTTTTCAATAATAAAACTAATTTTATAATTATTACACATTTTATAAAGGAGTTCTGTGTTGGAATTCAACCTATTCAGAAGTGTAACAAATTGATCACGAATCTACTATTACATATACTGAACTCTGAACTGGTAAATAAATAGCCCCCTGCTGTATAATGTAAAAGTTCGCTAATTAGTTCGATTCTTCCTGTGTGCCAATCTATGCTAAGTTTAACTGTACTGTTAAACTCAGGTTTTAAATGTTCGGGTATACAAATGTTTTTCTATGGTCTCAATTATATACTAGAAGAGGAGGTTTAAAAAACAATCAAAAAAGAAGAAAAGAAATGAAAATAGTGATTAGATAATAAAGAAGAAGATAAAATCAAACGTGAATAAACATGAAATATAACATCGAAAATAATAAATTCAGAATTCTTCGTTTACGAGGAGTTTTATCAAGGATATCTTTAAGATGTCTAAATGATGATTCAGTTAACAAACAGATCACTATTGTTTTTATAATAAATATTTATTCCCTGTTTAGATGTCATTGGCTGCTCTATTGATAAATAGATAGACATTAACATACTGATAGATAGATCGTACGATTGATATGGGGTTTGGTTTGGTTTGTTGGATTTTACGGCAAGTCAACCCTTGTTGGCTTACTTTATGCGGAAGATGTTTTATTCTATTCATGCATGAGAGGTATTCAATTTTTTTAAAGTTCAGTTGTTTTTAAAATTATTTTTCTTATTTAACCCACTGATGGGACCCTAAAAGGTAATGGCAGTCCAGGTCAGAGTGGACCTGATATTTATAGCATTCAAGTGTTACTCTACACCCTCCAGAGCTCCAAAATTGGAATTTCAGTATTAGATGCAGTTTAACGTAATACATAGGACACTAAGATCTTCAGCCACCACCTTCTAGCACATGCTTGATAAAATGTTGGGGACTTGTTGAGAAGGGAATAGGGTTGGGACAATCATATAGGTGCTAGGCTTGAGGTGTACAGGCGATTAATCGGAGGGGACCTCTCCCTCCTCTAGCCTAAGTAACGGCCAAATTAGAGTGTTGCATGTCATAGACTGCTCAGCCACCTGGGTTCTATCCTTAAGCATCATGGTTCGCCACCAACAGCATACAGGTGGCCACACTGGGGGGATTTTGCTCCTCTGCAGAGGTGCGATCCTTGTAATCTACAGCTTCAGCTGACATGTATGTGGGTGGATAATGATTCAAATAGATAGATAGATAGATAGATAGATAGATAGATATGAACAGAGATAGATAGATAGATAGATATGAACAGAGATAGATAGATAGATATGAACAGACGGGGGTAGATAGATAGATAAATAGATAGATAGATATCTACAAACACACACACACACACACACACACACACACACACACACATATATATATATATATATATATATATATATATATATATATATATATGTGTGTGTTTAGTAAAACCCGCTAATCACGGGTTGGATGTGACACTAGGTTGTAAGTATGGGGCATCGAGCGAGGATTGAAGACACTTTTCAGTAGAAATAGATCTGCGAGACTAACTTGCAAACCATTACACCACGATGCAGCACCTGTTATTGTGAAGTGTAGTATGAGAATGAATCTGCTGATATAAATTGCAAAGGGAAATTGATAAAAAAAAGTTGTATGTTTGTAAATATAACTTTCTGTATATCACTGGGATTTAAGTCCAGACAATTTAAGAGACACATAAAATTGTATTAAATCTGGACATTCTGATTAATGTGTTGCCTGTGGTATAATTTATTGTTTTTGGATTTTACGGGAGAAAGGGATAATAGATAGTAAAGTATATAATAGCTTAACAAGGAAAAACTAGTCGTATATCGTTATATCTAAAAACGTTCATGGCTTGGCATAAGAGAACGAAGATTAAGGCGATGGTCTACGTTGACTTCAGGCATGTTCCTAGCAGATACGGTCGTAGTGGCGGTAGCTGGGGGTCAGATACGGGTTTTATGGTATTATGTTGTGTTTATTACTCATGCGTCTTTTGTCCTTTAGTGTGGTCCTGCTGGTGTTTTCAAAGAAGGAGACAACATAGTGCTTTGGCGTCAGGCGTTACGGTTCTCAGCTAGGGTAGATTATTGGAGATGGTCGATGTGACAGGCAACAAGGGATTTTTACAAGTTGTCATTGAAAAAGCTACTAAACTGCTTAAGGGTGTATTTATGAGACAAAACCAACGCTTACTTTTTACTGTTCACTAGTGAAGTAGTTCTGTCATGGTCACTAAGTTAGCGTGTTTCCTACAATTTCAGTTTAATAGCATATCAATATTCCTAGGCTATTTAATGCTAAATCCATACTCATAGAGAAAAAAAGAAAAGGTACTATTTAACACATAACTGGGGGATAAGGGGGGGGTCTTATATTTCCCATCATTTTGAAAGTGAACGGAATAGCGCGACTGAACTTCAAATTCTTTTAATACAATGTCGCACACCAGAACGTTAGTAATTACGTTACAAGGATTAACCCTTCATCACATCTAAAAATGAAATTACCCTTTTCCTATAAAAAAAAGGTCCTATGCATATCTTCATTTTCTAGAATAACTTTGTCCTATTGGGCAGCCATAATCTAGTGGGTCAAGGACCAGCTATCCCCTAGATAGTAGAGAGTAGAAGTTCCTTATTCCAAGTAAACAGATCTAAGATATTTTACTGCTATTTCAAGCGCTGAACCAAAATACCGATTCCCAATATCCCGAAAAATAGCACAGTTAAATACTCAAAGGAATTCAGAATTTACATAGAAGTAATCAATTTTAAAAAAATACTAGAAATACGTATGTACACGCTGAAAAGTTATACACACACAAAAAACTATTTGTAAACTATTGATTATTACCAAAAATATATAAATACATAAAAATACAACGTCTGTTCAACTCAACCCCCTTTTATTTTTTCTGTTTGCATGTTTTATTTATAATTCATTTCAGTATTGAACATTAAATGTTTGTCACAGTTACCCGGAAATCGCCTCTGCTACAATATTAAACGACATTTTGTTCCTGTAAATCGTTACAATTTATGGAAGCGGAAATGGACGGTATTTTCGGAAGTTCAAATTCTGGTCGAGGCTGTTTGCATTTCAAATTTACAGTAATTTTCTGCACACTCTATCCTCGTAACAGTTCAATAGACCATATGTTTAAGGATTTCATAAGAGGCAGATCATAAAGAATAGTGACCAAAGTCCGTACATCACTTTGTTCACGCCAGCTACTCGAATTATTAAGAGTTTAGGGCAGACCACCATGTGCTGTGTATTCTTCTGGATAAATGACATGAAAAGTTTTTTATGATAATCCCTCCTGTGCTTCTTCGCCCCGACAGCTGGGGCTGTAAATATGCTGACTGCACCTCTGTATATGGGTAAAATCCCCCAAATGGGCTCACCAGTTGACCGTGGGTGGTGACCCGTGATGCTCAAGGACGGAATCCTGGTTGCTGAGCAGTCCATGACTTGTAACACACCACTTTGGTTACTTAGGCTAGACGGGTGGACGGAGAGCCCCCCCCCACCGATCCATCAGCTTGTCACGTCAAGCCCTAGCACCTATATGACTGTCTCTATCCTATTAATCTTACGGCAACTTCCCAAACATCTTTATCATATATGTGCTAGAAGGCGTTGGCTGAGTATGACGTTAAACTGAATTTAATGGAGAAATTCTAGGGTCCCATCAATGGGTTAAATGGATAAAAAATGTGTTTACATTTTTTTTTAAATTAAAGGTTTTTGCATTCTCATCAACAATGAATGAAAGAAGACATATTCGGCATAGAATAACCCAACAAGGGTTGACATGCTGCAAATACAACTTACGAACCAACCAAACAACCAACCAACCCTGTGCTTCTGAATTTTATCGGTGTCTCGATGTTTAAATGAATATTTTACATATGTCATAATTTTGTCTATGGGGGTGTTAGATATGGTATCACTGCAAACCGAATTAGGAAACCAATTCCGAATTTATGCTGTTTGTGCTCTCGTAAAACTAATGCACTTAAGAAATTCATGGATCCACTTCTCCCAGCGCGCAGACCTATCGTCAAATATCTAAGCAAAATTCGTCTGTGTTGGCAGAGAAGATAGCTTGTGTGTGTTTTGCCAATAACATAGAATAAATCACATACTATATATGTGGCTGTGTGCATGAGGGAAATTTTCTAATAGACCATGCAGTACACACATACACACAAAACGCTATATATATATATATATATATATATATATATATATATATATATATATATATATATATATATATATAGAGAGAGAGAGAGAGAGAGAGAGAGAGAGAGAGAGAGAGAAAGAAAGAGAGAGAGAGAGAGAGAGAGAGAGAGAGAGAGAGAGAGAGAGAGAGGGGGGTGCAAAAGTAGGTATACACAGTATCACACTGATGAAATTAGTAGCATATTATCTTAAGTGTCTTCATTTTGTAAAATGTTGGTGTCATTATCCATATTTTATTGTGACTAATAATTAACATGTTAATAATAATAATAATTAATGTCATTTCACGTATATGTAACATTTGTTTGTTTAATAAATGCAATGAGTATTGTATGTGTTTTTTTATAACTGTATACCTACTTTTCCACCCCCTGTATATTTATATATATATATATATATATAT
Source organism: Doryteuthis pealeii (assembly GCA_023376005.1). Taxonomy (NCBI): domain Eukaryota; kingdom Metazoa; phylum Mollusca; class Cephalopoda; order Myopsida; family Loliginidae; genus Doryteuthis; species Doryteuthis pealeii. The sequence continues at coordinate 130,628,211 of CM042139.1, forward strand.
ATATATATATATATATATATATATATATATATGAAATAAATATTTAGAAAAAACAAACACATGATGTTAAAATTCGCTGACAGAATTCTGTTTCGACCCTTTATTGAAGTGGTCTTCCTCAAGAGCGAGTTGTGTATGATAGAGAGAACGGCGAAAGTGGACTGTTATGAGACGAAAGTGGTGCAGATGAAACGTTCAATATTATAGCCGGAATTTTTTTAATTTGAATTTTTTTTTTTGTTTATAAATTTAGAAAATGCGTATTCTGTTTTGAAAATAAAATAAAATAAATTTTATTTTATTTTATTAAATCAGAAGCATCGTGGTCTACAGTGCTGGGATTTTTGAACTTTTTGATACTTTCTTTTACATTTTTATACACATTTACATCAAACTCTTTTGAGTTTTCTTTATGAACTATAATGCTTCTGATTTAATAAAATAAAATAAAATTGTAGGTTGGAGGTATTGATGCACACTACACATCATTTAAAAGTTGGGACCCTTCTTCATTCATATACGTGAGGACAGATAGAATGGATCACTGGAACCCATCTGAATCATGGAAAAGAATAACTTGTATCATTATTATCTGCTCTGTCCATCAAAATAAAGAGATTATGCTTGCTGTCCAATGCTTCCTGAACACTATAAAAACAATCAGGCATGAACTGGAGAATTGCAATGGAGACTACGAGGCTGTGGATAGAAGAAAGCAACATAACAGACGATCTGATTGCGTTCGTACAGCAGAATTTCTCGAAAATTTGAAGAAAAAAGTTGGAGGACCCTGATTCCTACGTGGAGTTGCTAAACACTGTAGTCAAGCTCTGGATAACAAGGGTAACTAATGGTAGGTCAAGTGTATTAGCGCTATGGAAAATGTCAATAACCTCGTCCACGATTTGAATTCAGGTTGCTGAGCCCATTTCTTACGACCATAACCATTACATGACGCGCCTCTGTATGTATAGACTTGTAAATTTGGTCAAGAAAAAGTCAAAGACCAATGAAGAAGTCCTAAAACGAAGGAAAACTTAGCGATATCAGACATACTAATTTACCCACCAGACAGTCAGATCCATGGAAAAGAGGTTGACGTCAGGCCTATTGAGGAAGACCTGACAGTGAAAGAAGACCGAAGAGCCAAGGTGCCGAACGCAATACGACCGCTATCTCCCATCGTCCACCTTTTCAACATCTGCTCAGATAATATCCAACAAAGGCCCACGTTTAATAACGTTGTCGTTGATTCGCTTCTCCCAGCATCCAATTGTTTGTTTACTTCCCCCGACCGGTGGACCCCAAAATAAACCATCTGTACACTACGTATCAATTGATGTGTCTAACGTCTTCATTGCTGATTCGCTATGATTAGTGCATATACATAAATGGGAAATTTGGATATTTTCATCAGAGTCGAGTTATTGATATTTGGCTACAATACAAAAGTGACATAATTAATGGCTAAAATAAACGTAGTATTGAAAAGCCGGCTTACCCAGGAAGCGACCGGATAGTTTATTCATCATTTACGTATTGCACAATTCGTAGTACCATGTCAAACTTTTGACCGGTTCATCAAGAAGCACCAGGGGAACAATTCCATTGCAAACACTTGAGGTAGAATCAAACTAAGTTGCGGGTTATATCAGCGTTCACATTGACTAATAAGGTTAGAGAACCAATCACTTGATAGATCGGTCCATTGGGGGAATTATACGGTTATCTGTTGTCGACATTTTGTCTGGAAGTTTATTGGACTTAGCTATTCTTGTAACAAGGGAACAACGAAAATAAGATCCGGAAATAATTCGCTAAAGTCCAGAAAGAGATACATTTTGTCCAGCACAAATATGATTGTTGGCAATTTATGGCCTGTAAAGAGAATGATGCTACTCGGAAATTACGTTTTAAAGATACAGACATGTTTGTGTCATTCATATTACAGATATTTGTAGTCACAAACTTCAATGATGAATAATTATGAATCTTAAATTTGACCGTTAATCAATATCAGTAATTTGACTTAATAATGTATATACTTGCAAAAAAAACCCCTCCGGGCGGTGCAAAAAGTTGTTTTTAAAAGATATTGCAGGGGAAATTAAATAAATAAAATAAATCGTTTAATATTTCTAAAAAAAACTATTACTTACTTAAAAAGCATCATATTCGCTCCATTCCACTGAGATGTTTGTTTTGTTTTACGACAGTAGAGACCTCAAAAACAACGACACGTGATCAGTCTATGCTTTATTGACGTACTTGTCAACATTTCATTTCGCCTTTTTTAAAAATCTCCACTTCCCCAAATTTCCAACACAAAAAGTTGTTACAAGAAAAACTACAACTGATGATTAAAAAAAAAATCAGCTAACGGAAGGTGAATAAGTACCGAAATTGTCATGAAAAGTTGTCGCTAAATTTCTTGGGGGGGGGGGGGGGTCAGGTAAGCAAAACTATTTAATCATAAAAATACAATAGGATTTATAAACATCAAATGGGGGTCCACCATAGTCAATCATGGAATCAAAGGAATCCATAGGTAAAAAAGGTTGAGAACCACTACTTCAAAATATTCCTATCTAATACGAATACTTTTCGAGGGAGAAATGGGGTGACGATGTGGTTGGAGGAGAAAACACTACTAGAATAACCCCCTCAATACTCAATATACATAAAAATATATAAAGTATTAACCTACTTAAATTTTCTAAATAATTTGAAACGTGCAAGCCATATTCCAATAAAACCCCAGTAACCTCAATAAACATTTACATTTACGATTTTACTAACTTATTCAAACAATAAAATGATGAGTATATATATATATATATATATATATATATATATATATATATATACTCGTTTACGATATCAAAAAAGCAGCCCGACGTAATAAAACAAACCCAACTAACAAAAATTTACACAACCTTAAGAAAGCCCAGATAGAACTAGCCAAAAGGTTACAAAAAAGAACAAATAGAATACATCCAAGTATACATTAATAATATCAGACAATCGATAGAAGACAGACAGTAGCGGTTAAAATTCCAAACAGTAAATGAAATTAGTAGTAGGAAAAGTACCTCTAAATCAAAGCTAAAGCCAAACAGCCAAAAAGATAGACTTCAGAAGTAGAAAGACCACTTCTAGAAACGACTGGGGAACCCTCCTAAAATTATAGAAAATAATACCCAAAAGATTATAGATAGACAACTAGACATCAAACTAGGAGATTTTACAACCGAATAACTCAACGAAGTCTTAAAGAAACTAAAAGGCAGAAAAGCTGCAGGTCTTGACGAAATAATGTATGGAAGATGAGAAAGTTCATTGACATACTGCTTAGGTTATGCAATGCAGAATATAGACAAAATAGAATAGATAGATGGACGAAAGGCTGCATCCTCCCAATCCACAAAAAGGGAGACCTAAAAATCGCTAAGAACTACAGAGCCATAACTCTTACTGTTATAGCAGCTAAGATATATAATGCCCTACTTCTTAATCGCATCCGACCTGAAATAGAAAAAATCCTTAGGAAAAACAAAAACGGATTCCGCAGAAATCGATCCACAACCTCTCAGATCATGACTTTTCGTAGGATCATAGTATGAGTTAGGGTATGGAATCTCGGGGGCTACGCTGCTATTCGTGGATATTTCCAAGGCATTTGATTCCATACACAGAGGGAAATGGAAAAAATACTACGAGCATACGGTCTCCCCAAAGAATTGCCGCTATAATGATGCTCTACAAAGACACTAAAGCAATGGTACGTTCACCTGATGGTGACACAGAAATATTTGACATAGCCGCTAGATTCCTACAAGGAGATACATTAGCACCATACATATTTATAATATGCCTAGACTACGTACTCCGAACATCATTAGATGGCATAAAAGAAAAAGGTTTCTGTGCAGAGGACCTCCCGGAGGTAATGAATGATAGGGAGGGTTGGCGAGAGATTGTCATGGATATTCGTGCTAATTGCGCGACATGATGATGATGATATATACACTACAGTATTAAGTTCACTTTGAATTCGCACACTATTGGTAAATCTACATTATTTATTCAGCATTAGTCTATTTTAACTCGGGCATCCACACATACAAAAAAATATACAAAAAAAAAACAGCACTTTTACTTTATTTTTCATAATACAAATATGCGAAGCATACGCGAAACCGTTACAATAACAATTAAAATCTTTACCAAAAAACGTAAACTGTAGGTTTTTACAATTCACGCTTACATACGAAAGTAACATTTTCTATATAGAATTCACCAACAAATATGTCTTACGCAGTAGGTTCCATACACAATCCAATAAGCTTACCAGTGTATTGAATATTGCTGGGGGCATCTTGGGTAGTGGTAATGAGGCTAAAGCCTTGAAACCACGTTTGACCCCTCGGTCATCATCTGATTAAGGCTCTATTGGAATCATCCTTACACCATACACTATCTCTCACTGTTTAAAAAGTTCAGGGTAAACGAGATGTAAATGAGATAACACCCCAATCACCCCGTCGCATCCTTCACCCTCAAAAACTTTAAAAAAATATAAAACACTACTTAAATAACCCCCTCAATACTCAACATACATAAAAATATATAAAAATTCATCCTACTTAAGACTCGCCACAATTTAAGAATTGTCCAATATACATATATACATATATATACACATTGAATTATATATATATATATATATATATATATATATATATATATAGAGAGAGAGAGAGAGAGAGAGAGAGAGATGGGGAAAGATGTATATATGTGTCTGGAGATGCATTTTAAATCTTCCTTAGCTAAATGAATATTGTTTCTAAAGAATGTTTCTAATTATGCCGTTTGAATGATGTATAGCATAAGTATAATTTTTTTCCCGCGCGAAATACATCGAGCGTTTATATTCCTGTTCTTATGTGGCAAGTGCGACGCAGTAAACAATGATACAGTTGAGATGGAATGAGGCGTATTATCCAAACGTATTAATTTCAGACTATTAATAGTTTCGTTGCGTGAAACGCTTCTTGTCTATTCCAGTCGTTCTAACAATTTCAAGGAATTGAAAAAGTCCTGGAAGAGTTCCTATAATAAATACCGTAATTGCTCTTTTATGAAAGAACGCACAGTTTAGGCGAAATGTGGCGTAACACATAAGAAATTCAGCAGTAATAATTGGATAAGTAATAATGATACTCTTAATTCATAAAAATAAATGAGTTTATATCAGCGTGTATATTCGTATTGAATATCTATGAGTGGTCCAAGATACATATTCAAGTGTGGGTTCCACGTATGTTACTTATATAGATGGTTGATAATCGTATAGTTTATGTATTTACCTGACGTAAATGAAAGAAAGTGGTGGCGCTTGGTGTAATGGTTACCGCCGTATGAAGTGGACACGGTGAGAAGAGATAAAATCCTACATGCGGTTGTTTGCATTTCACGCTAATACCCTTGGGAAAGGTATGAATCTAACTATTCTCCCTCCAGCTATTGATACATAGTAGGCTAAACTGGGCTGTTTAACCTTGGTTAGGCACCAGTCACAAGAAAGGAAAACTATGAATTAAAACCTGTTATACTCCGCTGAAGGAATTGACCTTGTGTCACATCCTACTCTTGCAGAGGGGTTGATAAATATGTAAATAAAAGAGAATGTTGAAAAAAATTAAATGTGCTTACTAAAGAAATCTGTAAAGAATGAAACATGATAAACATCAATTAGTTACTGTTTTTTTTTTATATCAGGCTTGTCAACTGTAACACTCCTGTTATCACCAACAGCTACAAAGAAACTTACTTCTACTTATTTACCTAACCACATATGTTCACATTGACAGACTGAGATAATAATTAAATAATAGATTAGTTGTATCTATGATTTTGAGAGTAGTGTAGAAAGTGAATAGGAAATTGTATTTGGAGATGCCAGGAAAAATACGTGATGCAAGTTAGAATGTAAGACATTCAAATTTTATTTATAGGATTAAGCATTATCACCTATTGTTGATTTCTTTAGCTTTTATTTTCAGTTTTTTTTTCTTATTGTAGCTACTCTGACCTTTATTATGTGGCCAGTTCTAAATCTAGTAAAATCTTAAGATAATAGCATTGCTTCAAAAAATATAATTTATGTATGTATATATTTATGTAGGATGTGACATGAGGTCAATTTCTATCCGAAATTTAACAGGTTTGCATTTATGTCTCTCGGTTTTTGAGACCAGTTTACACTGAAGTTGAAACACCAATAATAAAGTAAGTGATATTTTTTTCTTTTATATCTTTTATTTGTGGTTTAACTTTATGCTGAATCCATCTTTTCTCTCTCCAGACAGAATTAAATAGTCGGTAAGAACTTTCTTTTACCTTTGTTGGCTAGGAGAAGGGAAACTATAAATTAATACCAGATATAAGTTACAGTTTAACACAGTTGGTAGAGTATACGACTAGGAACCACAAGGTCCTGGGTTCGATACAGGCGCTTGCCAACTGAGCGTATAGGTAGCACAGGGATCTGTATGATAAAGTGAGCAGGTAATAGTAGATGTGGCGCTCCACCTCATAAGTCAAAACAGGCTCCTTGGTCTGGCGCTAGTGAAAAGGGATGTATTACTTCCTCGCTGTCTGGCTGAGACCGACTTTAGGCCACCGCTACGGCTTAATTTTTATTTTGTGTCACATCTTACCGATAATGGCAAATTTTGTTAAATTCATACGTAACCAAACAATCTACTATTTAATAGTGGGTTTGATACTCACTGGATGCTTCATACTTGCGATCTTGTGTCACATCCTATCTGTGGTGAACGGGTCGAAAAATTACCTACTTAAACAGACACTCAAGATAACTGAGTTGACCGTGATTTCTTATAGACAAACAGACTGAATGTTTTCACACATGTTAAACGATGACATTGACCAACTGAATTTCAATGAATGTCTCCAAACTGAAAAATAAAAATTGGATAACAACCTCATTACTTTCTAGACGGACCTTATATTCTTTTGTTGGAGACGCGTGGTCTAATGGTTAGAGTCGTAGGAAATGTAATCGTCTACCCGAGTTCAATTCCTGGACGAAGCTGTTTGCAATTCACATGGCGCTAATTCCCTTAGGAAAGGTGTGAATCTAATTTTCCCTCAAGCTATGGGTAAATAGCAGGGCAGGCTGAGCTCTTTAACCATGGCTAGGTAACCAGTCTGGAGAAGGAAAACTCTAAATTCAAACATGTTAAACTCCGCTTAAGAAATAGACCTTGTGTCGCATCCTGCTAATGCGGAGGGTTTGGTAAATATATATATTCTTTTGTCAAAATCAGACTCAGGTGTCAGCTGCTGTCTCCTCTTTCTATAAATAGGCATAATGACATTATCATATTAAACTGACTGAAGAATCATATGCTTTGAGATTTCAGAAATAGGAAATAGCGATGATGGAAGCTTTTTCAACTTTGCAGTGAAAACCAAAGTTACGCACTGGAAATTAAGTTCTCCTCTCCAGACCGACTGGAGACGGTTTCAACTGAAACGGGGGAGGGGGTAACCGAATCTGTTCATTCTTGTCTTCTTTCTGCCAACGAACGTCCAGGCATCAATTGGTGTCTTCTCAACAAATTAACCCGATTATAAACGGTCAGCTTCGCTGGGCTTGCCTTTCTGGCATTGTCTCGTCATAAAAGTTGGCATCTTTGCACAACAGAAGAAAGAGAGATTTCTTGTCGTGTGATGTTCCAACTTGGAACGGTCAATGTACGCCAGTGGCTCTCAGATACAAGGTCGGCGCTTCCATTTTCGTCCAATTACAGACGCGTTTAAACTCTTCGCAAAGTTCAGCCTCTAAGAAATCGTTGTATATCTATTGGTTCTCATAGACTTTAAAATAAATATCAACTATAAATAATATCCCTTTTCTCTTAATTTCTCTCTCCCCCCCTCTCTCTCTCTCTCTATATATATATATATATATATATATATATATATATATATATATATATATTTGGGAGATTATGTGCTTAATTAAAGTCATACCTAATTTGTTAATTAATTAATTATGATTAAATGAATTTGGCGTGCATATCGGTTTAAATGTAAAGCGTAAAAAAATTTCTCGATTTGTTTACGCTTTACATTTAAACCGATATGCACGCCTAATTCATTTAATCATAATTAATTAATTAACAAATTAGGTATCACTTTAATTAAGCACATAATCTCCCCAAAATTGTCGGCCTTCGCCATTTCAAACACATTGTTTATTCACTTCATATATATATATATATATATATATATATATATATATATATATATATATATATATATATATATATATATATATATGCCCCCCGAATATCCCTAAAACTGCTATAAAATAATTGTTTTCATGAATAAATATACCAGGATTATACATTCCCTACTAGATAACGGATATAATTACGTATCATTCATTACCAAACTTAATGGTATTGAAACTCTGTGTTCCAAAAATAAATTGCACAACCTTTATATATATATATATATATATATATATATATATATATATATATGTTCAGTTGAAAATTGTAAGTCACATAATAATAATTTTAAATTGTAAATTTCAAAATAGTTTTTTTGTATGTTACATAATAATCAGCCGCTAATTTTAAATTATATATTAATCTATTGTAAATGGTAAATTTCATCATGATTAGTTGTAAATTCTAAATTACATAATTCTTAATTATTATTGTATATAACACTAATCAGTTGTAAATTGTTAAGTCCATAATAATCACAAGTAAATTGTAATTTAAAACACCTACACTTAGGATAAACTCTAATTCTAAACTTTTAGGCTATGTAATTATTTGCCTACATTAATCTGCTCACAGCGGCTCTCCCATCGCTGGGATCCTACCATAAGCATCTGGCAGTGGTTTTCACAGGTGTCACTTGTTTACACTCAGATTACAATAATAATAATAGGACTTTATTTGAATAGAATGAATTCTGAGGTGAATAATAGTGAACTTTTGAAATATCCTTTAACTCATCTGTGTGTGAAATCCATTTATTTATTTGTTGATCCACACTTAAGATTTTTGATTTTCCGGGCTTCCTTTTTAATTTTTTTTATTACCCTACTACCATAATATAACACAATTATATCAAAAGTTTGGATTATTAAATTACGTTCAGTGCATACAGATGCCATTCAGTTGAAAATTAACCTTAAAGTTACTTTATTTTCTACGTTAGACTATTGCTCGAAACAAATCTCACTAAGAGGTACAGTTGGGGTGAATGGATTGGTTTAATCAATATATTTAAAACAATTTCTTCTTTTTGACTCTATTTTCCTTTATGTTTACACTACAGTCAAAAAGATGTTGTATCGCTTTATATAGTTCTAAAGTGAGTCAAACGTTTGGCAGCATTTGGATACGTGCTTATATTACCTGATCGAAACAGTTCAACCGAGGAAAATACTTGCTGTGGTTGGTAGTATCGTTGTAGTTGGTGAACTGATCCATCATGCATCACTTCACACCATGTGTGATTTCAAAGCAACACGGATAAACGTGCCCCGTAGATTAATTATGCTTTACCAATTCAAGCTGGCTCATAACGCAGCAGAAGCCACCATATAAATTTGTGGTGGCAAAAGTTGCGGTTGATATCAGTACAGTAATCAAATGGTGCAAGAAATTTTGCAATAGAGGCTAATCTGGTAAGTAGTACTCTGGGAGTATCAGGCGAGCTTCACATTATCAAAAGTTTGCATAACATTGTCTCACCCTAGCAACTCTAAGACGAAGATCCATAGAATTGATCTCTCTCTCTCTCTCTCTCTGTCTCTCTCTCTTCTCTCTCTCTCTCTCTCTCTCTCTATATATATATATATATATATATATATATATATATATATATTTTACGTGACTACAACTCATTATCACGTAATTACGTGACTAAACCTCATGATCATGTAACACTGACTGCACGGAGACACATAAATCTCACTCCTCAATCTTCTATCGGTCTTCGCCCCGAGCAAATCTTCCAGACGGCATCCAGAATCCGTGCAGAAGTCATTTATGTAGGTTTTTGCTGACCACCCTACACTGTTATGTCTATGTGTAGGTGTCCACAAGAGAACGTCACTATGAGTTCGCAACAACTTATAACTTTCAAAATGTTGCAAACATTGACTCCATCTAGTTACTGTAAGCCAAAGGAGCATAGAATTGATCGGCAAAAAAACATGTGAAAAAACCAAACTCATCATTTATCAGGTCACGCTGACAGCACAGATATCCATGACTTTCTCATCAACAGACGTTATTGGTCATTGCTTCTGGCAGGTCATCCATACGGTATCCAGTATCATGCAGAGCATTTTCTTACATTGGGGAGTACATGTGTAGATGTCCATAGGAGAACGTTACTTATAAGTTCGTCTTATCTTAACAACGCGTATATTGCAAAACAATTGACTGTCACGAGTAACTGTAAGACAAAGTATGATATAATTGATCTGGCAAAAACATGTGTAAACAGCAAAGTGACTAAACCAACGCAACGATGAACAGGAATATATTCGAAATCTTAACAAATCGTAGTATTAAATTGAAATTTAGTTCTTTATCATAAGAATATCCAGATCTTTTCCTTTTTATCTAGAAAACTTTTCAAATTTTCATATTTATATTTTCGCTGCGCAAAATTCTATCGTTTATTATATTTATTATTTTAAAGCAGAAATAATGTTTGATATATGATAATCAAAATCTTTCATGAGTTCTGATTCATGTCTGTGATCGCCGTAAAATTCTTTCTTGATCAATGGAGCATTTTGTTATTATGTCGGGAGAATAAGCATTACTATCGATTTCTGCGTCTCAGACAAAAGACCTTTTTTTCATCTATCAGTTGCCATTGAGAATAAAGGAAAGTACGTAATCATTAATCCTTTGGTAACTGCTTATGTATACATTGTCTGCGATTGAAACGTTATTTTCAAAGAAGCTGAGATTTTTAAAACTGTCTTCCTCATACATAGATGTAGAAATAAGGATATAAATATGTAGCAAATATATATATTATTATAATATATATATATATATATATATTATATATAATATATATATATATATATATATAGGAATAGAAAGATATAACACTATCATAATGTTATCAGATAACTGGTGATATTAAATCAAATACTTAATATTAATTGTGATAGTTTATTAACAGTTAGTTACAAATATTTTTGATAAGGTAGTATAAAGAAGAATAAACATAAGAATTATTCAGTTCGTACTTGTGAAGGTTATTTAACTACCCGCTTAATTTAATGTCAAATCAAAATTATTAAAATATAAATATTTTGATTTGGGGCTAGACAGAAATATCCGTTTCAAATTCATGTCAGGCAAGTAAAAATTGATCGGAAAGTTATAACTAAAAGTGTGGCACAAGGCCTTTGACACAATAATAAAGTATTATCGAGTGGCTCAGCAATCAAAGAAAAGTGGGTGGAGCTTTTTCCCCCTCTTCGAGATGTGAAACCCAAGGCCATAGTTTTGAATGGCCACCCAATCAATGTGGACCTCGTGGAATTATCTTACTCCCACAGGATGATTGCGCTACGAGGTCATTGGTAGAGTGTTCCTGATGACTGACCAATCAGAGCCGTGTATTCAGTGCTCTGGACCCATAAAAGAAAGACATCGGAGGATGGGCCATAGCCATAAGACCCAAAGCCCTTGCGCTGACTTCACCAACAAAGTCCTGAATTTGACAATTCAACTAGAATTCATTAGCTCTATGATAAACTTTATGTTGATTAGCTGTAGAAATTTTGCAAGTCAACTGAAGAATCTCTATTTCGGAAAATTCCAACTTCGAGATTAAAAAATCCTTTGTTGTTTGTACATGATTTTAATTATTGTATAGTATATAATGATTTGTTATTTACTCCTGTACAAGCGATACTGAGTTATTGAAGTAGTTGACAGTAGTTAACAGCAACTGGTAAATTTGATCGTATTCAAACTCAGCAAGAATCGAGAGAAGTCCGACATAACTCATCCACAACATTCCTGTCGTCGATCAACACAACGTAGGGGAGGGAAGTCCGAACGAGCAGGTTCACCGGAGACAAACCAACTTATCAGTGACCCGCAACACGACACCCACTTACAGAATCACAAAACCGAATATAGGCGACGATGGCGATAAGCTTTTCACACAATGCATAGAAAGAAGTAGACACACATATGCACACGCAAATATATATATATATATATATATATATATATATATATATATATATATATATATATATATATATATAATATATATATGTATATATATATATATATATATATATATATATATATACTAGTAAATATATGCACCCTCTGGGTGCAAAGTATTTAAGTTTTAATGTAATAAAATATATTAAATTAGAAAGGCTAATGAAACTAAATAAGAATGCAGATAAAATGATTTGAAACAGAGGGGTGTAATCGAAAAGTAGAACAACTGAAACTTACTCTTCTATCACTCTCGTCTTTCATTGCTAAATTTCCCTAATTTAATAACTTAGTTAAAATAGTAAGTAAAGAATAAAATCAGAATTATTTCTTCTCGTGAAGCGATTTATTTTAAGATTTATTGAAGAGATTTTTGATCATATTCATTAAGATAAAACCATACAATTAAAAATCAATGATACTAAGCACATATTTATTAAAATCAAATTTTTAATATCAATATGCAAATTAGCCTCCTGTTCACACTGTAAACTGCTATTTTAGTCTATATATAAATACAATTGCATGTTATTCAATTGTAGATATGATTAACAGTATTAATAAATTTTATTAGAAATTGAGGTTTAAATGAAAAAAAATCATGGAGAATGCGACGTAAATGACTAAGGAATTGTGACTTGAGTAGTGATATAGTTTCGGTTACAGACAGAAAAACCACAATCTCCATTAATAAGATGTGTGTATGTGTGTGTGTGCGTGTGCATGCGTGCGAGAGTGTGTGTATGTATATGCATGTTCACGCAGTGCTGCCGTCACTAGCAAATGCGACACAAAATCAATTTTAAGCGAGGTAAGCTGGTTGGAATTGTGAATTTCATTCTCATAGACTGATTGCCATACAGAGGTTATGGAGCAGTTTTTCCTACTATATCCACATGTTTAAGAGGGCAAGATATGGAGTAATCATAATATATATATTATATATATATATATATATATATATATATATATATATTAGGGTAGGTTGATTTTCAACTTTTTTATAATATCAACCAGTGTCAACTGGGGAAAGTTGGTTATTTCTATGATAAGTACTGATACCAAAAAGTTGATTTCTAACTTTCACAGCATTTAGTTTAAAATCATCTAATATGAAACCTACCAAAATACTTGTTTATAATACATTCAAATAGAAAATTGCTTAAATATCTGATAATTTAATCCATAATGTTTGTCAATTTATTCTATTCAAATAAAATGAATGATATATCAAAATATCATTTAAATTGAAATTATAACCCCACCCAACCTAACAGGTCAGATAAGCTCCATTTACCTCATATACTGAGATACGTCAATAAAAACGTTGCAAGATATTGTAAAACAGTTCTTTTTCTGTTATCAATGGAACAAAAGCAAACAAGTATGGGCTCAGCTGGGAAAAGATTAAGGGATGATGATTTTAATAAAAGCTACCATTTTAATTTGAACACTCTTCTAAAAATCTACTGGTTACTAATAGCGAGTCTTTTATGTTTCTATTGTATATAATAATTGTAAGACATGAAGACATGACAAAATAACATGAATGCTGTGAAAATAATAGCTATTTTTATCATGACATTACATTAAACTTCTCTTTTGATGCATAGAAAGGCCTCAATTTCATGGCATAAGACTTTTGTAATGATGTACTATGCCTTGCTTCATACTATTGCCGACTGTGAAGCTGTTGTTGTTAATTTTACTGCCAATACGAATCTTTGTGAATGTGAAAGCAAATCAGGCACTCTTATTTTGTCCCACTCATTGATGACTCCAGATGTTTATAATCTGAAATTCTTATGTGAATCCAGGCTTAAAATTTCCATTTTGTGACAGGTCGATCAACTGAGAGCAATGTGTAGCATCAACATTTATATTTGGAATTTTAAGCATCTCTTGGTTTGCTCACCACTCCTGAAAAAAATTTTAAAAATCAATTTATTTAATTATATCAAAAATTAAACTTATAATGAAATTAGGATAGTACTTCAAAATGAAACTATAAATCGAGGAATTATTTAAATCAATTTTACGCGAATTACTTATCTAATGGCTAAAATTTTTTATAGCTTCTTCCTTCACTCTTAGTTCTTCTGATTTAAGCATTGTATGCAACATATTTTACAGTATGTGGCCAAAAGCGTTACGCAATTGTGAATGTAATCTCCTGAATTTCAAGTGGTATCTAGATCTGGCTATGTAGTTTTGAATACGTATTTAGGGTAAATGCCCGTGTCTAAAACCCATACTCTGATGGCTACACCAACTATAGGCTTGATTTAAGGGTCACATTTTCCATGCAGCATATGTATGGGTTGAATTTATCTCATGAAATCCCTAGAAGCCTATGTTTTAGATTTTTTCTGCAAACCCGGGTATAATCTGACCTACAATATCTTTTCGGTTACACTAGGCGACATTCAGAACATTGATTATGATACTATTTAAATGCATTTGCGCAAGAATAGGCAAACTCTTTGAGAAAAATATTTTGTACAGTTATGCTTTATGTCAATTAGCAACTTTCTACGGGTTGTGCTTAAATCAACATACCTTTAATATATATATATATATATATAAAATAATATATATATATATATATTATATATATGTAATTATATATATTATATTATATATATATGTTGCATATAGTATACTTATTATGATAAGTAATATGTGCTCAATATCGTGGATAAAGAATATATATCTAAGTTAGGGTATGTCTATTGTAATTTTATTTAAGAAAGTGAAATCCACTTGCCCTAATATATATATATATTATATATATATATATATATATATTATATATGGTGTGTGTGTGTGTGTTTGTGTGTGTGTGTGTGTGTGTGTGTGTGTGTGTGTCCTTAAGCATAATGGGTCAAATTTGGCCTCATTGGGGATATTCCTTCTCTGCAGAGGTACAATCCGTGTATTTACTGCCCAGCCCGCTGGTGTGTGCTGGTGGACTGTTTGAAAAAATAAGTAAGGTTTCTATGAAATTATTCATTTAAGAAAAAGTATATTATAATGATCTAATAACTTGATTAATTCTTTTCCAAATGATCTAAATTTTATCAGCATGTGTAGAATCAACTCAGTATAACACGTTTAATGTTTATGCTTTTCTCAGGTGTATGATCGGCATTCACTGGGAACGAAAATTAAACATCGCAGTGGTCTGTACATCCTCTTAAAATTTGAGATCATTTGAACTAGAAATGTTCAAGTTATTATGCGATTACGGAACGATATCAATTTCTCTGAAACACCATGTACATCTCAAATGATATATATCTTTTTGAACGAACTGTATATTGAAAAAATAAATTGAAAAATGTTACACAGATGCAGTGAAAATAGGATATCAATTTTGAATAAAAAAGGCTTTGAAGCCAATTACATAGATAATACGGAAAAGCGGGAGACTGGTACATTCTATGTTGACTCAGATTTGTTTGTTCAGATAGATGGGCTACAGTAAAAAAAGATAAATAAATGACACTCCCTTGCGGTGATTTGGTAAAATCACAATTATATTATCAACATCATAAAAAAGAAGACAATACCACGACTTACTACAGCCCAGTGTCGTCAGTTAATACGAATATTGAATCTCAGGAACACTTTTTTACAGGAGGAATAGACGCTGTTGCCTGATCATTACAATAAATGCATATATCATAATAGAATTGACATGTAAATACACATTTTGTCCTTAAATAGTTTGACATAAATTGTATTTGAAAATATGTAGGTCCCGTCGTCTGGGGGTGTAGAGTACACAGACTGCGCCTTACAGAGGATAAGACACCCCAATAGGGGCCACAGATAGCTTGAGTGGCCGAACCGTAATGGCCCAAGAGGAGGATTGTTGGTGGCCTGAGCTGTCTGTGACCGGGTACTAAGTGGTCGCGCTTGTTGTAATAGTCTGCATTCTTTCTATCATATTGGTGTATTAGTTCTAATTTTTGTGTCTCTTTGTTTGCTGACCTGGGACATTCTTGCTATCTCTTTAATTTTGAGTGATTATCTCTCTATTCTTCTGGTCTACTACCTTGAGGTACCTTGTTTTTTTTTGTGTTCATTGTTGTTTTAGTAATGAAAACAAGATTCTTCAATATTTTGTAGATCGTCTTGATTTAGCTCATATTAACCATACAATGCTACTACGAACGCAAACTGAACAACGCAGAGGACAGCAAATCAGGTTTTCGTGAGCAGAAAAGGACTAGTGATTGAGATTAACGTATTTTTAATTCAAATAAACCGAATATGTAAACACCCTGACATGCAAACTCCACTTCAGCCCTGGCTGGAACTGACAGGGCGGTCGGAAAGCTTCATCCGGTCAATTCGACTTGGTCATGCAATCCAACATCTATACGTTAGAGACTTTGACCGTATTCTTCCAGTATGCAAATACCCACCCTTTTTATCATTTAGGTGCTAGACGGCGGTTGCTGAGGTCACAAAAAGTTATTAACACTCGTGAGTTGATGAATAATTATTTCTAACAATTTGTTGAGTTAAAAGAAAAATCCACATTAATTATTTCCACCATTTTAGGTGTCCTAGGTAATGCACAAACATACTTGTGCAGTGTCCAATTCTCGACCCTGGGGTGGGGTGGGGTGGGAGTACCCTTTATTGTTATTGGTCCCATGTCCATTATCCTGGTTAATGAAGTCAGGGAAATTATTTCACTCCAGTTTATAAAACTATTCGCTTACACATATGAATAGAAAGACTGGATTTGAACATTAGGTAAACCCACAAGTGTTGATATGCCATTAAAGAAATAACCAAATAACTATGTGAAGAATACGAGTGGCCATGTTTGTACTGCAAAGAAAGCAGCAAAAATGACGTGATCAGGCTCAACTTCGATTCACTTGACACCAAGAGTTACCAACATAAGCACGTCCATGCAGAACACAGTGTGACAATAATAAGAAATGTTTTATGGCGAAAAGTTCCGAATTTTTTTACTCTTCTCGTATATAAGTTATATAAATATAGGAATTTAATATGAAGTAATTGTGACAGATTATTCGGATCATATACGGAAATCCGATCTCAACTGCATAGGACACAGGCTTGGAAGAATTTCGTTTTAATCTTATCAGTGAGATGATTTCCGTATGATCGATAATTGTCACAATGTACTTTCATATAAATTCTATATTATATATACTTATATACGAGGAAAGAGTAAAAAATTCCGAACTTTCGGCCAAACATTTCTTTATATTGTACACTGTGTTGCTGCATGGACGTGCTTATTGGTTGTACTCTTGTGTGTCAAGTGATCGAAGTTTTTGCGCTGATCACGTCATTTGCTTGCCTGTCTTTGCAGTAAAACAATGGCCACTCGTATTCTTTCAATAGTTATTTGGTTATTCTTTAAATGGCATTGCAACACTTGTGGTTTACCTAATATGTCACATCGCAGTCTTTGTATATCATATGTGTAAGCGAATGTTTTTATAACTGGAGGAATAATTCCCTTAACTTCATTAACGCCGAGTGAATGGACATGGGCAATATACAATAAGGGTACTCCCACCCACCCAACCCAGGGGTCGAGAATTGAACACTGCAAAAGTATGTTTTCGTGTCATACTAGGAAATAAAATTGGTGGAATAATTAATGTTGGATTTTTCTTTAACTTCAACCAAATTTGTAGAATATAATTTTCATCAACTTCCGAGGTGTTATAATAAATTTTGTGGTTGACCTCAGCAACCGCTTCTAGCACTATAGAAAAAAGGGTTGGGTATTGTGCCATACTGAAGAATACGGTCAAGTCTAAGTATAGATGTTTGGGATTGGCACATGACAGTCAATTGACGCGGATGGAGCTTTCGCGACCGCCTGTCTAGTTCCAGCAGGGCTGGAAGTGGAGTTTTGGCATGTCAGGGTGTTACATTCGGTTATTTGAATTTAAAATACGGTTAATCTCAATTCATAGTCCTTTGTTCTGTCACGAAACTCTGATTGCTGGTCCTCTGGTTGTTTCAGTTTGGTTGTATAGCAATGTAATGCGTTAATATGAGCTAAAATAAGACGTCTACAAAATATTGAAGAATATGTTTTCATTACTAAAAACAACATGAACACAAAAAACGAAGTCTCAAAGGGAGTAGACCAGAGAAATAGAGAGATTAATCAATTCAAAAATTAAAGAGATGCAGAGATGTTCTCGGTCAGCAACAAAGAGACACAAAAAGATAGAAGCTAAGTACGGACAAATATGAAGAAAAGATTGAGGGAGCCTATACAAAGGGACCACTTAGTACCGGGTCACAGACAGTCAGCACACAAATCCTCCTCTTGGGCATTACGGTTCGCACTCAGGCTACTGTGGCCCTTTGGGTTCTTACTCCTCTGTAAATGGCGCAGTCTGTGTACTTACACCCCAGACGAGGGAACCTACATATTTTTCAATACAATTTATGTCAACTAATTAGGAAAAATGTGTATTTACATGTCAATTTATTATGAATTAATAACGTGCATTATTTGTATGATCAGGCTAACAGCGTCTTATTCCTGCCTGTAAAAAAGTGTTTCTGAGGATTCATATTCGTATTCACTGACGACACTGGCTGTAGTAGTAGTCGTGGTATTGTCTTCTTTTTTATGATGTTGTAATATATAATTGTGATTTTACAAAAATCACCGCAAGGGGATGTCATTTATTATCTTATTTACTGTAGCCGCATCTTTATATGAAACAAACAAATTTGAGTAACATAGAATGTACAGGTCTCACCGCTTTCCCGTATTATTCTATGTAATTGGGCTTGCAAGCCTTTTTTATTCAAATTGATATCCTATTTTCACTGCATCTGTGTACTATTTTTTCATTTTTTTTTTTCATATACAGTTCGTTTCAAAAAGATGATATATCAATTTGAGATGTACATGGTGTTTTCAGAGAAATGATATGTTCCGTAATTTTCATAAATACTTGAACATTTCTAGTTTCAAAATGACTCAATTTTAAAGAGGATGTAAGACACTGCGATGTTTTAATTTTCGTTTCCCAGTGAATGCCGATCATACACCTGAGAAAAGCATAAAAATTAAACGTGGTAATCTGAGTTATTCTAACATGCTGATAAATTTTAGATCATTTGGAAAGAATTACATCAAGTTATAGATATATAATATTACTTTTTTTTCTTAAATGAATATCTTCATAAGAAACCTTACTTATTTTTTTTTCAACAGTACACCATGCACACCACCAGGCGGGCTGGGGCAGTAAAATACGGATTGTACCTCTGAGAGAAGGAATATCCCCAAATGAGGCCAAATTGACCATTATGCTTAAGGGACACAAACACACACACACACACACACCACAACACAACCCACAACACATATATAATATATATATGTATTATTACTACTTCTAATAATAATTCCTACGACGAGGAGTGGATTTTCACTTTCTTAAATAAAATTACTAAGACATACCTCAGACTAGAATTATATTCCTTTATCCAGATATTGAGGCACTATTTACTTATCAATATAGTATACTATATGTCAACATATATATATATATATATAATATATATATATATACAATATATATTATATTATATATATATAATATATATATTATATATATATAATTTAGGTATTGTTTGATTTTTAAAGCACAACCCCGTAGAAAGTTGCTAATTGACATAAGCATACTGTACAAAATAGTTTTTTCTCAAAGAGTTTGCTATTCTTTGCGCAAATGCATTTAAATAGTATCATAATCACTGTTCTGAATGTCGCCTAGTGTTAACGCGAAAAGATATGGTAGGTCAGATATACCCGGGTTTTTGCAGAAAAATCTAAAACATAGGCTTAGGGATTTCAGAAGATAAATTCAACCCATACATATGCTGCATGGAAAATGTGGACCCTTAAATCAAGCCTATGTTGGTGTTAGCCATCAGAGTATGGGTTTTAGACACGGGGCCATTTACCCTAAATACGTATTTTCAAACCTACATAGCCAGATCTAGATACACTTGAAATTCAGGAGATTACATTCCATTGCGGTAACGCCTTTTTGGCCACATAACTGTAAAATATGTGCATACAATGCTTAATCAGAGAAGCTAAGAGTGGAAGGAAGAAAGCTATAAAGAATTTTAGCCATTACAGATAAGTAATTTCGCGTAAAATTGATTAATAATTTCCTCGATTTATAGTTCATTTTGAAGTACTATCCTAAATTTTCCATTATAAGTTTAAATTTTGATATATTAAATAAATTGATTTTTAAAAATTTTTTCAGGGTGGTGAGCCAACCCAAGAGATGCTTAAAATTCCAATATAAATGTTTGATGCTACACATTGCTCTCCAGTTGAATCGACTGTCCAAAAATGGAATTTTAAGCCTGGATTCACATATAAAATTTCAAGATTATAAATCTGGAGTTCATCATGAGTGGGACTAAAATAAGAGTTCGCCTGATTTGCTTTCACATTCAGCAAAGATTCGTATTGGCGTAATTAACACAACAGCTTCACAGTCGGACAATAGTGATTGAAGCAGGCATAGGTACATCATTACAAAAGTCCTTATGCCATGAATGAGGCCTTCTATGCCATCAAAAGAGAAGTTTAGTATGTCAGATAAAAATGCTTATTATTTTCACAGCATTCATGTATTTTTTGGTCCTGTCTTCATGTCTTACAATTAATTATATACAATAGAAACATAAAAGACTCGCCTATTAAGTAACAGTAGAATTTTAGAAGATGTTTCAAAATTAAAAATGGTAGCTTTTATAAATCAATCATCCTCTTAATCTTTTCCCCAGCTGTAGCCGCATACTTTGTTTTGCTTGTTCCTTGATTAACAGAAAAAGACTGTTTTTTACATATCTTGCAACGTTTTTATTGACGTAATCTCAGTATATGAGTATGGAGCTTATCTGACCTGTTAGGTTTGGGTGGGGGTTATTAATTTGCAATTTAATGTATTTTTGATATATCATTCATTATTGAATAGAATTCAATTGAAAAACCATTTTATGGAATTTTTTAAATTTTTCCCAAAAAAATATTTAAGCAATTTTTCCTATTTGAATGTTTATAAACAAGTATTTTGGTAGGTTTCATAATTAGATGATTTTTAAAAACTAAATGCCTGTGAAGTTAGAAATCAACTTTTGGTATCAGTACTTATCATAGAAATAACCAAATTTCCAGTTGACACTGGTTGATTATACTAAAAAGTTGAAAATCAACTCTACCA
>CM042139.1:130651139-130716393 GCA_023376005.1 Doryteuthis pealeii
AGGAGAGAGAATCTTTTAAATCACTTTTAACTATGTCAAACTTTCGGAAAAAATTCAAAACCGAATTATATTACTGGTCACTGACAAAAAATGCAAAATACAAAATCAATTATTAATTTCTTTCTTTAAAATATTGTCAATCAGCCTCCAAGGCTTTTCTCACGAAATCAATCCAAAGTTTTTTTCAAAAATCACCAGTGTCAAAATCCACAATTCATCAATATTAAAATTACTAAGTTACTTTTTTTTCAACAATCTCTGATTAAATTTAAATCTGACTTTTTTTTTCTAAAAATGTTAACATTCAAAATGGCCGACATGTGGGGAAAATTACCCGCTTGACTCAAAAAAACATTCATTTCAAAGATGGCGGCCATGTCTACGTGACTGGTTATTCAAAAAAAAATTTCCATTCATCCTTCAGCCAATGAGAGACAAGGAGGGGGGGGGGTAAGTTGGTTCTTCTCTCAAAATCAACCCCAAAGGATTTTACAATTATACGCCATTTTTATTTTTCCTCCAAAATTCAAATAATTCACCAGCTTCTTAAAATTATCCCATTAATCAGGGTAACAAACCTTATTACTTCTAAAATTCAAACTAAAAAATAGGCACTTGCTCTTTCTGGAGTTTATTCATTTATCCGTTTATCTACGAGAAATTCTAATCTCTCAAATCACAATTTATGTCTTCACTCCACAACCGGCGTTAAATCAAAGACATCAATCAAAGATCAAAATTTTGAAGAAATCGACCACAATCGTATTCCCCCAAAACAAAAAATATATACATATATACATCGTGCTGAGCAGAGTAAACACGAAAAACCTCTTGGAGCAGGGCACCACCATTTATCTCTTATTCTGACATATTCAAAACTCCAAAAAACACAGGAAAATGTAGGCTTCCACGCCTTTCGAAAAACCATCGAATTGCCTAATTAGGACATTTTCCAAAAACAGGATCTCTGGAATTGGTGAGTCCTTCTGTAAAGACCACTTTCATTACCGTGAGTCCAAAAAGATCCAAAAACATATAACTTAGGCGAATCTCCAACAATTGACCCAAAATCAGACCTTCAATCCGAATGAAAAACAGCATTGTGATTTAACATAAAAAAAATATTACATTCTCAACTAAAAGTTTCAAAATTACTTCTTTAAAAATTAACTTTCTCCTTGCACGGATAAAAACTCACTAGAATTACAAAATTATTTAAATCCATCATAACATTATGAGTACAAATGACATAAATGCATGGGTAATCTCCAAAAAAAAATACAGCTTCAATCGAAAAACGAAAAAAATCAAAAAGAAAAAATTCCAAAATGGCGGCTGAAATTTTTTCTAAAATTCACCACGTGTTCTACCGGTCAAAAAAATCTTCCCAGGGGGGGGGGGGGTTGTCGTCGTTGTGCACATGAATTCTGCAACAATTACTGTTAAATCACTTGCCTTCAGGGTGGGAGTACATATTCTTTAGTCTTCCTCTCTCTTTTTTCTCCGTGGCATATACTTCAGTATCTCTCTCTCTCTCTCTCTCTCTCTCTCTCTCTCTCTCTCTCTCTCTCTCTCTCTTCTCTCTCTCTCTCTCTTTCCTTTATAGCATACACACTCTTTTTTTTCTATCTTCAAAACAATTCAAAAACTATGGCAAATGACCTTCCACAACTTCAATCATACAGCAAAAAAAAATTTTTTTCTCTTTCTCTCTGTCTTTCCTCACAAAATTTCAACTTATACATATCAAAACTTGACCCTTTTTCTTTTTCTCTTTCTTTGGCATATACACTCTGTCTCTCCCTTTTTTTTCATAGCATACAAACTGTCTCTCTTTTTCACTCTATATTTTAAACAATTTAAACAATCTATTAGCATCCTTTTTCAATAGCATCTTTTTCAAACAAATCTAAAACTTCTGCAAAGTTCAAAATTTATACAACAAAAATTAATTGTCTCTTTCTTCTTTTTTCTTAAAACAATGTCTCTCTTTCTTTCTTTCAGTCAAGTCTCGGATTTCTTTCTTTTTCTTTCTGAAAGTACTTAAAACAATATCCCTTTTGTCTTCTTTTTTTCTTTCTTTTCAACATTCTATCTTAACTTCAATTTTTTTTTGTGACAAATCTAGATAGATCTTTGAATATTAGTTCACTCTTTTTTTTTCTATTGTCTTTTTCTATAGTCTGTTTCTAAAAGCAATGTGTGTGTGTGTGTGTGTGTGTGTGTGTGTGTGTGCGTTCGTTACTTACGTTTTTCTTTTTAAGTTCTATCACGTTTTTTTTTCTTCTTCTTTCTTTTTCCTTTGCTTCATTTTTCTGCCTTTCTTTTCTTCTCTGTCTAGTGGCACGTTGTCCAGGTTCGAATCTGATCACGTCTTGATGGCGTGACTGGTCTCAAGGCACCAAATCGATATAATGTTGGGTAGTGCCTTTTCTTTTCTTCTCTGTCTAGTCTTCTATCTTCTATCTTCTAATGGTCTGGTATATCTTCTACAGGTCTCGTCTGGTCTTCTTATCTGGGGATTCCGTGTCTGGTTCTGCTGGGGACCATTTCTTATCAGAAACCTTGTGTCATTGTTAGCTTTTAGTAATAACAACAAGACTTCGATTTACCTTTGATGATATTTTATTCTGGAACCCCAGGACCAGACAACTGCGCGCTGAGAGTCACATCTTGCTAGCTTCTAACTCTGCAACTGACTAACTGCAACTGTCTCTGCAACTGACTAAGTTGCTTACACCTTAAACCGGAAGGGGCTTTCTATCACTTCCGATTCTCACGATCATCCCAGAACGCAAGGTGAGAGTGAGGTCAAGCATTGTCACTCACTCTCAAGGCCATCAGTTGTACTGATCGCCATAAGGATTTCTATACTACCTTAAAAAGTAATAGTGATCCAATTAATATGTAACAATACCAACAATAGCCCACTCATCAGATTTTACTTTTTACTTATTCATTACAAATGGTATCTGGTCTTTATTCATCTATGTATAAACAGAGTGTCTCATAAAGAGTACAACCCTAAACATAAGGGAGTAGTATTTCATCATCATCATCATCAAGTCATGTTGAACGCACTGATTTCCATGACATACACACTCCCCATCCCCCCCTCTCTCTCTCTCTCTCTCTCTCCTCTCTCTCTCTCTCTCTTCTTCTCTCTCTCTCTCTGCGCCCGTCCCTATTGGTCATCGCTCCTGGCAACTCTTCATCGTGACATCCAGTACCCACACAGACCTGATCAATGTAAGCCTTTACTGGTTCACCCACTCTGGTGTGTCCATGTGTAGGTGTCCACAGGAGAATGCCACTGATGAGTTCGTTTTTACATCTCCGGCTGTGTCTAGCGTGTCTTGTTCAGCTTACTTGGATGGTTTGTGTGATAAGAGGTAAGTGTTCGTACAGCTGCTTCTTTGAGCAGAGCTGCTGCCAGGATTTGCACAGAACAGGATGCAGTATCCTTGTCTACTTTCCATTTAGATTTTCTCCCCAATTGTATCGTTAAAGTCTACATGGTGCCACCATACTCTAGCACTGATAGGACAACAGCTTGGAAGAATTTTCGTTTTATCTTATCAGTGAGATCGGATTTCCGTATGATCGATAATCTGTCACAATGTACTTTCATATAAATTCTATATTATATATACTTATATACGAGGAAGAGTAAAAAATTCCGAACTTTCGCCATAACATTTCTTTATTATTGTCACACTGTGTTCTGCATGGACGTGCTTATTGTTGGTACTCTTGTGTGTCAAGTGATCGAAGTTTGAGCCTGATCACGTCATTTTGCTTGCTGTCTTTGCAGTACAAACATGGCCACTCGTATTCTTCAATAGTTATTTGGTTATTTTCTTTAATGGCATATCAACACTTGTGGGTTACCTAATGTCAAATCCAGTCTTTTCGTATATCATATGTGTAAGCGAATAGTTTTTATAAACTGGAGGAAATAATTTCCCTTAACTTCATTAACCAGTGAATGGACATGGGACCAATAACAATAAAGGGGTACTCCACCCCACCCCACCCCAGGGGTCGAGAATTGGAACACTGCCACAGTATGTTTTTAGTGTCATACCTAGGACACTAAATTGGTGGAAATAATTAATGTTGGATTTTTCTTTAACTTCAACAAATTTGTAGAAATAATTTTCATCAACTTCACGAGTGTTAATAATTTTGTGGTTGACCCTCAGCAACCGCCTTCTAGCACCTATATGATAAAAAGGGTTGGGTATTTGCATACTGAAGAATACGGTCAAGTCTAACGTATAGATGTTGGGATTGACATGACCAGTCAATTGACCGGATGGAAGCTTTCCGACCGCCCTGTCTAGTTCCAGCCAGGGCTGAAGTGGAGTTTTGCATGTCAGGGTGTTACATTTCGGTTTATTTGAATTTAAAAATTACGGTTAATCTCAATTCATAGTCCTTGTTCTGTCACGAAACCTGATTGCTGTCCTCTGGTTGTTCAGTTTGGTTCGTATTAGCATGTAATGGTTAATATGAGCTAAATCAAGACGTCTACAAAATATTGAAGAATTTGTTTTCATTACTTAAAACAACAATGAACACAAAAAACGAAGTCTCAAGGGAGTAGACCAGAAGAATAGAGAGATAATCATCTCAAAATTAAAGAGATAGCAGAGATGTCCGGTCAGCAAACAAAGAGACACAAAAAGATAGAAGCTAAGTACGACAATATGATAGAAAGAATTGAGGAGCTATACAACAAGGGACCACTTAGTACCCGGGTCACAGACAGCTCAGCCACCACAATCCTCCTCTTGGGCATTACGGTTCGCACTCAAGGCTATCTGGTGGCCCCTTTGGGGTGTCTTACTCCTCTGTAAAGGCGCAGTCTGTGTACTCTACACCCCCAGACGACGGGACCTACATATTTTTCAAATACAATTTATGTCAACTATTTAGGAAAAATGTGTATTTACATGTCAATTTATTATGATATATGCATTTATTTGTAATGATCAGGCAACAGCGTCTATTCCTCCTGTAAAAAAGTGTTTCCTGAGGATTCAATATTCGTATTAACTGACGACACTGGGCTGTAGTAGTAGTCGTGGTATTGTCTTCTTTTTTGATGTTGATAATATAATTGTGATTTTACCAAAAATCACGCAAGGGGAGTGTCATTTATTTATCTTATTTACTGTAGCCCATCCTTATCTGAAACAAAACAAATCTGAGTCAACATAGAATGTACCAGTCTCCCGCTTTTCCGTATTATCTATGTAATTGGCTTGCAAGCCTTTTTTATTCAAAATTGATATCCTATTTTCACTGCATCTGTGTAACTATTTTTCAATTTATTTTTTTCAATATACAGTTCGTTTCAAAAAGATGATATATCATTTGAGATGTACATGGTGTTTCAGAGAAATTGATATCGTTCCGTAATTTCATAATAACTTGAACATTTCTAGTTCAAATGATCTCAAATTTTAAGAGGATGTACAGACACTGCGATGTTTAATTTTCGTTCCCAGTGAATGCCGATCATACACCTGAGAAAAGCATAAAACATTAAACGTGGTATACTGAGTTGATTCTACACATGCTGATAAAATTTTAGATCATTTGGAAAAGAATTAATCAAGTTATTAGATCATTATAATATACTTTTTTTCTTAAATGAATATTTCATAAGAAACCTTACTTATTTTTTCAAACAGTCCACCATGCACACCACCAGCGGCTGGGGCAGTAAAATACACGGATTGTACCTCTGCAGAGAAGGAATATCCCCCAAATGAGGCCAAATTTGACCCATTATGCTTAAGGACACACACACACACAACACACACACACACACACACAAACACACACACACACACACATATATAATATATATATATATAATATATATATATATATATATATTAGGGCAAGTGGATTTTCACTTTCTTAATATAAAATTACATAGAATACCCTAACTTAGATATATTCTTTATCCACGAATATGAGCACTATTTACTTATCAATATAGTATACTATATTGTCCATATATATATATATATATATATATATATATATATACATATATAATATATATATATATATATTATATATATATATATATATATATATATAAGGTATGTTGATTTTTAAAGCACAACCCGTAGAAAGTTGCTAATTGACATAAAGCATAACTGTACAAAATAGTTTTTCTCAAAGAGTTTGCCTATTCTTGCGCAAATGCATTTAAATAGTATCATAATCAAATGTTCTGAATGTCGCCTAGTGTTAACCGAAAAGATATGTAGGTCAGATTATACCCGGGTTTTGCAGAAAAAATCTAAAACATAGGCTTCTAGGGATTTCATGAGATAAATTCAACCCATACATATGCTGCATGGAAAATGTGACCCTTAAATCAAGCCTATAGTTGGTGTTAGCCATCAGAGTATTGGGTTTTAGACACGGGGCATTTACCCTAAATACGTATTTTCAAAACTACATAGCCAGATCTAGATACCACTTGAAATTCAGGAGATTACATTCACATTGCGTAACGCTTTTGGCCACATACTGTAAAATATGTTGCATACAATGCTTAAATCAGAAGAACTAAGAGTGAAGGAAGAAGCTATAAAAAGAATTTTAGCCATTAGATAAGTAATTCGCGTAAAATTGATTTAAATAATTTCCTCGATTTATAGTTTCATTTTGAAGTACTATCCTAATTTCATTATAAGTTTAAATTTTTGATATAATTAAATAAATTGATTTTTAAAATTTTTTTCAGGAGTGGTGAGCAAACCCAAGAGATGCTTAAAATTCCAAATATAAATGTTGATGCTACACATTGCTCTCAGTTGATCGACCTGTCACAAAATGGAATTTTAAGCCTGGATTCACATAAGAATTTTCAGATTATAAACATCTGGAGTCATCAATGAGTGGGACAAAATAAGAGTTGCCTGATTTGCTTTCACATTCACAAAGATTCGTATTGGCAGTAAAATTAACAACAACAGCTTCACAGTCGGACAATAGTATTGAAGCAAGGCATAGGTACATCATTACAAAAGTCTTATGCCATGAAATGAGGCCTTTCTATGCATCAAAAGAGAAGTTTAATGTAATGTCATGATAAAAATAGCTATTATTTTCACAGCATTCATGTATTTTTGTCATGTCTTCATGTCTTACAATTATTATATACAATAGAAACATAAAAGACTCGCTATTAGTAACCAGTAGATTTTTAGAAGAGTGTTCAAATTAAAATGGTAGCTTTTATTAAAATCATCATCCCTTAATCTTTTCCCAGCTGAGCCCATACTTGTTTGCTTTTGTTCCATTGATAACAGAAAAAGAACTGTTTTACAATATCTTGCAACGTTTTATTGACGTATCTCAGTATATGAGGTAAATGGAGCTTATCTGACCTGTTAGGTTTGGGTGGGGGTTATAATTTCAATTTAAATGATATTTTTGATATATCATTCATTTTATTTGAATAGAATAAATTGACAAACATTTATGGATTAAAATTATCAGATATTTAAGCAATTTTCTATTTGAATGTATTATAAACAAGTATTTTGGTAGGTTTCATATTAGATGATTTTAAAACTAAATGCTGGTGAAAGTTAGAAATCAACTTTTTGGTATCAGTACTTATCATAGAAATAACCAACTTTCCCCAGTTGACACTGGTTGATATTATAAAAAAGTTGAAAATCAACCTACCCTAATATATATATATATATATATATATATATATATATATATATATATATATGATTACTCCATATCTTGCCCTCTTAAACATGTGGATATAGTAGGAAAACTGGGCTCCATAACCTCTGTATGGCAATCAGTCTATGAGAATGAAAATTCACAATTCCAACCAGCTTTACCTCGCTTAAAATTGATTTTGTGTCGCATTTTGCTAGTGACGGCAGCACTGCGTGAACATGCATATACATACACACACTCTCGCACGCATGCACACGCACACACACACATACACACATCTTATTATAATGGAGATTGTGTGTTTTTCTGTCTGTAACCGAAACTATATCACTACTCAAGTCACAATTCCCTTAGTCATTTACGTCGCATTCTCCATGATTTTTTTTCATTTAAACCTCAATTTCTAATAAAATTTATTAATACTGTTAATCATATCTACAATTGAATAACATGCAATTGTATTTATATATAGACTAAAATAGCAGTTTACAGTGTGAACAGGAAGGCTAATTTGCATATTGATATTAAAAATTTGATTTTAATAAATATGTGCTTAGTATCATTGATTTTTAATTGTATGGTTTTATCTTAATGAATATGATCAAAAATCTCTTCAATAAATCTTAAAATAAATCGCTTCACGAGAAGAAATAATTCTGATTTTATTCTTTACTTACTATTTTAACTAAGTTATTAAATTAGGGAAATTTAGCAATGAAAGACGAGAGTGATAGAAGAGTAAGTTTCAGTTGTTCTACTTTTCGATTATACACCCCTCTGTTTCAAATCATTTTATCTGCATTCTTATTTAGTTTCATTAGCCTTTCTAATTTAATATATTTTATTACATTAAAACTTAAATACTTGCACCCAGAGGGTGCATATATTTACTAGTATATATATATTATATATATATATATATATATATATATATACATATATATATATATATATATATCTATATATATATATATATATATATATATATATATATATATAATATATATATATATTTGCGTGTGCATATGTGTGTCTACTTCTTTCTATGCATTGGTGTGAAAAGCTTATCGCCATCGTCGCCTATATTTCGGTTTTTGTGATTCTGTAAGTGGGTGTCGTGTTGCGGGTCACTGATAAGTTGGTTTGTCTCCGGTGAACCTGCTCGTTCGGACTTCCCTCCCCTACGTTGTGTTGATCGACCGACAGGAATGTTGTGGATGAGTTATGTCGGACTTCTCTCGATTCTTGCTGAGTTTGAATACGATCAAATTTACCAGTTGCTGTTAACTACTGTCAACTACTTCAATAACTCAGTATCGCTTGTTTACAGGAGTAAATAACAAAATCATTATATACTATACAATAATTAAAATCATGTACAAACAACAAAGGATTTTTAATCTCGAAGTTGGAATTTTCCGAAATAGAGATTCTTCAGTTGACTTGCAATAATTTCTACAGCTAATCAACATAAAGTTTATCATAGAGCTAATGAATTCTAGTTGAATTGTCAAATTCAGGACTTTGTTGGTGAAGTCAGCGGCAAGGGCTTTGGGTCTTTATGGCTATGGGCCCATCCTCCGATGTCTTCTTTTATGGGGTCCAGAGCACTGAATACACGGCTCTGATTGGTCAGTCATCAGGAACACTCTACCAATGACCTCGTAGCGCAATCATCCTGTGGAGTAGATAATTCCACGAGGTCCACATTTGATTGGGTGGCCATTCAAAACTATGGCCTTGGGTTTCACATCTCGAAGAGGGGGAAAAAGCTCCACCCCACTTTTCTTTGATTGCTGAGCCACTCGATAATACTTTATTATTGTGTCAAAGGCCTTGTGCCACACTTTTAGTTATAACTTTCCGATCAATTTTTACTTGCCTGACATGAATTTGAAACGGATATTTCTGTCTAGCCCCAAATCAAAATATTTATATTTTAATAATTTTGATTTGACATTAAATTAAGCCGGTATTAAATAACCTTCACAAGTACGAACTGAATAATTCTTATGTTTATTCTTCTTTATACTACCTTATCAAAAATATTTGTAACTAACTGTTAATAAAACTATCACAATTAATATTAAGTATTTGATTAATATCACCAGTTATCTGATAACATTATGATAGTGTTATATCTTTCTATTCCTATATATATATATATATATATATATATATATATATATATATATAATATATTATATATATTATATATATATTTGCTACATATTTATATCCTTATTTCTACATCTATGTATGAGGAAGACATTTTAAAAATCTCAGCTTCTTTGAAAATAACGTTTCAATCGCAGACAATGTATAACATAAGCAGTTACCAAAGGATTAATGATACGTACTTTCCTTTATTCTCAATGGCAACTGATAGATGAAAAAAAAGGTCTTTTGTCTGAGACGCAGAAATCGATAGTAATGCTTATTCCTCCCCGACATAATAACAAAATGCTCCATTGATCAAGAAAGAATTTTACGCGATCACAGACATGAATCAGAACTCATGAAAGATTTTTGATTATCATATATCAAACATTATTTCTGCTTTAAAATAATAAATATAATAAACGATAGAATTTTGCGCAGCGAAAATATAATAATGAAAAATTTGAAAAGTTTTCTAGATAAAAGGAAAAGATCTGATATTCTTATGATAAGAAACTAAAATTTCAATTTAATACTACGATTTGTTAAGATTTTCGAATATATTCCTGTCACGTTGCGTTGGTTTTAGTCACTTTGCTGTTTACACAATGTTTTTGCCAGATCAATTTATCATACTTTGTCTTACAGTTACTCGTGAACAGTCAATTGTTTTGCAATATACGCGTGTTAAGATAAGACGAACTTATAAGTAACGTTCTCACTATGGACATCTACACATGTACTCCCAATGTAAGAAAATGCTCTGCATTGATACTGGATACCGTATGGATGACCTGCCAGAAGCAATGACCAATAACGTCTGTTGATGAGAAAGTCATGGATATCTGTGCTGTCAGCGTGACCTGATAAATGATGAGTTGGTTTTTTTCACATGTTTTTTTTGCCGATCAATTCTATGCTCCTTTGCTTACAGTAACTAGATGGAGTCAATGTTTGCAACATTTTGAAAGTTATAAGTTGTTGGCGAACTCATAGTGAGTTCTCTTGTGGGACACCTACACATAGACATAACAGTGAAGGGTGGTCAGCAAAAACCTACATAAATGACTTCTGCACGGATTCTGGATGCCGTCTGGAAGATTTGCTCGGGCGAAGACCGATAGAAGATTGAGGAGTGAGATTTATGTGTCTCCGTGCAGTCAGTGTTACATGATCATGAGGTTTAGTCACGTAATTACGTGATAATGAGTTGTAGTCACGTAATATATATATATATATATATATATATATATATTATATAAGAGAGAGAGAGAAGGAGAGAGAGAGAGAGACAGAGAGGAGACAGAGAGAGAGGGAGAGAGAGAGGAGATCAATTCTATGGATCTTCGTCTTAGAGTTGCTAGGTGAGACAATGTTATGCAAACTTTTGATAATGTGAAGCTCGCCTGATACTCCAGAGTACTACTTACCAGATTAGCCCTATTGCAAAATTTCTTGCACCTTTGATTACTGTACTGATATCAACCGCAACTTTTGCACCAACACAAATTATATGGTGGCTTCTGCTGCGTTATGAGCCAGCTTGAATTGGTAAAGCATAATTAATCTACGGGGCACGTTTATCCGTGTTGCTTTGAAATCACACATGGTGTGAAGTGATGCATGATGGATCAGTTCACCAACTACAACGATACTACCAACCACACAGCAAGTATTTCCTCGTTGAACTGTTTCGATCAGGTAATATAAGCACGTATCCAAATGCTGCCAAACGTTTGACTCACTTTAGAACTATATAAAGCGATACAACATCTTTTTGACTGTAGTGTAAACATAAAGGAAAATAGAGTCAAAAAGAAGAAATTGTTGCAAATATATTGATTAAACCAATCCATTCACCCCAACTGTACCTCTTAGTGAGATTTGTTTCGAGCAATAGTCTAACGTAGAAAATAAAGTAACTTTAAGGTTAATTTTCAACTGAATGGCATCTGTATGCACTGAACGTAATTTAATAATCCAAACTTTTGATATAATTGTGTTATATTATGGTAGTAGGGTAATAAAAAAAATTAAAAAGGAAGCCCGGAAAATCAAAAATCTTAAGTGTGGATCAACAAATAAATAAATGGATTTCAACACACAGATGAGTTTAAAGGATAATTTCAAAAGTTCACTATTATTCACACTCAGAATTCATTCTATTCAAATAAAGTCCTATTATTATTATTGTAATCTGAGTGTAAACAAGTGACACCTGTGAAAACCACTGCCAGATGCTTATGGTAGGATCCCAGCGATGGGAGAAGCCGCTTGTGAGCAGATTAATGTAGGCAAAAAATTACATAGCCTAAAAGTTTAGAATTAGAGTTTATCCTAAGTGTAGGTGTTTTAAATTACAATTTACTTGTGATTATTATGGACTTAACAATTTACAAACTGATTAGTGTTATATACAATAATAATTAAGAATTATGTAATTTAGAATTTACAACTAATCATGATGAAATTACCATTTACAATAGATTAATATATAATTTAAATTAGCGGCTGATTATTATGTAACATACAAAAAAAACTATTTTGAAATTTACAATTTAAAATTATTATTATGTGACTTACAATTTCAACTGAACAATATATATATATATATATATATATATATATATATATATATATAAAGGGTTGTGCAATTTATTTTTGGAACACAGAGTTTCAATACCATTAAAGTTTGGTAATGAATGATACGTAATTATATCCGTTATCTAGTAGGGAATGTATAATCCTGGTATAATTTTATTCATGAAAACAATTATTTTATAGCAGTTTTAGGGATATTCGGGGGGCATATATATATAATATATATATATATATATATATATATATATATATATATATATTATATAATATATATATTAATAATATGAAGTGAAAACAATGTGTTTAAATGGCGAAGGCCGACAATTTTGGGGAGATTATGTGCTTAATTAAAGTGATACCTAATTTGTTAATTAATTAATTATGATTAAATGAATTAGGCGTGCATATCGGTTTAAATGTAAAGCGTAAACAAATCGAGAAATTTTTTTACGCTTTACATTTAAAACGATATGCACGCCAAATTCATTTAATCATAATTAATTAATAACAAATTAGGTATGACTTTAATTAAGCACATAATCTCCCAAATATATATATATATATATATATATATATATATATATATATAATATATAGAGAGAGAGAGAGAGGGGGAGAGAAATTAAGAGAAAAGGGATATTATTTATAGTTGATATTTATTTTAAAGTCTATGAGAACCAATAGATATACAACGATTTCTTAGAGGCTGAACTTTGCGAAGAGTTTAAACGCGTCTGTAATTGGACGAAAATGGAAGCGCCGACCTTGTATCTGAGAGCCACTGGCGTACATTGACCGTTCCAAGTTGGAACATCCACGAACAAGAAATCTCTCTTTCTTCTGTTGTGCAAAGATGCCAACTTTATGACGAGACAATGCCAGAAAGGGCAAGCCCAGCGAAAGCTGACCGTTTATAATCGGGTTAATTTGTTTGAGAAACACCAATTGATGCCTGGACGTTCGTTGGCAGAAAAGAAGACAAGAATGAACAAGATTCGGTTACCCCTCCCCCCGTTTCAGTTGAAACCGTCTCCAGTCGGTCTGGAGAGGAGAACTTAATTTCCAGTGCGTAACTTTGGTTTTCACTGCAAAGTTGAAAAAGCTTCCATCATCGCTATTTCCTATTTCTGAAATCTCAAAGCATATGATTCTTCAGTCAGTTTAATATGATAATGTCATTATGCCTATTTATAGAAAGAGGAGACAGCAGCTGACAACCTGAGTCTGATTTTGACAAAAGAATATATATATTTACCAAACCCTCCGCATTAGCAGATGCGACACAAGGTCTATTTCTTAAGCGGAGTTTAACATGTTTGAATTTAGAGTTTTCCTTCTACCAGACTGGTTACCTAGCCATGGTTAAAGAGCTCAGCCTGCCCTGCTATTTACCCATAGCTTGAGGGAAAATTGGATTCACACCTTTCCTAAGGGAATTAGCGCCATGTGAATTGCAAACAGCTTCGTCCAGGAATTGAACTCGGGTAGACGATTACATTTCCTACGACTCTAACCATTAGACCACGCGTCTCCAACAAAAGAATATAAGGTCCGTCTAGAAAGTAATGAGGTTGTTATCCAATTTTTATTTTTTTCAGTTTGGAGACATTCATTGAAATTCAGTTTGGTCAATGTCATCGTTTAACATGTGTGAAAACATTCAGTCTGTTTGTCTATAAGAAAATCACGGTCAACTCAGTTATCTTGAGTGTCTGTTTAAGTAGGTAATTTTTCGACCCGTTCACCACAGAAGATGTGACACAAGATCGCAAGTAGAAGCATCCAGTGAGTATCAAACCCACTATTAAATAGTAGATTGTTTGGTTACGTATGAATTTAACAAAATTTGCCATTATCGTAAGATGTGACACAAATAAAAATTAAAGCCGTAGCGGTGGCCTAAAGTCGGTCTCAGCCAGACAGGGGAAGTAATACATCCCTTTTCACTATGCGCCAGACCAGGAGCCTGTTTTGACTTATGAGGTGGAGCGCCAACATCTACTATTACCTGCTCACTTTATCATACAGATTCCCTGTGCTACCTATACGCTCAGTTGGCAAGCGCCTGTATCGAACCCAGGAACTTGTGGTTCCTAGTCGTATACTCTACCAACTGTGTTAACTGTAACTTATATCTGGTATTAATTTATAGTTCCTTCTCCTAGCCAAAAAGGTAAAAAAAGTTCTTACCGACTATTTAATTCTGTCTGGAGAGAG
Source organism: Doryteuthis pealeii (assembly GCA_023376005.1). Classification (NCBI taxonomy): domain Eukaryota; kingdom Metazoa; phylum Mollusca; class Cephalopoda; order Myopsida; family Loliginidae; genus Doryteuthis; species Doryteuthis pealeii. The sequence continues at coordinate 130,665,852 of CM042139.1, forward strand.
AAAAGATGGATTCAGCATAAAGTAAACCACAAAAAAGATATAAATTACAGTTACAACAGTTGGTAGAGTATACGACTGGAACCAAAGGTCCTGGTTCGATACAGGCGCTTGCCACTGAGCGTATAGTAGCACAGGGCTGTTAATGATAAAGTGAGCAGGTATAGTAGATGTGGCGCTCCACCTCATAGTCAAAACAGGCTCCTTGGTCTGGCGCTAGTGAAAAGGGATGTATCTTCCTCGCTGTCTGGCTGAAGACCGACTTTAGGCCAACCGCTACGGCTTAATTTTTATTTTGTGTCACATCTTACCGATAATTGGCAAAATTTTTTGTTTAAATTCATACGTAACCAAACAATCTACTATTAATAGTGGGTTTGATACTCACTGGATGCTTCATACTTGCGATCTTGTGTCACATCCTATCTTGGTGAACGGCGAAAAATTACCTACTTACAGACACTCAAGATAACTGAGTTGACCGTGATTTCTTATAGACAAACAGACTGAATGTTTTCACACATGTTAAACGATGACATTGACCAACTGAATTTCAATGAATGTCTCCAAAACTGAAAAAAAAAATTGGATAACAACTCATTACTTTCTAGACGGACCTTATATTCTTTTGTTGGAGACGCGTGGTCTAATGGTTAGAGTCGTAGGAAATGTAATCGTCTACCCAGTTCAATTTGGACGAAAGCTGTTTGCAATTCCATGGCGCTATTCCTTAAGGAAAGGTGTGAATCTAATTTTCCCTCAAGCTATGGGTAAATAGCAGGGCAGGCTGAGCTTTAACCATGGCTAGGTAACCAGTATGGAGAAGGAAAACTCTGAATTCAAACATGTTAAACTCCGCTTAAGAAATAGACCTTGTGTCGCATCCTGCTAATGCGGAGGTTTGGTAAATTATATATATTCTTTTGTCAAAATCAGACTCAGGTGTCAGCTGCTGTCCTCTTTTCTAATAAATAGGCATAATGACATTATCATATTAAACTGACTGAAGAATCATATGCTTTGAGATTCAGAAATAGGAAATAGCGATGATGGAAGCTTTTTCAACTTTGCAGTGAAAACCAAAGTTACGCACTGGAAATTAAGTTCTCCTCTCCAGACCGACTGGAGACGGTTTCAACTGAAACGGGGGAGGGGTAACGAATCTTGTTCATTTCTTGTCTTCTTTCTGCCAACGAACGTCCAGGCTCAAAATTGTGTTTTCTCAACAAATTAACCCGATTATAAACGGTCAGCTTCGCTGGGCTTGCCTTTCTGCATTGTCTCGACATAAAAGTTGGCATCTTTTGCACAACAGAAGAAAGGAGAGATTTCCTGTCGTGTTGATGTTCCAACTTGGAAACGGTCAATGTACGCCAGTGGCTCTCAGATACAAGGTCGGCGCTCCATTTTCGTCCAATTACAGACGCGTTAAACTCTTCGCAAAGTTCAGCCTCTAAGAAATCGTTGTATATCTATGGTTCTCATAGACTTTAAAATAAATTCAACTATAAATAATATCCCTTTCTCTTAATTTCTCTCCCCCCTCTCTCTTCTCTCTCTCTCTCTCTCTAATATATATATATATTATATAATATATTATATATATATATTTGGGAGATTATGTGCTTAATTAAAGTCATTACCTAATTTGTTAATTAATTAATTATGATTAAATGAATTAGGCGTGCATATCGGTTTAAATGTAAAGCGTAAAAAAATTTCTCGATTGTTTACGCTTTACATTTAAACCGATATGCACGCCTAATTCATTTAATCATAATTAATTAATTAACAAATTAGGTATCACTTTAATTAAGCACATAATCTCCCAAAATTGTCGGCCTTCGCCATTTCAAACACATTGTTATTCACTTCATATATATATATATATATATATATATATATATATATATATTATATATATATATATATATATATATATATATATATATGCCCCCCGAAATGTCCCTAAAACTGCTATAAAATAATTGTTTTCATGAATAAAATAATACCAGGATTATACATTCCTACTAGATAACGGATATAATTACGTATCATTCATTACAAACTTAATGGTATTGAAACTCTGTGTTCCAAAAATAAATTGCACAACCTTTATATATATATATTATATATATATATATATATATATATATATTGTTCAGTTGTAAATTGTAAGTCACATAATAATAATTTTAAATTGTAAATTCAAAATAGTTTTTTTGTATTTACATAATAAATCAGCCGCTAATTTTAAATTATATAATAATCTATTGTAAATGGTAAATTTCATCATGATTAGTTGTAAATTCTAAATTACATAATTCTTAATTATTATTGTAATAAACACTAATCAGTTGTAATTGTTAAGTCCATAATAATCACAAGTAAATTGTAATTTAAAACACCTACACTTAGGATAAACTCTAATTCTAAAACTTTTAGGCTAGGTAATTATTGCCTACATTAATCTGCTCACAGCGGCTCTCCATCGCTGCGATCCTACCATAAGCATCTGCAGTGGTTTTCACAGGTGTCAACTTGTTTACACTCAGATTACAATAATAATAATAGGACTTTATTTGAATAGAATGAATTCTGAGGTGAATAATAGTGAACTTTTGAAATATCCTTTAACTCATCTGTGTGTGAAATCCATTTATTTATTGTTGATCCACACTTAAGATTTTTGATTTTCCGGGCTTCCTTTTTAATTTTTTTTATTACCCTACTACCATAATATACACAATTATATCAAAAGTTTGGATTATTAAATACGTTCAGTGCATACAGATGCCCATTCAGTTGAAAATTAACCTTAAAGTTATTTATTTTCTACGTTAGACTATTGCTCGAAACAAATCTCACTAAGAGGTACAGTTGGGTGAATGGATTGGTTTAATCAATATATTTAAAACAATTTCTTCTTTTTGACTCTATTTTCCCTTTATGTTTACACTACAGTCAAAAAGATGTTGTATCGCTTTATATAGTTCTAAAGTGAGTCAAACGTTTGGCAGCATTTGGATACGTGCTTATATTACCTGATCGAAACAGTTCAACCGAGGAAAATACTTGCTGTGGTTGGTAGTATCGTTGTAGTTGGTGAACTGATCCATCATGCATCACTTCACACCATGTGTGATTTCAAAGCAACACGGATAAAACGTGCCCCGTAGATTAATTATGCTTTACCAATTCAAGTGGCTCATAACGCAGCAGAAGCCATCATATAAAATTTGTGGTGCAAAAGTTGCGGTTGATATCAGTACAGTAATCAATGGGTGCAAGAAATTTTGCAAATAGAGGCTATCTGGTAAGTAGTACTCTGGGAGTATCAGGCGAGCTTCACATTATCAAAAGTTTGCATAACATTGTCTCACCCTAAGCAACTCTAAGACGAAGAAACATAGAATTGATCTCTCTCTCTCTCTCTCTTCTCTCTCTCTCTCTCTCTAATATATTATTATATTATATATAATATATATATATATATATATAATATTACGTGACTACAACTCATTATCACGTAATTACGTGACTAAACCTCATTATCATGTAACACTGACTGCACGGAGACACATACATCTCACTCCTCAATCTTTCCTATGGTCTTCGCCCCGATCAAATCTTCCAGACGGCATCCAGAATCGTGCAGAAGTCATTTATGTAGGTTTTTGCTGACCACCCTACACTGTTATGTCTATGTGTAGGTGTCCACAAGAGAACGTCACTATGAGTTCGACAACAACTTATAACTTTCCAAAATGTTGCAAACATTGACTCCATCTAGTTACTGTAAGCCAAAGGAGCATAGAATTGATCGGCAAAAAAACATGTGAAAAAAACAAACTCATCATTTATCAGGTCACGCTGACAGCACAGATATCCATTACTTTCTCATCAACAGACGTTATTGGTCATTGCTTCTGGCAGGTCATCCATACGGTATCCAGTATCCATGCAGAGCATTTTCTTACATTGGGGAGTACATGTGTAGATGTCCATAGGAGAACGTTACTTATAAGTTCGTCTTATCTTAACAACGAGTATATTGCAAAACAATTGACTGTCACGAGTAACTGTAAGACAAAGTATGATATAATTGATCTGGCAAAAACATGTGTAAACAGCAAAGTGACTAAAACCAACGCAACGATGACAGGAATATATTCGAAAATCTTAACAAATCGTAGTATTAAATTGAAATTTTAGTTCTTTATCATAAGAATATCCAGATCTTTTCCTTTTTATCTAGAAAACTTTTCAAATTTTCATATTTATATTTTCGCTGCGCAAAATTCTATCGTTTATTATATTTATTATTTTAAAGCAGAAATAATGTTTGATATATGATAATCAAAATCTTTCATGAGTTCTGATTCATGTCTGTGATCGCCGTAAAATTCTTTCTTGATCAATGGAGCATTTTTGTATTATGTCGGGGAGAATAAGCATTACTATCGATTTCTGCGTCTCAGACAAAAGACCTTTTTTTTCATCTATCAGTTGCCATTGAGAATAAAGGAAAGTACGTAATCATTAATCCTTTGTAACTGCTTATGTATACATTGTCTGCGATTGAAACGTTATTTTCAAAGAAGCTGAGATTTTAAAAACTGTCTTCCTCATACATAGATGTAGAAATAAGGATATAAATATGTAGCAAATATATAAATATATATATATATATATAATATATATAATATATATATATATATATATATATATATATAGGAATAGAAAGATATAACACTATCATAATGTTATCAGATAACTGGTGATATTAAATCAAATACTTAATATTAATTGTGATAGTTTATTAACAGTTAGTTACAATATTTTTGATAAGGTAGTATAAAGAAGAATAAACATAAGAATTATTCAGTTCGTACTTGTGAAGGTTATTTAACTACCCGGCTTAATTTAATGTCAAATCAAAATTATTAAAATATAAATATTTTGATTTGGGGCTAGACAGAAATATCCGTTTCAAATTCATGTCAGGCAAGTAAAAATTGATCGGAAAGTTATAACTAAAAGTGTGGCACAAGGCCTTTGACACAATAATAAAGTATTATCGAGTGGCTCAGCAATCAAAGAAAAGTGGGGTGGAGCTTTTTCCCCCTCTTCGAGATGTGAAACCCAAGGCCATAGTTTTGAATGGCCACCCAATCAAATGTGGACCTCGTGGAATTATCTACTCCCACAGGATGATTGCGCTACGAGGTCATTGGTAGAGTGTTCCTGATGACTGACCAATCAGAGCCGTGTATTCAGTGCTCTGGACCCCCATAAAAGAAGACATCGGAGGATGGGCCCATAGCCATAAGACCCAAAGCCCTTGCCGCTGACTTCACCAACAAAGTCCTGAATTTGACAATTCAACTAGAATTCATTAGCTCTATGATAAACTTTATGTTGATTAGCTGTAGAAATTATTGCAAGTCAACTGAAGAATCTCTATTTCGGAAAATTCCAACTTCGAGATTAAAAATCCTTTGTTGTTTGTACATGATTTTAATTATTGTATAGTATATAATGATTTTGTTATTTACTCCTGTAAACAAGCCGATACTGAGTTATGAAGTAGTTGACAGTAGTTAACAGCAACTGGTAAAATTTGATCGTATTCAAACTCAGCAAGAATCGAGAGAAGTCCGACATAACTCATCCACAACATTCCTGTCGGTCGATCAACAAACGTAGGGGAGGGAAGTCCGAACGAGCAGGTTCACCGAGACAAACCAACTTATCAGTGACCCGCAACACGACACCACTTACAGAATCACAAAAACCGAAATATAGGCGACGATGGCGATAAGCTTTTCACACCAATGCAATAGAAAGAAGTAGACACACATATGCACACGCAAATATATATATATATATATATATATATATATATATAATATATATATATATATATATATATATATATATATATATATATATATATATATATATATACTAGTAAATATATGCACCCTCTGGTGCAAGTATTTAAGTTTTAATGTAATAAAATATATTAAATTAGAAAGGCTAATGAAACTAAATAAGAATGCAGATAAAATTGATTTGAAACAGAGGGGTGTATAATCGAAAAGTAGAACAACTGAAACTTACTCTTCTATCACTCTCGTCTTTCATTGCTAAATTTCCCTAATTTAATAACTTAGTTAAAATAGTAAGTAAAGAATAAAATCAGAATTATTTCTTCTCGTGAATCGATTTATTTTAAGATTTATTGAAGAGATTTTTGATCATATTCATTAAGATAAAACCATACAATTAAAATCAATGATACTAAGCACATATTTATTAAAATCAAATTTTTAATATCAATATGCAAATTAGCCTTCCTGTTCACACTGTAAACTGCTATTTTAGTCTATATATAAATACAATTGCATGTTATTCAATTGTAGATATGATTAACAGTATTAATAATTTTATTAGAAATTGAGGTTTAAATGAAAAAAAATCATGGAGAATGCGACGTAAATGACTAAGGGAATTGTGACTTGAGTAGTGATATAGTTTCGGTTACAGACAGAAAAACACACAATCTCCATTATAATAAGATGTGTGTATGTGTGTGTGTGCGTGTGCATGCGTGCGAGAGTGTGTGTATGTATATGCATGTTCACGCAGTGCTGCCGTCACTAGCAAAATGCGACACAAAATCAATTTTAAGCGAGGTAAAGCTGGTTGGAATTGTGAATTTTCATTCTCATAGACTGATTGCCATACAGAGGTTATGGAGCCCAGTTTTCCTACTATTTCCACATGTTTAAGAGGGCAAGATATGGAGTAATCATATATATATATATATATATATATATATATATATATATATATATATATATATATTAGGGTAGGTTGATTTTCAACTTTTTTATAATATCAACCAGTGTCAACTGGGGAAAGTTGGTTATTTCTATGATAAGTACTGATACCAAAAAAGTTGATTTCTAACTTTCACCAGCATTTAGTTTTAAAATCATCTAATATGAAACCTACCAAAATACTTGTTTATAATACATTCAAATAGAAAATTGCTTAAATATCTGATAATTTTAATCCATAAATGTTTGTCAATTTATTCTATTCAAATAAAATGATGATATATCAAAAATATCATTTAAATTGAAATTATAACCCCCACCCAAACCTAACAGGTCAGATAAGCTCCATTTACCTCATATACTGAGATACGTCAATAAAACGTTGCAAGATATTGTAAACAGTTCTTTTCTGTTATCAATGGAACAAAAGCAAACAAGTATGGGCTCAGCTGGGAAAAGATTAAGGGATGATGATTTTAATAAAGCTACCATTTTAATTTGAACACTCTTCTAAAATCTACTGGTTACTAATAGCGAGTCATTTATGTTTCTATTGTATATAATAATTGTAAGACATGAAGACATGACAAAATACATGAATGCTGTGAAAATAATAGCTATTTTTATCATGACATTACATTAAACTTCTCTTTTGATGCATAGAAAGGCCTCATTTCATGGCATAAGACTTTTGTAATGATGTGCCTATGCCTTGCTTCAATACTATTGTCCGACTGTGAAGCTGTTGTTGTTAATTTTACTGCCAATACGAATCTTTGTGAATGTGAAAGCAAATCAGGCAACTCTTATTTTGTCCCACTCATTGATGACTCCAGATGTTTATAATCTGAAAATTCTTATGTGAATCCAGGCTTAAAATTCCATTTTGTGACAGGTCGATCAACTGAGAGCAATGTGTAGCATCAACATTTATATTTGGAATTTTAAGCATCTCTTGGGTTTGCTCACCACTCCTGAAAAAAATTTTAAAAAATCAATTTATTTAATTATATCAAAAATTTAACTTATAATGAAATTAGGATAGTACTTCAAAATGAAACTATAAATCGAGGAAATTATTTAAATCAATTTTACGCGAATTACTTATCTAATGGCTAAAATTCTTTTTATAGCTTCTTCCTTCACTCTTAGTTCTTCTGATTTAAGCATTGTATGCAACATATTTTACAGTATGTGGCCAAAAGCGTTACGCATTGTGAATGTAATCTCCTGAATTTCAAGTGGTATCTAGATCTGGCTATGTAGTTTTGAAAATACGTATTTAGGGTAAATGCCCCGTGTCTAAAACCCAATACTCTGATGGCTAACACCAACTATAGGCTTGATTTAAGGGTCACATTTTCCATGCAGCATATGTATGGGTTGAATTTATCTCATGAAATCCGGGTATAATCTGACCTACATATCTTTTCGGTTAACACTAGGCGACATTCAGAACATTTGATTATGATACTATTTAAATGCATTTGCGCAAGAATAGGCAAACTCTTTGAGAAAAACTATTTTGTACAGTTATGCTTTATGTCAATTAGCAACTTTCTACGGGTTGTGCTTTAAAAATCAACATACCTTAATATATATATATATATATATATATATATAATATATATATATATATATATATATATATATATATATATATATATATTATATATATGTTGACAATATAGTATACTATATTGATAAGTAAATAGTGCTCAATATCGTGGATAAAGAATATATATCTAAGTTAGGGTATGTCTATGTAATTTTATATTAAGAAAGTGAAAATCCACTTGCCCTAATATAATATATATATATATATATATATATATATATATTATTATATATGTGTGTGTGTGTGTGTGTGTGTGTGTGTGTGTGTGTGTGTGTGTGTCCTTAAGCATAATGGGTCAAATTTGGCCTCATTGGGGGATATTCCTTCTCTGCAGAGGTACAATCCGTGTATTTTACTGCCCCAGCCCGCTGGTGGTGTGCATGGTGGACTGTTTGAAAAAATAAGTAAGGTTTCTTATGAAATATTCATTTAAGAAAAAAAGTATATTATAATGATCTAATAACTTGATTAATTCTTTTCCAAATGATCTAAAATTTTATCAGCATGTGTAGAATCAACTCAGTATACCACGTTTAATGTTTTATGCTTTTCTCAGGTGTATGATCGGCATTCACTGGGAACGAAAATTAAACATCGCAGTGTCTGTACATCCTCTTAAAATTTGAGATCATTTGAACTAGAAATGTTCAAGTTATTATGAAATTACGGAAACGATATCAATTTCTCTGAAACACCATGTACATCTCAAATGATATATCATCTTTTTGAAACGAACTGTATATTGAAAAAAATAAATTGAAAAATAGTTACACAGATGCAGTGAAAATAGGATATCAATTTTGAATAAAAAAGGCTTGCAAGCCAATTACATAGATAATACGGAAAAGCGGGAGACTGGTACATTCTATGTTGACTCAGATTTGTTTGTTTCAGATAAGGATGGGCTACAGTAAATAAGATAAATAAATGACACTCCCCTTGCGGTGATTTTTGGTAAAATCACAATTATATTATCAACATCATAAAAAAGAAGACAATACCACGACTACTACTACAGCCCAGTGTCGTCAGTTAATACGAATATTGAATCCTCAGGAAACACTTTTTTACAGGAGGAATAGACGCTGTTGCCTGATCATTACAAATAAATGCATATATCATAATAAATTGACATGTAAATACACATTTTTCCTAAATAGTTGATATAAATTGTATTTGAAAAATATGTAGGTCCCGTCGTCTGGGGGTGTAGAGTACACAGACTGCGCCTTTACAGAGGAGTAAGACACCCCAAAGGGGCCACCAGATAGCCTTGAGTACGAACCGTAATGCCCAAGAGGAGGATTGTGGTGGCTGAGCTGTCTGTGACCCGGGTACTAAGTGGTCCCTTGTTGTATAGCTCCTCAATTCTTTCTATCATATTGTCGTACTTAGCTTCTATCTTTTTGTGTCTCTTTGTTTGCTGGCCGGACATCTCTGCTATCTCTTCAATTTTGAGATGATTATCTCTCTATTCTTCTGGTCTACTCCCTTGAGACTTCTTTCTTTGTGTTCTTTGTTGTTTTAAGTAATGAAAACTCTTCAATATTTTGCAGACGTCTTGATTTAGCTCATATTAACCATTACATGCTAATACGAACCAAACTGAACAACCAGAGGACAGCAATCAGGTTTCGTGACAGAACAAGGACTATGAATTGAGATTAACCGTAATTTTTAAATTCAAATAAACCGAAATGTAACACCCTGACATGCAAAACTCTACTTCAGCCCTGGCTGGAACTAGACAGGGCGGTCGGAAAGCTTCCATCCGGTCAATTGACTGGTCATGTCAATCCCAACACCTATACGTTAGACTCGACCGTATTCTTCAGTATGCAAATACCCAACCCTTTTTATCATATAGGTGCTAGAAGGTGGTTGCTGAGGGTCAACCACAAGATTATTAACACTCGTGAAGTTGATGAAAATTATTTCTACAAATTTGTTGAAGTTAAAGAAAAATCCAACATTAATTATTTCCACCAATTTAGTGTCCTAGGTATGACACTAAAAACATACTGTGGCAGTGTTCCAATTCTCGACCCCTGGGGTGGGGTGGGGTGGGGTGGAGTACCCCTTTATTGTTATTGGTCCCATGTCCATTCACTGGTTAATGAAGTTAAGGGAAATTATTTCCTCCAGTTTATAAAAACTATTCGCTTACACATATGATATACGAAAAGACTGGATTTGACATTAGGTAACCCACAAGTGTTGATATGCCATTAAAGAAAATAACCAAATAACTATTGAAGAATACGAGTGGCCATGTTTGTACTGCAAAGACAGCAAGCAAAATGACGTGATCAGGCTCAAACTTCGATCACTTGACACACAAGAGTACCAACAATAAGCACGTCCATGCAGAACAATAATAAAGAAATGTTATGGCGAAAGTTCGGAATTTTTTACTCTTCCTCGTATATAAGTATATATAATATAGAATTTATATGAAAGTACATTGTGACAGATTATCGATCATACGGAAATCCGATCTCACTGATAAGATAAAACGAAAATTCTTCCAAGCTGTTGTCCTATCAGTGCTAGAGTATGGCGCCACCATGTAGACTTTAACGATACAATTGGTGAGAAAATCTAAATGGAAAGTAGACAAGGATACTGCATCCTGTTCTGTGCAAATCCTGGCAGCAGCTCTGCTCAAAGAAACAGCTGTACGACCACTTACCTCTTATCACACAAACCATCCAAGTAAGCTGAACAAGACACGCTAGACACAGCCGGAGATGTAAAAACGAACTCATCAGTGGCATTCTCCTGTGGACACCTACACATGGACACACCAGAGTGGGTGAACTAGTAAAGGCTTACATTGATCAGGTCTGTGTGGGTACTGGATGTCACGATGAAGAGTTGCCAGGAGTGATGACCAATAGGGACGGGCGCAGAGAGAGAGAGAGAGAGAGAGAGAGAGAGAGAGAGAGAGAGAGAGAGAGAAGAGAGAGAGAGAGAGGGGGATGGGGAGTGTGTATGTCATGGAAATCAGTGCGTTCAACATGACTTGATGATGATGATGATGAAATTCTACTCCCTTATGTTTAGGGTTGTACTCTTTATGAGACACTCTGTTTATACATAGATGAATAAAGACCAGATACAATTCGTAATGAATAAGTAAAAAGTAAAATCTGATGAGTGGGCTATTGTTGGTATCAGCCGAACAGCGGGGTAGTCTATCCCCTCTTTACTTGTTTTTGCGTCTGTGGGGAAGCGCCACACTACTACGAGTTCCCCGCTTTACCACATGGATCCAAACCGTACTACTCGTGCACTGAGTTGGCCTGGGCCAGTATCGAACCCAGAACCGTGTGGCTCCTGGCGGATGTTCTACCGACTCATCTAAACCTTAGAAAAGTTGTTGGGTTTGGTTATTTAATGCATACGCAATCCTTGTAGAAGAACAGCAGTGGTACTATTTACCCATAGCTCGGGTGAGGGGCTTCATACATTTCCCAAGAGTATTAGTCCGAAAGTGAAAGAAAAATAGTTACAAATAGATAGATATGATATGATTACTTAATGGATATTCAAGTTAATTTCGCAAATGCGTGAACATTATGAACAGACGGATATATGAATGCATACTATCGCCCATAAATAAGTGACAATTTGCCAGAACAAACTACGTAAATATGGTATCACCTAAGAATAAGTACACCCTGCCTATTTTTTCTTAGCCAACATTTTTATATATTTTTAGAATTTTCATGAATTTTAAAATGGATATCTATAATATTGAGCACTGTTTACTTATAAATATAGCGTCCATATATATATATATATATATATATATATATATATATATTATATATATATATATATGTGTGTGTGTGTGTGTGTGTGGTGTGTGTGTGTACTTATTTGTTTTACTGCTATCTATTTATAGTTTTAGTTAAAAGGAGCCAATGTATTTAGTAGAGATACTACCTAATAATATCCGTTTTGAATATATAATTTTCGGGTGTATGGTTAGCAAGGTAGTCTCGCAGATCTATTTCTACTGAAAAGTTAGTTCGATACCACGCCTGAAGCCCCATACTTGCGATCTTGTATCACATCTAAAGTATTGAGAGCGGGTTGGGTAAAAACCTACACCTCTGCAGGGGGATACAATTAGCATATTCTAACCTCCACCGACAGGTCGAAATTCTTATTTGAATTACAATAGGCTACACAAAAGCCTGTGTGATTCAAGCACTTTGTGCGAAACATATTTTCTTTTGTGTCTTTTGAAGCAATACTTCGAAGTCAGTGGATATTTTATATTATTGTAATTTGTTTTCATGGTCAAATTGACCCGTTATTTATAGTATCCTTGTCATAACATTTTGACTGTAAAAGTCTCCAACATTGTTCTGATATTTCTGAGCTATATCAATGACAAAGACATGTACTTCAACCAAATGGTAACCTTGGATGAGATTAATGAAATTCCTTATGTCAGAATTCAAAAGAACAAAGGATCGTTTGTGTAGCGAACGTCAGAAAACCTGCATTGCTTTGAATCGTGAATAACACCAACAACCTGAGGTCATTGTTCTAAGAATTTAATGATATTTATCGTTCATTGATTTTGTTTCTAATAAAATTATCTGACGCATGTTTCGAGGCATAAAAGTTTATATCCCACTTAGACGAAAACGATTTTCTTGAATTAAAGCATTGTTGTATTAAAGAAAATTGTTTCTTTAAACAGAAATCCATAGTTTACCCTAAAACACAGCCAGATGTCAAAATTATGTTGGATTTAGTGTAACGAGCCCTGTTGGATTATTGTTTTGGGTATTAGCCATAAAATATTACCTATTTGAAATAAATGGCCATCGACGTTGCATTCGGTGAATAACGAATCTTCTAATTACTATTAAAAAAAATAACTCGTGTAAGCTATTTATTGTGACGTTTCCTACAAGAAAAATAACATTTGCTGATGATTTATTTTTGGATATTTGGAACTTTCTGGATTTAATACAAAATTGGATTATATAATCTTTATTGACTCAGGACTTGATACCAATCATTTGTGAGCTAACTGGTATTAAACACTTTTCAAAAGTTGTTACGATTTTTGTGGCAATTTTAGGCTGCAGGTGAGAGCACTTTACAGTGGAGATCCCTTTTGTTCCTTAGTGTTAGGTAGAATCCTTTGATTGTTCCTTAGTGAAGAATCCTTGGTTGTTCCTCGGTGTTAGGCAGAAACTTTGTGTTAAGCAGTCCTTGGTTGCTGATCCGTTCGTCCGTGTCGAATGCGTGCAAATGAACGGCTTTCAAGATCAGCGATTAAATGATTAACTAATCACGTATTCGAGCGTGTTGATTGGTTAGATTTAATCCACCCGGCCACGCAGAGTCTATAAGTTTAAGTGGTGGGCTACAGAACACATTATACGTCAAAATATACCAACACAAGTTGTTTTTTTCTTTATTTTGTAGTATCGTTTAATGTCTCATCTTACAACAAGCATTGATCCAATAAAAAAACTATGAGACTTTCTGCCATCATCTCAGTGTACGTTTTTAAAAACCTAAGTATTTCATGGAATATTTTGTGGATGTTCAACAACTTTCATAGAGAATCGGAGCTGCTCCTTTTTTAAAATCTATTTTCAATCAATTAACAGTAGAGGAGGCGCTCGGAACATAAAGATTATCGTCGTGGGAAGTGGCTACCCGAGTTCAAATCCTAAACGAGACAGTTTCATATCACATAGCACAAATATATTTGGAAAAGGTATGAATCCAACTGACTCATTCCACCTCCAGGTAAACAGTAGATCAAATTGAGCTATTTAATCTTGAGATGGTAACCGATCAAGGAGAAGAAAAATTATGAATTCAAACCAGTTGTACACCTGGAGAGAGATAGGCTCCCTGAGGCTATTTGAGCCTGAGTCAGACTACATGAGTAGCGGTCCGATGACCAGACTACCTGACGATATATATCGTTTTCATATTTTTTTTATTCAAAATAATTCTAGTACGACATAAACTTCTATTTTCGCATCTCTTTTTTCTCCACATTCCAAGTTATCCAGAAGTGGAGCCTCACCCCCACGTTGCAGAGAGAGAGAAATGGGTAAATCGTTGGGCAGACTAGGTTATTTAGACTTGTTAGACAACCGATAAAGGAAAAAAAATCTGAATTCAAACCAGCTTTACACCATTTGATAATTGAACTTGTGTCACATCCTACCCGTGGCGGAGGTGTTGGGTAAATACATACATGAACAATTTTAAACAAAGTATTTACATTTTTCATTGAGGTTTCTTCTCATTGTTATTTGAAAAAATATGAAATTTAAATATGTATGAATTTGTTAAACAATGAATGAAAATTTGTTTTTAAAATAATAAACGTTTTGAATTGCATTCCATCGAAGGTTTAAAGCGCATCTTAGTTAAAACAATGATTGCAATGATCAATCTCAAATGAATTTGTGAACTGGATGCCATGGAATTATGAATACTATGATAAACACTAATCCAAATTTCTTAATAATCCAAAACAACAAAGAGTTCTGTGGTTTTTATCAAGAATATTTACCTCCATTCAACCTTACAGGATTGCATAATTCGAACACAACACATTTTTAATCGACCATTGTTTACAATTTCCATGAATAAACTGGGAAATAATAACGTTGGAATTTCTGAGACTCAGAAACGTTTTAAATAGAAGAGAATCACACATTGATAAAATTCCACACACACACACACACACACACACACACAACTCTCTCTCTCTCTCTCCTCTCTCTCTCTCTCTCTCTCTATATATATATATATATATTATATATATATATATATATATATATATAATTTAGCAGAATTGCTTTATTCATTACTCAAGTTATGCATATATATATATATATATATATATATATGTGTGTGTGGTATGTGTGTATATATATATGTGTGTGTGTATGTGTATGTGTGTGTGTGTGTGTGTGTGTGTGTGTGTGTGTACTGATAGAGGGGTAGATAGTAACAGAGCTATATATATATATACATATATATATATATATTTATATGTAACTGAGACAGATAAAACTAAACTAGGATAGATAGGTAGATAGATATAACTGTGTTTTGCAGCTGCAAATATAATCTGTCCAACAATGTTGTACTCGTTGTATCAAGGGTACTAATTACTATTATTGCCTACATACCTTTGTCAGAGATGAAAAGAGCTTCCATGCAGCACTCGTAAAAAAATGTGCACTTGTAGAAGTGACCCTATTCTTTTTTCATTGCAGTGATAATGGTGTCGTTGTTAGGAAAATGTTGTTGATTGAAAGTAGCTTGTCACGCACATTACTACCAGTATTCCACAGCACATGTCGGCACATCTACTACCAAGTCTCAGTAAACAATTAACTTTTACCCACATTTGCATCGTACATAATGTGTAATAGTTAGCAACCTAGTCTCACAGACCCATTGTTACTGAAAAGCGAGTTCGATCTTCACTGGATGTCACATACTTGCGGCCTTGTGTCACATCCTACCCGAGGTGAACTCTTCGGGTATATACCTACCTTTGTTTCTTACACTCTTCGTAATATAGTAGCCACCCACCACCACTATTAATAAATCAACTCCACAGCTGTATGAACGACAACTAAATATCAATCCTGATAACTCGCTGTAGGTGCAAAAAAACGGTAAAAAATAAGAATCGTGGATTATTGAAAAGGGTCAGTTAGTTAGTTACCGAGAGAGTGACAAGTCACACCTTAAATTACAAAGCTAATCAACCCTCAGCTGTTGGAGTGGAGTTACGATTTCTCAAATAATAGATTTTTCCATCATCAACAGGAAAATTACACTTCATCTCTCCCTATTTTAAGCCTAGCCAGGAAAGATGTTTTATCATGGTCAATAAAGGGATTGGGGATTTTGTGACCTCGTATTTGACTATTTTAACCTGATATCTGCATTCTCATACCGTCGTCTTCTTTTCATCATGTTTTAGCCTCTTAGTCTCCCCTAACTTTCTTCGAGACACCCGCACCACTATACTATCTATTAGATAAGCAAATTGTTTGTTATATGTGGGAAAGTCCTGCATCTACTGCAATACCATTAATATCCATTTCTGAAGTTATGAAACAACACTATAACATAATAGACATTCCACATTTCACAGCCGATACTATTACTTTTGCAGAATAATGTGTTTTGATGAATTTCCATGATGATTTTATTAAAAAAAAACATATTGTGTTATGTATTTTTGTTGGTTGGTTAGGTTTTACGGCATGTCAATTTTTTTGGATTATCTATGCCGGAGACATGTTATTTTATTCATTTTTGATGGGTATTCAATTTTTTAAAACTTTTTAAAAACATATTTTTTCTATTTAACTCATAACAGCTACTACCACTCCGAGTCAGGGTGAAACGAAGAATAATGGTGATGAAGGGGCATTCCACACACCCCAAGGCTCTAGAATATGAACTTCACCTCTTGATACGGTTTAGCGTCATACCCAGAACACTAAGACACTATCACATATAATAAAAAGGTTTGGGAGCTTGCCATAAAAGTCAATAAGGTCGAGACAATCCTATAGGTGATAGCAATTGACGTGACAAGCCGATTGATTAAAGGGACCTCTCCGATCGCCCATCTAGCCCAAGTTAGGCCCAAAGTGGAGCGTTATATGTCATAGACTGCTCAGCCACTAGGATTTGTCAGATTGGTGGGGATTTAGCCCTCTGCAGAAGTGCGGTCGCTTTATTCTTCTGCTAGAGTCGACAGGGCGCTGTATTTTTTGTTGAAATAAATAGAATACATTCCTTTTAGAAAAACAGACATCTACTTTTTTTTTAAATTGCAGCGCTGATTGGAAATGAGACATCTTTTTCAAAGCATTGAATATATCATATTATGTAATTAGATTTTATTCATCCGCTGAGTCGTATGCCGCAGCTATCTCTCTATCCTGGCCACAGTAACAGATGTTTCTGGAATTGTAATGGAATATATATATATATATATTAATATTTTCGCCTAAAAGAAAGTGAATATATGCAAGGTAACTATCTATTTTGCGAGATATTTCTTTACTCTAAACTCCAAAGTAGAACAATCTAACTAGATGATGGTTGACTTTAACAATGATATATTAATTAAACCGGTCTGTGAAAGTTCTACCGTTTTAAAGTAAAAACTTTTGGGAAATATTCATCAGAAAAAATACTGACGTAAAGAACAAGATTAAAGTGCGAAGGATCTGCGTAAGAAGATTCTTTTTTGTTTTAAATAAAAAAAAGAATGGATTTGATTCGAAAATCAACGATTAAAATCCTGGCCTAGTGTCGCATTTTATTTTTTTAAAAAGTCAACGTGAAATCTTAAGAGGGTTAACAAAAAATAGATATGACACCCCACAATCTGATAGGAAGGGAGCCAGTGTGTCCCTACCAACCTATGTTCAGGTTGAAGACTAGTTCTAGATATCTTTTTTTATTATATTCATAAAAGGCCATCGACTTGACATAAAGAAAATGTAGGCGGTCTGACTGAAAGGAGGGGTGGTCAAGTTGGGAAGGCATTCAACCGGAAACAATAGAGGCGGGACCAAATAATATGAGGGGAATATGATCTAACCAGTCAGATTTTGAGAGTTTGGGTTCAGAGTTTGTAAGTCACTCAAGGCAAGCAATTGCGGGCAGTCTCGTAAGGCTTACTGCCCTGTAGAGCAGACGGGCTATATCTAATCTTTCTGTCCCTACAAACTTGTGGGTCGAAATGTATCCATGGAAGAATAAAAATATATACTATATATTAGTTCTGTCTCTGTTATTAATGCAAATTTACCGATCCGAGGAAGATGATTGTGCAACATATACAGATGCAGTCCATATATACTTATGTATCAAGAAGACCACAATACAATCTATCATGAAGGAGTAGTGGTATATGCAACACTAACACACACACACACACACACACACACACACACACACACACATTATATATATATATATATATATATATATATATATAATATATATATATATAAGCGTCTATGGGTTATCACAAAGGTAAGATCTCAAAAGTGCTGAGGACGCAGCGAAACTGTTCGTTCGGCTATTGGCAACACGTGTTTGAATGGCATGCGTCTGCGTCTGCCCTTATGCAAGCCTTACTGCAACTCTCTGTTTTGGCTTGCATTAGTATCTGGTGGAGCTTCCGATTGTGAAGTGTGAAGTTATTCGGTTTTGAACGTAAAAGTCATTACATCGATTGAAATTCATCGCCAATTAACGGAAGCATCCGTAAGTGCTGTAGAGATTTTACTACGACGACGATGCTCAACACATTCTCAACGACCTGACGACGTGCTGGTATAACACGGGCATACAAAACTACATGAGCGCCTATAAAAATGCATCGAACGAAATGGCAATTATGTAGAAAAATAGATACATGTTGAAAATTTAAAATAATGTAAACATCTTTGACAATGAACAATAAACGTTTCTGTGATTGCTAAGACATTAACAAGATTAAGTATAAACTACAATGTAACTACAATATTTCTTTTAAGAGACAAAATATACATTTCAACATATACAGTAAACCCATATCTCAAAATACAACTTAAACGAAATGGACATCACCTTTTTGGATACATTTTCTAATCCGGGTCTCAACATACAAAAATGCAGAATGGATTTATTACCTGTTGCAAACGACCGTCTATACTTTTGTTGCCCTAGGAAAGAGTTAGGTTCATTTTGATATATTGTATCGATATACTTTTATTTTTTCATGCTTCATCTACCACGACCTTTAATAGTAATTAGATTTAAATTTAATTTTTCAACATTTTCTCTCATTTATGCTAGATTAATTCACTGGTCATCCCATTGTATATATATATATATATATATATATATATATATATATATATATTATATATATATATATATCAGAAGTGGAAAATGTGTTTCTGGCGGTGTGGAGCTTCTCAATGTAACTATTTTAAAGTGGATTAAATGTTATTTATAATGAAACTGACAATACTACCTGTAAAATAATTTAATTATTTTTTGTACCACAAAACAGATAAATGTTGCGTTTAAATAATATAATCAGAACAACTCTAGATGGTCCAGTAGGCGGCCCTTAGAATACGTTAAACCGGAAATTGCATTTAAAGGCGAGACTCTAGTTCTGAAGATATGGGGATTTTGGAGTACTCTTTCATTGCCATGAATCCTAGCTACAATCTGACGCGGAGTGGACGTACAATTATATGGTTTTTTTTTTGTTTTGTTTTTTAAAACACAGCTGCTACTACATTGTTACCTTATAATATTCTTAATTGACTCTTATTCCACCTTTTCAAGGAATCCTTATAAGAAAGTTTAACGAAAAAAACAGATGATTACTGTTGCTGATATGCCAGCAATAAACTTTGCTTTTCCCGAAAATGGGACTTTTAGCTTCAGTCCACACGGATTTTACGTGGAAGAATAAAATTCAATACAAATGCAGAATAGCCCGCAAGAGATAATATCACATTTTAATCACATAATATCACAGATATAATAATCGCATTTTACATATGAATAGCATTAAACAGCACCCTACGAGAAAGCAGCTATACGGCCACCTACCACATATCACCCAAACCATCCGAGTAAAACGGACAAGACACGCGGGACACTGCTAGAGAAGCAAGGACGAACTCATAAGCGACGTCCTCCTGTGGAAGCCAGCTCATGGACGGGCCCGTGTGGGCCCACCAGCAAAAAAGTACGTTGATCAGCTCTGTGCAGATGCAGGATGCTGCATAGAGGACCTCCTGAGAATGATGAGCGATAGGGACGGATGGAGGGAGATTGTCATGGATATCCGCGCTGAAAGCGCGACATGATGATGATGCAGGAAACTCCTGAAGTAGCCTAACCTTAACTCTAACCCTAACACTAACTCTAACCCTAACACTGAACCTAATACTAACCCCAACCCTAAAACTAGCCATAACCCTTACTCTAATCCAAATTCTAGCATCTCAATGTTTCATGTATTTCCGTGAAATGTAATGAAATTTAATGTTTTTCATACGTAATCTAATGATATTATCTCTTGCGTGCTATTCTACATTAGTACCAAAATTTGCGTGTCGTGCTCCACAACTTCAACATAGAATTATAAACAATAGAAAGATATGATCTCTGAAGAAAAGAGAAGAAAACTAAGTTAAACATAACGATAATATTTATAAATATATGAGAGAGATTCAATTATTGTCTGCACATTTTATGTAAGCTGAGCTCATCGTGGATAATTTGATAGGCAGTACCATGACTAATCTGTAGAGAGCAAGCTGGATGATATATCGCCAGTTATCAATGCCAAGAAAACAAATTGACAAAATTAATAAAGGTAAATGTTAATTTTTTTTTTTGCTATGAAAATTTATAAATCGTTTTGACTTTTTCTTTTTAGAATTTTGTTTTAGCATCTCAAACTTTTGAGAATTTCAGTGAATGAATTGAAATCCAATGCTTTCTATACGTAATCTAATGCTTTTATCACTTGCGGGATATTCTGCATCAGTAACAAAATAAGCCAGAATGCATAGCATGCCAATGATACTATACTGTTAAACACATTCTAATAGAATGTGATGAGTTCCATGTTCTTACACAACGTATGTACAGCTCAAACATGAGAGATATTTAAACATGTCATTATAGATGACATATTGCACTTCATGAAATAAATTAAATGATACCAAGATATATAACAATGTACTTTACACTATGCACTTTTCACAATACAATACACTTTACACAATGCAATATACACAATGCACAATAAACTTATGCTTAAAGGCGATACCTAATCCATTTGGTAACAAAGAACTGCAGACATTTTACTGTCAAAACCCTGAAAAATCATCGGAAAAAACATAAGAATAATTCTAACCACGCCTCACAATTTGCCGCTTGGCATGAAATAGCCCTAGACGAGTTGACGTACCGTTAAAAGCAATAACTCAATCAAATCACAAAATACTTGTATCGGGCAACTTCCGTCTAGATGTATAACTAAGTAAAATCAGCGGTTTTTGTAGCGTTCAATCTTCGTTTGTTTTCGTGACGTAAAGCATTGTAATCTCTCGTCGACTACATAAACAATTCCGTAGAATTACTGCTTAGTATTCAGTTTAATCTAATATTTAAAACCTAACGCTAGACGGCGATAACATAAACAAAAAAACTTACTTTTTATCTATTTCAGAATTTGTCACGCAACATTTTCCGTTGCTTAAAAACAATTGGATATAATAATATGTTTAAAGATATAAACAACTATTTAAAAATAACAAGACAAAAATAAGTCTCTTCGTATTGCAAAATAAATTTCCAATCGAATACCCCACAGTATATTAAGTAAAATTGTCCAATTATTGTGAAATACTTTCTCCACACTTCTCCCTCAACCCTACAGTCCAGTTTGTCGAATATCCCGGGGACTTGACCCCTTAGCGAAAAAGGTCAGAATTTCAAACCTCCTTGGCGCCTGTCCATATATAACGGTGATGTTAGCCCTACAGGCAGCGGATTCCTGCTGGGTAAGAAGCAGTTAGTCCACGTTGAAATATGTAGTAAGATCGATCCGGGGTTTGCAGTTATTTGGCTCTAATCTCCGTTCATTCTGGCACCAGTCATCAATTATACGCTATCAGCATAATCGTGGTGAGCAGCAATAATGTTCAAGTTGTGCGAAGATTAGAAGGACTTTTCAAACTCTTCATCAAATACAATTGTTATTATAAATAAAACAACGACCTAATGGAATCGGTGACCACTGTTCAAATCCTGCATGAGGGGATTCATTTCACGCTAATGCATTTGGGAGATACATAAATCCATCTGTTACCCCCACTGCTCAGAGTAAAAAGGAAGGCAGCATTAGGTAGCCAACCAGTCTAGGAGGATGAAAAGTCTAAATTCAAACGGCTGTACTTAAAAACTGACCATGAGTTGCATTTTATCCATGAAGGTGACGTTGGGCAAATATATAGGTCTAGAACATATACGTGACCCCATTATATCATTAATGCAAATTATATACAAGGTGTGTCAAAAAGTATCGAGATTGTACATTTCTATATCGGTAAATACAGCTTCAAACTCGGCACTTTTATGACATACCTTGTATTTTGAAAAAAAATCATCGTTCCATCATTGTTCATTTCTATCTTGGTAAATACAGCTTCAATCTCAATAATTTTATGATATGAATTTGTATATATATATATATATATATATATATATATATATATATATATAATAGCAAAAATAGATAACACACAGCAGAACAATACATGCAGGATGTGTTGAGTCAGAGTCCGACCACGTAATAAGCGAATAAGCGTAATAAGCTAATGTAGCAAGCTAGCACGAGAATACAAGGCTAAGCAAGAATGGATTGGAAAAGTGAACTTCTGGGCAATAAATATAATTTTGACCATGCAAAAAAAAAAATGATATATGCACAAACCAGAATCCGTTTCTGAGAATGAAACTCTCTGGAACTTTGAGATACAGACGGATCACCTTATCCCAGCGAGAAGACCAGACCTATTATTGAAAAAGGGAACGTAACAACTGGTAGATTTTGAATTTCCATCAGACACGGGTGAGGGGGAGATGAAAGAATACGAGAAGATAGAAAAATACCTGGACCTTGCTAGAGAATTAATAAAGATTGCTGTATATGCGGGTAGAAATTATATCAATTGTAGTTGGTGCCCTCTTAAAGGTCCCCAAGATTTTAGAAAACAAACTATGAGCGAAATAATAATAATAATAATAATAATAATAATAATAATAATAATAATAATAATAATAATAATAATAATAGTGAAGATGAAGGAAAACGAAGAGATGTACAAATACCTGGACCTTGCGAGAAAATTGAAAAAGCTGTGGAATATGATGGTGAATGTGATACCAATTGTAGTTGGTGAACTTAGAACGGTCCCAAAAAGCTTGGAAAAAAGACTGAGTGTTACCCAGCATCGTTGACTAAAAATGTACGCTAAGCCAATATATATATATATATATGTATATATATATATATATATATATATATATATATATATGTATGTGTGTGTGTGTGTATCTGTGTGTGCGTGCTTGTGTATATGTGTGTGACTGTATGTGTGTGTGTGTGTGTGTGTTTTATATGACGGGTGTCCGTTCAGTTTGATTTTGAGCGTGAACAGTTTCCCTACTTTATAGTTATAGTTTCCTGTGTCTGGTGTAGATTAGTATGACTAATCAAGCCAAAAGGAAAGCGGCAGAACTAATCATAGACTGGACAGTGCAGATTACGAACCGGCTGAGAAGCGCGCGTGTGACTTTTAAATCCAGTTGAGCGTTAGTCAGAGAATTTGGCATAAATTGCAGGCACGTTGTTGGTAATTACAAAGAGAGGCTAAGCCAATCTCAACTTTGCGAACGAGAAAATACTTAGCACGTTCATCTTGGAAATTTCAGGTTTCCAAAGGGAATGATGCGGCGCCAATTCATTGAATCTGTGGCTACAACCTCCAGCAAGTCTTCAACATAAATGTTTATTCAGATAAGGATAAGGCCTGGTAAATTAGCCTTGCCTTTGATGGGTGTCGCTTGCCCGTACTCAGTCTTCCGTAGAAGAATATATATATATATATATATATATATATATATATATATATATATGTGTGTGTGTGTGTGTGTGTGTGTGTGTGTGTATAATATATTAAAATTAATATATTTTCAAATAAATATATTCCAACGACCTATATAATAATATATATATATATATATATATATATATATATATATATATATTATATATTAATGTGTGTGTGTGTGTGTGTGTGAAAATGGAAAAAGGAATTGAATCCGACAATATGAGGAAAAATGAGTAAAGAAAAGAAATGTAGATGGATAAAATGAATTTAATCGATATCACATTAATCGATATCACTTACACATGTGTTTCGGTCAGTTTATGTGTGTGAAAATATTTCGCACACATAGAAGAATATATATATATATATTTGTGTGTGTGTGTTTGTGTGTGTGTGTCTGCATGTGTGCGTGAGTGCGTGCGGGCTTATATGTGTGTGTGGACTTATACATTTTTATCAACCCTTCGCACGAGTAGAATGTGACACAAGTTCAATTTCTTTAATAGGTACGAAGACGGAGTTTTTCTGCTAGACTGGTTGCCTAAACAAAGTTAAAGAGCCAAGTCTTCTCAACGATTTACGCATAATTAGTGGGAGAATAGTTGGATTCATGTCTTTCCCAAGGTTATTAGTAATATGTGAAATTCAACCAGCATCGTCTATCGTCTCGACGTGTTCATTTTCTTCCAAGGTAAACATTACACCACGCTCCCCATGCATGCACACACACATACACACACGCACACACTCATATGTATATACATATATATTATATATACGTATTTGAATATAAATATATATATATACATATATGTATGTATTTATATATATGAATCTATTTTTCACATATGCATAAATACTTTTCTTCTTCATATATGTATTTCTTTCATAATATATATATATATATATATATATATATATATATATATATATATATATATATATATATATATATATATAATATACTGTTTTGAAAAATACATAATCCTAAATATAAATGTCAAATTAACACAATTCCCTCATTTCTACCCATAAAATGATCCTATACTGGTTGACATGTTATCAAAATCAATCAACAGAAATGTTTGATGGTTAATGTATCCAATCATAGAAAATAGTTTTACAACTAGATCAAATGAGAAAACTGGTTGCAAAATAAAACAAACTTATTTTTCTTCATAATTACATGGTCTCCATTTACACCTACATATATCATTTTTTTAATGTCTGTCCATTTTTCATTTTGTTCACAAAGAAGTTTTTCTTTTGATCCATTTTCTGAAATTCGGTTAACAACGGTGCCAAAACATCGGCCGTTATTTTAAAGCGAGAGAAAGAGAGAGAAACGTGTGAAGAAGGCTCTCAATGTAAATTGCTATACTGAAAACAATCTAGGCGGTGCGTTTAGTAGATATATAGCAAGAGGAACACTTTTGTTTATATCAACGGGCGAAAAAACTATAAAGAGGTGTGAACGTATATACGTTAACTCCCCTTAATGGTTTAAATGTAATCACGGCAGACCTTCGAAACATCTTTTGATGTGGCCGTATAATCTTTCTCGGCAAAAAAGATATAAAAATACGGAATACATCTACTTAAAGATAACAGATGTAGCCAAGAAAGATATTACGAATAAAAAGAGAAAAACAAAAAAAGAAAAAGAAAATGAAAGCGATAAACTGCAAGCGGTAAACTGAAAGCGATAAAAGAAATCAGAGAAAGAAAAAACACAGTCTTGAGCGTCTACGTTTATTTGTTCATGTTTTGTTCTTTTTTCCATATGTAATGTCATTTAGTTGTACACCACAGGGGAGGAAAGATTACACATACAAGTAGCTGTTGAGCTGTCGTGCGTACCATCACCCTTGCAATATGTGGTCCTTCAAATATTTATGTTTACACCTAGTTCTTCATTGCCCCTCCCATGGGGATTTCTGTAAATTATCTTTTCGGGAAACATGCCATCTCGTGGGAGACATATTTGAGCCGGTGCGTCTTCAAAATTTTCCAGGTTTACTTTTTGTGAGAGAAAACTCATATCCTGAAATCTGTAGTTCCACCCCAGCAATAGAAAAAAAAATAGTTCAGGAACGTTCATATAAAGAAGCATGCAGGATTAGAGTAGACGCCCCCCCAAAAAAAAACCCAGCTATAACACCTGGATGAAAGGGAAACCAGAGTATCGCCCTGACGATGCTGAATGTATCACCTGCAAAGGGGTAAGACCCCCTCAAAAATATGTGTCCTGGGTATATATGTATTTACCAACCCCTTCGCACGAACAAGGTAGGATACATTTTTAAGCGGAGTTTAACAGGTCTGAATTCAGAGTTTTCCTTTTACCATGACTGTTGGACACATGGCGTAACAAATATAAATGTTGAGTTAATACAGTTCTAAGTGATAATCATCGGGGGAGAGTTGCAGGTTCTATCCTGACTACAGGCGAAAATAACATAGAATCCTTAACATAGCTTAACACTGGCACCCGGTCATGGTTAACGGAATGAGAACAAGCTACCCCAATGGATTAAATAAAGGGCTCGGTTCCAAGTTCCATGAAAGCTCTGGATTCCGATATGAAGCTCACCGAGCTCCACCAGAAGGTTCCCGAGTTCGACAAAAAACACCTAAAGTAGTCCAGGGGATAATAAACCGAAACTTTATGTATATAATAATAAAGACGAGGACAACAGTGTGAAAAATCTAAATATCAAATCCCTATGTTAACAAATATGGTTTATAAAGAATATGTGAATTCCTGGTTCCTGGTCGTATGTGCCATGTGATGATAGCAATGCAGCCTTCCTTCTTTGTTGTTCAAAAACCTTCTTCTTTCAGGTGTTTTCTGTGATAGGCTTCCGGTTTGGCTATTGCTGTAGAAGATCTCATTTTATCCATGTTGAAGGTCAACACCTGAGTCACACAGTCTGAGATCTACGCAGTCTCACATATTTTCAATCACAGGATTGACAAAAATTTTGATTGGAGGTTGCGGTTCATCTTATGTGTAGACCATAACTGTGCCGATACATATTGATCCTAACATAGCTATGAAGTCTGTTCGACTTCTTCATCGTGACAGAGTACATTTTAACCTTATAGAGGAGGAGTGGTAAAATCCCGCCCTCTGTTAAACAGTTCTCAAAAATACAGGAGTACCTTGAGTTACGAGTCTAATTTCGCTCGTTACTCAATTCTCTCGTATATCAAATCAATTTTTGCTATTGACAAATTGAAACGCCCGCTCAAAAAAAAACTATTTTTGTTACGTTTTTTAGATGAGAAAATTGTACTAAATAGAATGCAATGAATTATCTTCTGTAATATGTTTTAATGTATATTTTTCATAAATTATATTTTATTTGGCATAATATATTAAGCGTATCTGAATCTTGCTCCCACCTCAAAATTTAGCTCTGAAAAAAAAAATCGACGACTGACCGATCGTAACTCGGAAACTCAAAAGTTGGAGCACTCGTAAGTCAAGTTAACACTGTATTAATAAAAAGAAAGTGGTTAATTCCATGTCAAATCATCCAAGCCATGTCACCCATCCCCTTTAATTTTTCTGAAATGTTGTCCATGTGTTTACTATGTTAACGTTAGAAAATCCCCAAAATTTAAGCTTATGCTAATCTTTAGCTCTCCAGATTTGGGTGGGGTGTCGCGAAAAATGGGGACTTTTTGTAATCTGTAAAATGAGTTCTAGAGTTTCTCTACTCCTAAAAATTGGTGTCTAAGAGCATTTTAGCCCAAGAAATCCAAAAATGCTGTCAGAAAATCTTAAAGTTAACCAATTCCAAGTTATTCATGATTTCTGATTTGCAAACTTTTAACTGATGCTGTAACTTTGTTTCTGAGCAAATATCAAACTATATTTTTGGTACAAATAACGTTCAATATTCAGAAAAATTAAAGTGGGTGGGTGGCAATTTTACTTTTTTCTGGATGATTTGACATGGAATTACCCAAGTATAAATGCATATACAGGCTTTGATCCTTTACGCAAAAACAAAACAAACAAAATATGTTTCAAATTATATTACTAAATTAATCTTCATTGCGTTCGAGAAATTATTTCCTTTGCGCCACGCAAACTTTTAGTTATGATGTTCTGTGCGGTAGATAATCTAGGAGACATAATTTCATAGACTGTTCTTTTGTTTTCAAGTGTCATAATAATGAAAGCATGATTCGTTGCCAGTGGCAATATTGATGAAGAAGTCATATTGTTACATAATGGATAGGGATAACCTATCATTTTTGTAAAGAAGTGTAGTATAGTTTTTGAAATTAATTGTACCAACTGTGTAAAATTACAGTTAGAAGTTCAGAGAGTTACACACAAAGTTTATCTGGAACAGGGGTCCCATTGGCATAGGGATTCACGTGACCAAGCGACTTTTTGTAAAGTTAGATTAGAATGTACGGAGTTAGGTCCAGGCGGTCCTTTCAGGCATGCATTTATTTCGTCGCTGTTGCTTTTGTCTCCACTTGCGTGGTTAAGATTGTATCGGGGAAGAAAAAGAAAAATGTTTACACGAAAATAAGTATCCGTATTTCCTGTAACAAGAACAGGAAATGGAACAGATATATATATATATATATATATATATATATATATATATATATATATATAGAGAGAGAGAGAGAGAGAGAGTGTGAGAGGTACCCCGATACGACCCGATGGAAAGAGAATCAGAAACCTTTTAGAAGACGAAGATGCTAGGAGAATTAAGAATTTGTTTGCAACAATATTACTTTTGAATTAAGGGGTTGATTCATTGAATGATTGATTGATTTTAGTGCCATGTCAAAATGTCTAGGGTTATTTTACGCCTAGAAGTTTGGGAGTCTCGTTCATTGTACATTCATATCGACTTTTGTTGTGTAGTTGTTGTTTTTTGGCACACCAATACCAATATTTTTAAGCAGATGTATTTGAACTATCAATGAGAACACAACAGGTACTACCACTCCGGTTCAAATTAGACCTCGGAACAAGGCTATGGAGGTGTATTCCTTTCTCCTGAAATATCAAGAGCCTTACAATCAGATCCACTCTCGTATCAACCCAGAACACACCCTTTTTGGCGGGTAGGATCTTACCCTTCTACCGTTGATATAGTTGGCATATTCTGAACCGGACAGACAGGGTGGGAAAGGCATTGGGAAATTATTCACAAACATTGATTTTGCTGTCCTTTCATGACATTCGTTAACTGTTCTATAACATATATGGCACAGATCTTTCTACAATTCAACGTCTTAATGATATCAAATACCATCAGGTCGCGGATATACATGACTTTTTCACCCTCTTTCTTTCTCTCTCTCTCTCTCTCTCTCTCTCTCTCTCTCTCTTCTCCCCAACCAGCCCTATTGGTTATTGGCCCTGGCATGTTCTCCACGCAGCCTGAAGAATCCGTACAGAGCTGATTGATGTAGGTTTTTGCCTGTCGGTCTACACTGGTGTATCTTTGTGTAGGTGTCCACGGGAGAACGTCACATGAGTTCATCCTTGTTTCCCTAAGGGTGGCGTCTATTGTTGTGTTAACGAAAAAGCCAACAAAAGGTCACTAATAATCGAACCAAACCTACAAGCCTTTCACGCGGCTAAACAAGAGGTGCGTTCCGCTGAGGTTAGGACTCATTTTCTGTCAAATATTTATCTGTAGAGCAATATTCATGGACAATTCGATGATTTTTGTGAATCCTTACCTCCAGTCTTCTTTGATATTCTTCGTGCGTTACTGAAGTCGTTCGTCTTTATCTTCGATTATCAAATACTCAAATGCCTCCGGCCTCGGATTTCAGCATTTTTGAATTACTGGTCGACATTTTTACCTGCATAAAATGATCGTCATAAATCTCTCTCATGTAACTTTCTTGTGACAAAAATTTAATTCACAATGTCTGCTTTAATGTATATAACTCAGTGATTATTTAATTTACAAAACTCGTGATTAATAAACCCTATCTGTCAATATCTATTGTATAGCAAAAATAAAAATATTTAAATAGATATAAAACATGTAATTTTAGCAATTCCACACAGTAGATCAATCAATGATCGTTTCTTATTTTGGGTTACAACAATGGATGAAAATGTCTTTAAATATAGAATATAGAATATTTAAGTATAGAATAGATAAATCCGCAACAAGATCCGTTTCAAACGTTACCATGATGATGTTGTTTATGAAAAAGTCTTAAAATGAGAAAGACTTAATCGTAATAAGAACACTGTGTTAGCAATCTTCATAGTCGTCTGCGCTTTTTCGTAGATATTCTACAAGTCAATAGAGACTGTTTCTACCTTATTCTGAAGAATCTCCTATTATTATTCATGATTTACGTTTTTTCTTTGAGAATATCTAAAGTTAATAAAAATTAAATCTGTGAAGAATGTTAAAATATATATATCTCTCTAAATCACTGTGCCAGTACGATCAACAAGACTAAGTATTAAAATTACTTTTTGTTTCGAACATATATTCTTGATGAACAATATATCATTTGTGATTTGTTGTTAGATGCAAATAAGTAAAATAACACAGACGTATTTAGGCTGTTGGCACCAAAGAAACAAAAATAAAGGGTTGGTTTTAGAACTAGAAAGGGAATAAAAACATTGCGAATTTGCCAGCTGCTTTGTTTATTGAGAATAGGTTGAAACAATGTTTGAAGTTTAGCTCTTTTGTTTCTTGCGCAATCAGTCAACTGTAGTACATTGTTTACGCCTTAGGTAAATATTGTAGAGCACGAAAAATCCAATTTATATGGATTTATATAGACGACGATCAATGATCGTTTAAATACTTGTATTTTTTCTTTTTGCTTGACGCAAGTCAATGTTATTTTAAAAAACAAAGATTATCAATGGAAATTACAAATAGATATATCATCCAGAATGACATTTTAACCTACAGGGAATCTACAAGTTGTTTTCTATTATCATATCACTCCCCGAGAGTGTTTCAACACAGCGTTAACTGATGGTCTTTAACTGGGGTCTCTATTGCAGTAAGTCTCCTCAGATCTGCAAGATTCTAGCCCATCTTAACAATGCTGTTGTTTGGATGGTCTCGATTCTTTTCAATTCTTCCAGTCTCTTTTCCAAACTGTTGGAGGCCATTCCAAAGGCACAATTGGATATAAATTGCAAAGATTTTTTTAATTGGTCGGATTTGTAGTAATCTACCATAGCTAATTATTAAACAGAAGCTTAGACATCATATATTGTTTACTATCTGTGCAACACTTGAGTTAGTTTAATGTTGTGGGTTGCAACAACAAATGAACAACGACAAGAGGGCGGCGACAGTGATACGCAATGAAACGACACAGTAAGACAAGAAGAACAGAAATGAGAAGCTAGGCATTAAGTGATGAAATATAGTCTAAGAAGAATATAGACGTAACGTAAACCCGGTATATAACATACAGTTGGTTTGAATTCAGAGTTTTCTTTCTTCTAATCAGGTAGTCATACCAAGGTTAAAGATCCCTGTCTGCCATACTATTTGACAATCGCTGGAAAACAATAGTTGGATTCTTACCTTTTTCAAAGATATTAATGCATTATAAAATACAGATGGTTTCGCCCAGAATCGTTTTCAATCATACTCAGCCCATCGTTTTCTGAGTGAAGTCGGTAAGATGAAAGTTGTTGACAAATAAAAATGTGTCGGTGTTGTTTTTCATCCTATCCCAAACAAAATGGATTAGGAAAAATATTCAGCGACAGACAGATACCAGCGACATATACACGCTACTAAGAAGGATACTGAGCGATGGATGATGAAAGATAATTTTTGATGAAAATAGATGACGTAACATAAACCCAGTACGTAACGTAAATATTGGTTGTACAGAAGAATTTCTCGATGGGGATGAAATTTGTAAAAATGTCTGAAATAAACAAAAATCTTCAACGCTATTAATCTATAAGGCCGGCCATATAGAGGTTGGTGGTCAATGTGAGAGAGGCAGTTTTCCTTTCCGAAAATCAGGATGCTATATATTCAGGAGAGTTGTCAGGAGTTTAACAGATAAGTGGCGTTCCGGAACAATTGTTACATAATTATTAGATACCTAATGATTATGGCAATAGTGTAGAAATCATAATGGCGATTAGTGCAGCTGATGGCCTTGAGAGTGAGTGACAGTGCTTGACCTCCCTCTCACCTTGCCTTGCGGGGATGAATTATGAGAACCGGAACCCCCATAGAAAGCCCTGTTCCGGTTTAAGGATACTAAGTAACTCAGTCAGTTAGAGGTTAGAAGCCGAGCTAGCAAGATGTAAGGATCTGCGCAGACGTCTGGTTTGGGGATTTATAAATAAAGTAACATCAACGTAAATCGAAGTCTTGTGTTTATTACCTAAAAACTAACAATGACAGAGGGCTTCTGATAAGGAGTGATCCCCAACAGAAACCAGACCCAGAGTCCCCAATAGAAGACCAGACCTTAGAAGATATACCAGACCAAGATGTTAGAAGATAGACGATCAGAATACCAAAGTTGACCAGAAGAAAAGACGACTAGAAGAAGTAAAGAAGAAAAGAAAGGTATATAACATTATATTGATTTGGGTTAGTGAAAACCCCAGCATGCAACACAATGGCAGTTGAGTTGACTGTTAGATTATGCTACCGGATATGGGCAGTGATCCGTCCTCTCCCATCTCTAATCCCCTATAGATTGTGAGAAGAAGAGTAAATATAAGAAACCATAGTTAATGTCCTTTCACTTCGACTGGAAAGTGAAGTGTCACATGTTCCACCCAGGATGAACTTCAAGAGTGAATAAAGAAACAAGTGTATTATCAGTTTCGCTTATTCTACTTATTTTCTTTGTAGAGATGGTCCATGGCTTATAGAGTTTCACCAAAAACCGGCGGTCGACTAATATTTTAGCAAAAAAGAATGAGTATGGCCTTTATTAACTGAAGGGCTCTCAGGTACGTTATGCTGAATTATCAACATAATGAACAAGTTCTAGTTCAGCACCTGATTTCGTTTAAATTAAGAAAGCAAAAAAAGATATTCTCAAGAATCTTTAGAAATGGCACAAATGTAGAAGTCATCTGAATTAAATTAATTAGTTGAAGTCAAACAGAGAAAATGAGATAAAAACGATAGGCAGAAAGAGTGAGAGAGGAAAAAAAGAAAGCAGCTATGTTTAAAAATATATTTAAAAAACAAGCCAACAACGTTGAACATAGAAACAGGTTTTAAAATTCAAAAAGTATAGAGAAAACGAAGTGAAAGATTTAAAAAAAAAGAAAGCTATACAACAATGAAACACTTTTTTAATTCTTTTTTTTAATCGATGAAAGATTTAAAAAAATAAAAAAATAAATTACGAACAAAAATGAAATGAAATGAAGAAATAATGCCTACGTTAGTTGACAATAAAATCTGGAAAACTCAAGTAGGAAGCCATCAACTACACACTGTCAACAACTTCCTGTGTTTAAATCAATTCTCCCAGCTTTTTGAATTATAATTTGCCTTATTTCTTTTTTCTAACATTTTTATTTCGATTTTTCTTTTTATTTCAAATCTTAAACCATTTTTTTTTTTTAACAATCAATGCCCAACGTGTTTATAACAACACCAGACAAATGATTGCATAAATTTTCTCTAAAATATATAATTATAGAAATAAAGAATTAACTGACAAATACAGAGAAGAGAAGACTGAACGGAAAAGAGCAATACCTCCCCATTAAAATCAAATATATCAGTAATTTCCACTGGAAGTTGCTCTGCAAGTGACTAATTCTTGTTTTCTTTCTAACATTTTGAATAAAACTAGGACGAATTAATTTAACATTTAACACATTTTTAAATGTATTAACTGAAAATTATTAAAGCCAATTATGATTATCCTGATGAATTGACTACAATTAGAAGAATGAACAACCGTAAATATTAGAAACAATATAATGATGAATGAATTAGCTTCACAGAAAACGGATTTGGTTTCTTTTTTTTCTTTCCGAGCATATAAAACTTTATGGGTTATTTAATTCCAAAGCCATCGTTGTAGAAGATTAGTAGTGGTAATATTTAACCTATGGAATGTGATGCATCATAGAAAACGGTTTCGGTTTCTTCTTCTTTCTTTCATAACACTTCAACCTTAATGGGTTATTTAATTCCAAATCCATCTTTGTAGAAGAAGAGTAGTGCTACTATTTAACACCCGTAGAGAGGAGTTTCATACTTTTCGCAAAGGCACTAATCCGAAATTGAATGTAATTACGAGACAGGAGTTCGAACTTGCTTACTGTCCAGAAATTGAGAAACTACGCCACGAGACCACCTCCTCACTAAAGAAAGATTGATGGATTTTAACGGCACGTGAAACTGTCTAGGGCTATTTTACACCGAGAGCTTAATTATCGTGGTCAAATTATGCTTATATTTACGTTTTGGTTAACATTGAGTGATTAATTTTAACGGCATGTCAAACCACCTTGGGTTATTTTATACCCATAGTTATAGAATCGCGTTTACAGTACATGTAAATATATGCACATTTAAACAGTGCTGTCGAATACAGATGCGGTGTTCTTAATATTTTGAGTCTAACTTCTACTCAAAATAGAATCTGGACGAGTAAAATGGAATGTTGAAAAATGATGGGTGAGAGTGAGAAATAGGAAAAGTTAGGATAATTTATTGATATTTGATGAAATATATCGACTAAGTATTTTGCTTGGAGATTTACAGTATCGCACATATCTTTATAATAAATATGTATTCGGCATTTGTTTCCAAGACGATATTTATTATCCTGATGAACATTAAAAACCCATTACTGATACATATTTATTTTCAATATGTGTCTGATACTGTAAATTTCCAATCGAAACACTCAACATTGTATGTAATGTAAAACTCAGCAGCTGGTTCTCTTCACTAGATGGAAAAAACATTACTTAAAACAAATATGGTTATATTTCAATGGAATTTCAAAAGTGAAATATCCAATTGATATATCTAAGCGTGTCAGTTAAACGTTATGCTTGAGGAAGCAATCGCTAGATTTTTTGTGTAGGGAGACAAAAATAATTGGCTTCCTTCGGATTGTCGGCTTGGCGTCCCACGTCACGCGTCCGTTGGTCACATGATAATTTAGCCCTTGAAAATTTTCTTTTTTGTCACCGTTCTTTGAACCGATAAGTCCTCGTTCGTGGAGCGAAAAGGATGTTTTTCATGTCGGATCGTAGGACAGAATTGAGGGAATTGGTCTCCAACTTCCCTGACATTTTATTGTAAATCACCATTTATTCGTTTGTGGAACATTGTGTACAGTTTACCTGTTAGGGAGACATATGTTATGTTATTTTGTTGTTTCATGTGTATCTATTAAACATTCGTATGTTTATTGTTCATAGGAGTTAGTCATTTGTCTTTCCTTACCGAATGTTACGTGTTAGTGTATCCATGGATGCACTAATGCATAATAAGGACATTGAATTGCTTTTATACTAATACACACTATTCTTATGACGAAATACCGGACGATGAACGTAAATTCTTGGTTCTATCTCAGGGTATTCGAAATTCCCCGTTTACAGGAAAATAAATGGTAATAAACAAAGAAGACCTGATGCTTAAGACCATGCCAATGTTTTGCCTCTCCTCTAAATGGGTATCTCATGATATCCTGCAAGAACGAGTGTTTCCTATGGAACAAAGGCGTCGAATTTTGTAACGATGTGTGAGATGTCCGTGAACTTTGCTGACACCAGGTCAAATGGAACCTACATTTGATTAATGGGCCTTTTGACGTTCTGACAAGAAAAAGAGGACGAAATCCAATTAAAGGTAGTACGCATTCTCATTTGGAAGTCTGTGTTAATTCGGTGATGTTGCTGACAATAAGACAGTATTCACTGTTCTTTTAAATTTTCTGATTTATTTTTTCACGACGTGTGTTTTCACGCGAAATCAGTCCTTTTATCTGATTATGTGTCCAGCCACAGGCGATGATCACAGAAGCTGCATCTACAAGATAAACAAATGCTGTTCTAAGCCATGAAGCTACAATTATATTTTGGAATATCTATTTTATTTTAGAATATTTTTCAAAACTCAGCCAATTTTCCTAGTCGATAATTTTATTCCAATTAATTTTGCTTTCTACAAAGCTTTAATAATTGTAAAAAAATGTTACATACAACATTTGAAGTTGATATAATATACAAAATGAAAAAAGAAAAAAGAAAAAGGAATAAAGAAAAGTCTTCATATTCTAACTGAACAAAAAATATTAACATTTGCTCATAATGTGACACGACAGCTAGCATTAGGAAATCGGATAGACGGCATTCTGTGTCCGTACTGAACTGATAGATGGATTTTCTTGCTGATCAGCCAACACTAGTATGTCCAGGTATAGAGGTCTATAGTATAAAGTTGTTCATAAGTTTGTTCTTACCTCCCCACTAGTGTACAATATGGCTTGCTTGTCTTACATGAATGACTTGTGGGATGGGAGGTAAGTGGTAGTGCAGATACTTTTCTATGGGATGCTGCTTCCAGGATTTGTTCAGAACAGCATGCAGCATTATTTTGTAGTTCCCATCTAGAATTAGTAGTAAATGCTCTAAGTTACTATTTTTTCAAATAATCAGACCATGATGCAGTGATCAAATCCTAAATGTTGTCTAATGTTCTTCACTTATTGCTTCAATAGCTTGAGGGCCGCCCTACCAGGCGGCAATTAACCTAGCTGCTGTGAACGGCTCCTGATTGGGAGTTCGCCCCAACAGCAACATTTCTGGCATTCAGTACATATTAAGTTGTATCTAACTTGGCAAATATTTTTTGATTATTGTGCAAAAACATTGTCGCAAAATATCACGTTAAAAGTCGCTGAATACAATCGCAGTAATTAGTATCTAGGAATCCAACATTTCAAGATTGTGGCTTCGGGTTCAGTCTGGAATGCATTTAATATACCGACAAAGTCAATCTGATTCCAAGAGTATGATATGTTGAGCTCGGGACTCTAGGAGTAAAGTTTAAAAACTGTGACACACAGACATTTGCATTGATTATTAGAGATAAATCTGCCAAGACCCAAAATCTTTTAAAAAATGAAAGTCTAAGTTACGATGTCAAATATTATATTTATGAAAATGTTTCCAATGATATTGAGGAAGGAAATATTTTTACGCTGTATTTTGTTTTTAGATTTTTCTTCTTTTTTTCAGACAACGCCAGGAATTTTGCACACACCTAATGGACACTAACTGCGCAAAGATATATTTTATTGCTTTTTATAGTAAAAAAAGAAACCAAAATCCTAATTACGAATTACAGTATTTCTAGCCAAATAGAATTATTTTACGAACTGTTTAATTGGCTGTGAAAACATTGTGGTTTAAGTATAATATATTTTGTCGGTGACGTTTTGTAAATCGATTTTTCTCTTTCTTTTTCGAAGAATAAGAAAGAAGAAAACAAAAAAGAAAATATAAATGGATTTAATTTGCTTGCAGAGAAGTCACTTAAATGTGTGCCGAAGGATACGGATTAAAAATACAGTAATGAACGTTTCAGTTTGCTTTGTAACTGGTGGAGTGCAGTTAATTTTCCGCAAGTGGCAGGGAATGGGGTTCGAGCGCAGGTAAAAAGACAGAATGATGAATGCTGATTTTCAAGCAAAACATTTTCCAACTCACTTTAATTTGATCTTATGCCACATGCATCAAACATATTATTTTAAGGTGCGCTTAGCATAACGGTTATCGTCGTTGGAAATAGAATCAATGACTCAAGTACTATCCTTGATGAATATCTACATGTCAATTATGTAAAACTGCGACCCTTTAACGTCGAATACCTTTGATCCTTTGATAATCGCCTGAA
This sequence comes from Doryteuthis pealeii, assembly GCA_023376005.1. NCBI lineage: Eukaryota > Metazoa > Mollusca > Cephalopoda > Myopsida > Loliginidae > Doryteuthis > Doryteuthis pealeii. The sequence goes on from CM042139.1 coordinate 130,703,953, forward strand.
CCTAAGACCACTAAATAAAAAAAGGTAAATATAGCATAAACACACACAGACTTTATACCAAAAATGATGTTTAAATCTATGCCACCATTCCATTGAAAAAAAAAAATCTGAATTGTTGTCATATAAACCCTATACTCGCCAACACTTACTTGCCAATGCCCTTGGGAAAGGCACGAATATATCTGATGTCCCTACAGCTATGGAAAATATTAAGGGTTACTGAGTACTTTAGACTTGGTTAGGCAATCAATATAAGAGGAGGAAAACTGTTAATTTACAGCAGCTGCGCTCCGCTTGAAAAAATTGACTTTATCTCATCCTGCTCGTGGTTGAGAAGTTGGGTAAATTCTTATATATAAAATAGTATCTTTAATTAACATTCATTATTTGAATGTTTTGTTTCATCTGAATCCTCATGTTTTTTATTGCACGTTGTAAACCATCATTCATTGGTCGTAATTGAGAAATGCGGAGGGATATATAGAGATTAAAATGTCAAAAAATGACAGAGTGATTGTATATTTTGTATGAATCTTGTTCGGCGGAGTTTATTGAATTTTGTAAATACGGACTATTTTGCTAGTGTAGGTATGTACGCATCTCGATTGACACGGTTAGGATGTGACATGAGGTAACAAGTATGGGGAATCTACCGAGAGTAGAACTTTCTATTTTGTAGGAATGTATCGACAAGATCATCTTGCTAATCATTACACCGCGATGGGACGTCCTGGACTATTTTGCTATTGTATACGGTTCACAATATTTCGGTTATGTAATTCACGACCGTTATGTAATCCTCGGACTTAGTTAACAGTCTATGGTGAAGATCCATACAGATGGGAAAAAAGATTGTACGTTATTTTTTAGTTATGAAACTTCCGGTATCTTTCTTTTGTGAACAAAGAACAAGTTAAGGGAAGAAAATGTTCTGTTTAATAAAAATAACTTTTGCATAATCCCCTTTTGTGACTAATGGCGGTTATGTTATCTGCGTCAGATCGAGTGTATCAGATGATGGAAATATTGTATGAGTATATTAAATAGTATGATGAAAAGCATTGTATTCTAAAAATAGACAAAATCAAACTGACTGACACCAACTCCGCGTTAAGAAATCTTAACAGAAATTTTGAGAGACAGAAAGTAATAAGAGTGAATGAGAGAAGTGTGAAAAGGTTTAGAGATAATAGAAAAAGGGTTTTTTTAGAAAGAAAATCACACTGACAAGATAAGAAAAAGTAGCCGAGAGACCAGAGCTAAGAGCACACACACGAAAGATATCAGTTTAATGATCTTCTGACGATAACTGAATTTATCCTTGGGACTATCAAACAAGTAAGATTTCTATATATTAGCAAAACATTTACATTTTAAAATTAACAACCGCACAAAACATATTTTGTAAACCGTTGCTCATTAACGCAAATAAAAAATATACATTAAAGAATTTTTGAAACTGCTGTGTTTGTTGATTTTACTGTTTGCTTTATTAAACCTTCATTTCATCTTTAAAGTTATACAATGACACTTGAAAAACTTCTTTACTACTTTCCATAACGGACACAGTAAGTATACTCACGAACAACTTTCACGCGACCCTACAAGTAAATCTTGCCCCAAACATAAAGGACAAGTTGTTTCAGGGGTTATGACTGCAGCAAACTAAATTTCAGTTTGAATTTTGTTTAATGGCATATCAACCTCTGTATGTCATTTAATGCCAAAAAGCGTTAAACAAATTTTGTCTTCTATATGCTTTAGGACATGGTTTTTATGCTAGTAATTGGTTATATTTGGTCAGCTTCTGGTAAAAAGGTTTATTTGGTTCGATCTTTACGAAAAGATTGCTGTTTTTAGGAAACTTGACATGTCCTCTGGTTTGATGTTTTTGAAATGATTTGGTAGTATTTTGAATGGGTTTAGGAGGATCTGTTTGACATGTTGAATATCTTGGAGTGTTTTCCCGTTTTAGTAGGCGTGAATGGGTGATGTGGGTGTAAACAATACAAAATCTGGAGAGTATAACTATTTTTGTTTCTTATGCAACCTGCAGGCCACTCACCGATGGCATCTTGTATATGGTGAAGTTTGTTTTGAATTTGATCATGACGTGATATTTGCATTTTGTCACTTTTGAATTTGTTAATAGTTGATTTTATATCAGTGTATGACAAAGTTTTGAAATAAATTCATTGTTAATGGATACTCAATTTATAAACTCGTGTTTTTCTATTTAACCCAAAGATGGGAACCTAACAGCTACTACCACTCCGGGTCAGAGTAGACCAGAGAGTAATAGTGAAGGGGTGCTCCACATTCCCCAAACCTCCAGAACTGGAACATCACCATCAGAGAGTTTAACGTCCTTCACAGGATATGAAGACCCTCAGCCACCACCTTCTAGCACCCATATGATAAAAAGGGTTGGGGCTTGCCATAAAGGCAATAGGGTTGGAGCAATCATATAGGTGCTAGGACTTGACGTGTCCAGCCAATTGATCGGAGGGGGCCTCTCCGACCGCCTGTCTAGCCCAAGGAAGGGTCAAAATGGAGTGTTGCATTTCATGGGCAGCTCAGACACCTGGTTCCATCCTTAAGCATCACAGGTCGCCACCCACGGCCAACAAGTGGCCCCATTGGGGGAGGCCTACCGCTCTGCAGAGGTGCAGTCGGTGTATTCTAAAGCCTCAGCCGACAGGGCGGTTGCAACCGAGCCGTAGATAACATGTTATGGAAATAGCCACTTACCCTGCCATCCAAAATATTCAGAAGGAAGTGAAACTCTTCGAACCAGTTTCGACGCTATTTTACCCATAGAAGACGATTTCGTTAATGGGCAATGACTAATACAACTACAATGAGTTGCTGGATATCATTATTATTATTATTATTATTATTATTATTATTATTATTATTATTATTATTTCGTCTTTATCTCGAAGTTCCAGAGAAATTTATGCGTTTCATTGTCAAGAACAGATTTTGTTTTATGCATATGCCATTTTTTTTGTATGGTCAAAATGTAATTTTTTGCATAATTCCAGTGGATCACCTTCCCAACATAGTCGTGCCTTGTTTTGTATTCCCGTAGTGCTAGTTTGCTACATTCCCTTAATAGATGGTTTACAGTCTCATCTCTGTCACCGCACAGTGTACATTATTATTATTCACTCCTTGCAAATTTTTCACACGAACGTTAGCTGATGTTCTGTCACTGGAGTCAGAGTCTCCAGGACTCTTCTGAGAATTCTAGTATTTTAACCGACCTTAACAATGCGGTGGTCTGGGTTGTCTAAGTTGTTCCTCTGATTTCCAGTTTCTTTAGTCTATTTTCTAAAATTTGTGAGACTATATGATTAGTCTATCCCTTTTGCGAGCGCTAGTCCAGGGAGATTGTTTTTGCTGAGGTGGAACGCCAGTGTCTTTGTGCAAATATCTACCCAGAATAGAATTCTAGGATACTACAGTTGGTTTTAGTGTTTAGATGTGTATGTTGTGTAAGTCAATCGAAACTTCTCATTGTAAATTAAATGAATTACCCATTCTTATTGATGTATCTGACAACGTTTAACATTAAAATATAAAAATAAATCCTTGATAAACGATTGTTTGTAGATAACGTCTGCTTAGTTCTCACTTTATAACCACCTTAGATATTTCCTATAAAATGTTAATCCTAGATGGCAGCTATTATTCACTCTAAATGAATGATTTTTTTTTTAAAAATCAAAAGCGTCTTTTTTTGTTCTACAGGAGCGCCGCCTATGTACACTGAATAGAATGATCTGTAGTGAATTCAGGGGTCGTAACTTGTTATAATGAGATTCTAATATCGTGTCTGAATCGATTTTTTAAGTAAACAATCTGATTATTCTTTTTTATCTTTAATTATTGAAGACTTATTAGATTTGCACATCAATAGAACTGGGTCAATCTTTTATATTCGTGTTTTCCCAGCCTCGCTTTGATCACGTTCATTTCATGTTGTTGCAATGGCTGTATGTATATTTTAATAAGGAATGCATATTCCTATTAGTTTAGTTATTTCAAAATAGTCTTTTTTAATTTAGGTCTTTTAAATGAAAGATGGCAACTCAAATTCAAGTCTGATAGGTTTCCTAGTAAAATGGTGATTTGACTTATGAGTGTTCTGGCTTACGATTTTTTTGAGTTCTGTGCTTATGAAACATATGGGTTATTTCCCCGCACATTATTGGAAAATTCTAGTTATGAAAAGAATGGGTATGGCCCAAAATCGGGCGGGAATCGCAAAGTGTGAAAAAACACTAAGAACTCGATAACCACAAAATAGCACCCAAGAAGCTAATAACTTGGACAGACGTAGAGCGGAAAAAGTCGATAACACCTCCCCTCTGAGTATTAGGGAGCCGGGAAGTCAAGAATTTTGAACCAAGAGAAGCAGCAACAAACAAGATAAATTGACAAAAAAAAAAGTGATTCTATGTAAATTGAACTTCTTACCATTCTATAACTATAACTAAAGAAACTTGGTTTAGCAATTATTCGCACTATTAAATAAATGATCTTGAACTTATCCACTTGTGTTGCTTTTACCTTTCTTACAACTTATATGGGGAGTCGATAAATCCTTCCCATACGTTGTCATTCGGTCGATGTTTTGCTTTGTATTGAGAGGTAAAAGGTGTGGTACGAGCAAGCTGAAGTTACGTTTATGTTAAAACATTTAAGTTTCCAAATTCATTACGATAATTAAAAAATATTATTATTCGAAATAAACATTAAAACATATTATAAAACATAAAATTTGCATATATTATTGATAAATACACAAAATAAATTAAGTTTCCCAATTTATTACGATAAATAAATTCACCAAAGATTGGAAAAGTACTTTTGAAATTTCATATTGTTTTTTAAGGTTACGATTTTCTCGCTGTCACCTGCCATCGATGTTAGACTTTTTCTGACACTAAACTTAAACTTTAACTCAAAACTTTATAAATATTAAACAAACATTTCATTTTTTGTATAAAGCGTATGGAACTTTCTTCATCTCAATTTTACCGATATAATGTTTTGTGAATTATGTAACGTTATTTCCACATTTTTACGTAATGAGAAAATAATTTTATGAAACATTTTTTTTTCTAATACTGGACATAAAAAATAATTTTTATTTCTAAATTGGACCGGCTTTTATTGAAACTCCCTGCAGATGGAAGTGAGTAGAGCGTGGTGACCCCCCCCCCCCAAAAAAAAAAACCCAGTAAAGATTAACTTAAGCGAAAGGGAATTGAAAAAAAAAACTCGCAGCAGTTAAGGAAACCAATTTATTTATCATTAATTTTTATGCAGTGCTTTTTTTCTTATTCAAAATACATGACAAAAAATGAGTGTTGGGGGCTGGGACGGATTAATGGCATTTGAGCTAATTTTCAAGTGGAATATCGATTTGATATACAAGGAAGTTGATTTCCCAGCTTGGTCACGGGAGGTATTGAACTCCCAAATCAAGGTATCACTGTATATTATTGTTACATAATCTATACGGTTGCATAAGATTATTGTCAATCCCCTGTAATTCTGAGGGGATGACCCTTTTCATATCATGGCCGGGTCCTTGTATGGAAAATAACAGAAGCCCGCCAAATATGTGAAGTCACGTGGGACCTTTTGAGTCCCCAGTTTGCAGTTAGACGCCAGGCAGAGCGGTCGGCCATTTTATGCTCTGCCTAAACTGGAACTCACGCGCGCTATGTTAGTTAGAGGATTATGTATAGTTAAGGAAATAAAAGTTTGGATAATTAATATGCTCTTGTGGTTAATGAATGTCTTGGTAACAAGACTAAGAAATGACGACCAGCCAGCAAGAACATAGTAACAGAAAACCAGACCGAAGTCCCCAAGTCAACTCCAGACGCAAGGCCTTAGAAGATATCCAAGATGATAGAAGAAATACCAAAGACAATCAGAATACTAAAGACGGCCAAGAAATAGAATTAAAGAAAGAGGTATGCAACATTATAATTATTTAGTGCCAGTGAAGAAGGCGCTATGCAACATTATTTACAGATAGGTTAACAGAAAAGAAGAGGTTAACGGGTTTGGGGGTTAAGCCTTGTTGAGGCAAATCACCTCTATGTTAACATAAACAAAGAAGAAAATAAGTAAAAGCAGGTACCAACAATAACAAAAGTTTTATAAAGCTGTAAACGTACAATATATATTGAAAGTTTCTGAAGAGAAATATATGCAATTTTTGAGAGTAAAGTCTGGAAGATATTCCATTGTGTGTGTGTGTGTGTGTGTGTGTGTGTGTGTGTGTGTGTGTGTGTGTGTGTGTGCGTGTGTGTGTGTGCGCGTACGTGTCTGTTATACAAATGCAGAAATCAGAAGAATTCCGTAGATGTCTGTTCATAAGCATAAGTATTTTAAGGGAAGTAGAACGTAGTATGCAGCGATATTTTTGAATCTCTTATGCGTACGATGCTGAAATAACACTGAAAGATTCAGCATCATTTATAATTATTACACAATCAAACAAAGGCCCGCGCGGAATGTTTAACTTAGGATAAGTAAAAACGTCTGAAAAATATCCAAATCTTTGTGTTCGTTACTAAAAACAATAACGAACACAGATTAAGAAATCCCCCCAAATTCCAAGGTAACAGACTAAAAGAACAGGGAGAAAATTAGCTCAACATAGAAGATATAGTAGGGATGTTCGGCCAGCAGAGAAAAAGACACACAAAGATAGAAGCTAAGTACTACAATATAATTGAAAGCAGGAAAAGACTATGCAAAAGGATTACAAGAAATACATGAAGAAGGCCGGAGTGTATAGCGGTCGAAATATTGTGTATGTATATTTCCCAATATATATGAGGACAACAGTTTTAAACACAAAAATGAATATTTACTTAATTTATTTGTTATCTTTAGCCTTAGAATGACAGCTAGACCAGTGGTTCTTAACGTGAGCGGTACCGCTCCAGTAAGGGATATCTAGGGGAGCACTGAGACAAAAAGGGTGGTGGGTGATGAAAGGGTGGTATTTGGAACAGTTAATGAACAAATTGTTTTATTTTACAAAATCTAAATGAAAATATCATAAATAGTAAAGGAACATGTATTCAGTTCAGACAAAATAAAACTGACATAAGAATTATAAACGAATGCATAGTTTTGTTACATAGTCCGAAATCAGTCAAAATCTGAACTTTTGCTTGACGTTCGTAGACAAGTACAGTGGTGCACCAGTTACCACACGTCATGTATTACTGAACCTGGGTATCTACGACTTCTTAGTGAGTTTAAGCCGGATGTTGAAGCTTATATTCCTGCACTAAGCCCATCCATCACATTAACAATAACTGTGAAGACAATGGACTATGTCACTATGGTTACTGGTGAGATGTTGATTTTCCCCTCCATATTGTTTACACAGCCAAAACCGATAAACATACTGGTTTAATGAATATTTCTTGTGAAATACATCTTTGTGTTTAATCCTGTTATTTTCAATTTGAAACATATAAAGATAGTGTGTGTTCGTATGTGTGTATAAGGGGGTGCTAGAAATCCAATGAGAAGCCAAGGGAGTGCTAGTCTGAAAAAGATTGAGAACCACTGAGCTAGACTAATACGAGAATCATTTGCCAATATCAAAGTTTGCCTAACTCTATCTTTTTACAAACAACATTCTGCCTTGGGCCAGGTGCTTTAGTCGGCTATAGCTAAGTAGATATCAATAATAATGTGAGATAAATTGATAAGATTCAGGGAGTACAAAGATAAGAATCGAGAATTTTTCCCTAGCAAAGGTCAAATTACTAATGGTAATCACCCATCATGATCAAACGTAGGAAGTCAATGGGGTCGGGAAGAATAAAGGCTGGTACGAAAGCGAGAGAGAGAGAGAGAGAGAGAGAGAGAGAGAGAGAGAGAGAGAGAGAGAGAGAGAGAGAGAGAGAGAGAGAGTTGAATTGAAATTTGTTGGGCGAAAAGACAATCGGATATGAGATGTCAGTCGTGCTGTGTAACTATCGAAGGTGTCGATCAATCTAGAAGCAGAGGATGACGGGATATGAGAATTCGCGGATGTCCGGTATTTGAACTACTCCACTAATGTTTGCGTTCGAATTTATAGGTCACGCTGAGAGTCTCTGTTTGGTATATATTATGATCAGGACAAAAGTACTAAATTGATTATTATCCACTACTGACACCGTGTTCTAAATTGAATGATATACGAAAGCCCCTCAGGTTAAGAAATGAGAGAAAAGGAAAATGTCATAGAGTCGAGATAATCGGGTATCAATGGTTGGGAGGGTGAAAACAAACGAGATGGATTTTATCGACGAAAAGTCGGAGATATATAATCTTGTTTTAATGTTTATGATCCCGTGGCGGTAAGTCAGGTAAAACGTATTTAGAATATGTAATCACTTCTTGTTATTTTTCTTTCAAATTTAATTAATGAAGCAGGTACGGATATCCCGTGATCAGCTGCTGGCAAATAAACTAGAAAAGTTTAATTAACAAAACGAAAATAAAACCGAACTCATCCAACGACGGTTTCCATTAAGATTTTTCATAAACTGCTTTATGATTGGTAAAAAATAGTTGGTGATTGGTTGATTAGTGTTTAACGGCATATCAACCCTTGTTGGGTATTTAATCCCAAATTTAGTTTTTATATATATATATATATATATATATATATATATATATATATATATATAAATTGAAAAAAATATCAAGATCTTTGATATTTATATCAAACATCTTGCCCTGATGATGGCCGCTCTTCTGTATTCTTAAAAAAAAACACTTTTTATATATTTTCTTATATTATTTTCTTTTATTTTGTATTTGAAATAATAATAAATAGAATACATTGTGTACTAGGGCATCCTCTCGGCCGAAACACGTGTCGGCGTTTCATTAACTTTTTTATCCATTCAACATTTTATTTATTTATTTTTACAACACACACACACACACATACACACACACACACACACAAACACCACACACACACACACACACATATATATATATATATATATATATATATATATATATATATATATTATATATATATAAGGTTCGAGTGACACTTTAGCATTTCTGTTTTAGTTGCATGAGTAATTCATCCAAGAGTGCTCAATATTTCATGAAAATAGAGCTATAATAATTGTGGAAAAATTATGGGTGTACCACTATTTAGACCTTGTATTTTATTGGATCGAAACCATTGGAGACTCATAATTATATATATATATATATATATATATATATATATATATATATATATATATATATATATATATATATACAGGATGTTCGGGATAAATTTGACATACTTATATTTGGTTATTTTTCTCCGTAGCTTGGAGGTCATCAAAATAAGGAGATTATGGTTGCTGCCCAATGCTCCCTGAACACTGTAAAACAATCAGGCATGAACTGGAGAATTGCAATGGAGACTAGAATGCTGTGGCTAGAGGAAAGAAACATAACAGATGATCTTATTACGTTCGTACAGCAGAATTCCGCGAAAAATATGTTGGAGGACCCTGGCATTTGAAATTCGGGCTTGAATTCAGGTTGAATTCAGATGCTTACGTGGAGTTGCTAAACACTGTAGTCAAGCCCTGGATAACAATAGTAGCCAATGGTAGGCCATGTGTATGACAGCAGGATTCGACCCCCTGCCACACCTCTGGGAAAAGTCAAAAATAGTTGTCGGCGAATTTTTACGACTACACCAGTCCCAATGTTTGGCCTCCGAACTCCCCAGATCTTATCCCGCTGGATTATTATGTATGTGGCACTGTTGGGAAAGACACCAATCACCGTGCTACAAAAGCCCAGTTAATCGATAGAATTAAGGTAGTTTTTGTAACCTTTCCTAGGGAAACTGAAACATCAGCTTGCTCCAGGTTTCCAGAGCAGGATTGAAGCTGTGATCGACGCTAATGACGGTTATTTTGAGTGAAACTTGTTGACAGTAATGTAATTTCCGTGTCTAATATTGATTTTCTTTACAATCCATTAAATTTTGTAGTAACCAAGCACTTTTTCTTTTTCCTCATGAAACTGTCAAATTTATCCCGATCACCCTATATATATATATATATATATATATATATATATATATATATTTAGTAGTACTACTTAATCGCATCCGGCCCGAAATAGAAAAAATCCTTAGGAGAAACCAAAATGGATTCCGCAGAAATCGATCCACAACCTCTCAGATCCTGACTATTCGACGGATCATAGAAGGGGTACGAGCAAAGAATCTAGAGGTAACGCTATTATTCGTAGATTTCTCCAAGGCATTCGATTCCATACATAGAGGAAAAATGGAACAAATACTATTAGCATATGGCCTCCCCAATGAAACGGTTTCAGCTATAATGATGCTATACAAAGACACTAAAGCGATGGTACGCTCACCTGATGGCGACACAGATTTCTTTGACATCGCCGCTGGAGTCCTTCAAGGAGACACACTGGCACCATATATATTTATAATATGTCTAGACTACGTACTCCGAACATCATTAGATACCATAAAAGAAAAAGGTTTAACACTAAAAAAGGCAAGAAGCAGGCGATATCCCGCACAAACAATCACAGATGCGGACTATGCTGATGACCTTGCACTTCTTGCAGATACACCGGCAAAGGCTGAATCATTGCTACATAGCTTGAAGGAGGCAGCAAAGAATATAGGCCTCTATGTGAACTCCGGTAAAACAGAGTTCATGAATTTCAAAAATAAAGGAGACATCTCCACACTCGACGGCAAGCCTCTTAAGCCAGTAAAACAATTCACATACCTAGGTGGTAATATCTCCTCCACAGAGAGCGATGTTAATACACGAATAGCAAAGACATGGGCGGCCACAATAGATTATCAGTCATATGGAGGTCCGATCTCCCTGGCAAGCTGAAGCGACAGTTCTTCCAGGCTGTGATTGTGTCGTGCTGCTGTATGGCTGCAGCACCTGGACCCTGACAAAGCGTCTTGAGAATAAGCTAGATGGGAGCTGCACAAGAATGCTGCGTGCAGTCTTGAATAAGTCGTGAAACAGCACTCCACAAGGAAACAGCTGTACGGTCACCTGCCCCCCATCTCACAAACTATCCGAGTGAGACGGACAAGGCATGCAGGACACTGCTGGAGAAGCAGGGATGAACTCATAAGCGACGTTCTCCTGTGGAAGCCAACACATGGACAATGCAAGTGTGGGGCGCCCAGCAAGGACATACATTGACCAGTTATGTGAAGATGCTGGCTGCTCCGCAGAGGAGCTTCCAGGTGTAATGAATGATAGGAGGGTTGGCGAAAGATTGTCATGGATGCCCGTGCTACATGCGCGACATGATGATGATGATGATATATTATATATATATTGGGGGGGGGGGGGCACGCGCGCGTGTGTATGTTTTAACTTCACGTGTATTTTATAATTGGTAGAAATAATTTCATTAACTCCACGTCTATTGATAAATGGTGTTAGATGGGTCTCAGCCAAAAAAGGGTTTTTGTTTGCCATAAGAGCAATTTGAGGAATACGGTCGGACAATCATATAGGGTCTAAGGCTTTAGATAAACCAGCCGATTGATCGAATAGAGCCTCTCCGTCCAGCCCAAGTAGAGGCCAAAAGGGAGAGTTGAATGTCACGGGACTATTTAGTGCCCGGGTAACGGACTTCTCAGCTACCAGGATCCCGTCATAAACATCACGGTTGGCCGGCCACGACCAATAGGAGGACCAATTATAAGGTGGGGAGTTATCCATCCGCAGAGGTACAATAAGCGTATTCTACAGTCCCAATGGACTGTGCAAAATACAACCGTCCAGAGAAGTTTATTGATTGATTGATTTTAACGTCATCCCAACTCGTGTAGGGTTATTTGTCGAGATATTATGGAATCAGGTTCATTGAACACACTCATATTTACTTTATTATAGTAAATTATACTTAAGAGTTTTTTTATGACCATGTTTATGAAATATCAATATTGCTATCTAATACTAATAATTATATGGTTTCAAGTAATCATTTCTATTTAATAATAATTTCTTTGCGCAAAGTTATATGGTTTCAACTAATAAATATAAGTCTTTGTAAATAATCATTGTTTCAAGTAAGTATTCCTGATATAAATATTTACTTTTATATGACATGATGTATTCCTATCTAAAAGCTAATAATGTTCAAACTAATCTATTTAGCCCATAGATTGGACCTAACAGCTACTACCATGAAATTGAACGGAAGTCCACAATCACCAGTTTTCCAGATCCCGAGCCTTACAATCAGATGCAATATAGTGTCGTACAAAAAGACAGCATTTTTGAAGACTGTATCCCCCTACAGCCAGTATATTCTAAGCTCTACCGACAGAGCTGATTACTTTATGTGATATGAAAC
>CM042139.1:130716403-130868903 GCA_023376005.1 Doryteuthis pealeii
AAGAGAGACAGCGAAAAATACATGGTTATGTGAGATCTGATCTGTCTTCCCATCAGGCAGAAGGACTTAGTGTTTTATCAGCATGAGGAATGAATCTATAACTCATCAAGAGTTTAGGTAGAAAGGATTCTATGGTCTTTCGTGACAGCTCAAATGCTTTTAATCCTAATTTAACCGTTCTAAACCATCCTTTCCCAGCCCCCATTCGATTGTGGATGGTAGGGTGGAGTTTTAAAGGTTTACGTCCTATCTTCCTCAACCAGGAACGCAGACCTTCATCACAGAATTCGGACGAATTGTCCGATACCAGGGTTCTCGATACGCCGTTCCTTGAGAATACTGTTCTCAAAATTTGAATGACAGTTACAGATTTTCTATCACGCACCTGAACAATCTCTGGCGCACCCTGAGAAAGAAATCTACTAAAATCAATAGTAGTCCTATGCCCTTGACATAGGCATGGTCCATGTGTACTCGACTCCATGGTTCTTGTTCCTTTGGCCACGAATGAGTCGATTTTTGTGGCATTTGGGGCATTTTTTTTTATATAATCTTCAATGTCACGCGAATATCCTGGTCACCAGCTCTCCAATTGTTAGTCTTTTTTGTGTGGCCGCTATTCACAATCTATATTGTCGTGTACACTTTTGATTATTTCTTTTCGCGCATTTTTTGCGGAGGTACAACAAATCTCCGTTACATATAACCCCTCTGTCCATGGTTAGTTTATGTTTAATCTCTTTATAAGGCCTTTCAGCTTTAGAGCAGTCGTTCCATTTATTCCTCCTTATTCTATTCGAGATTTTGCTCAGAATAGGGTCCAGCAAGGTTTCTTCTTTGAAGCTGTTTAATCGGCAGTAACATCGGTTTCGACCCAATGTAATACTTCTTCAGTGTCGTTTATTTCGTCGTCTTCTTTGTTAAAGGCTAATCTGGATAACGCGTTGACATACGGAATCGTGTTTCCTTTGACGTACATGATATCGAAATGAAAGGCCATCAGCAATATTGCCCATCTCATTATCCTGGCTGATTGTGACCTTGGGTAACATCTTTCCGTGGATTAAAAATGAATTCTAAGGGTCGATGGTCAGTTTTTAGTAAAAGTTTTCGACCCAATAGAAATTGTTCGGGTGCGCCTGGTGTGCTCCTCACTATGGCCAAAGCTTCCTTCTCTATATTGAGTAGTTCTTTCTGCCTTGGTTAGTCTTCGCGACAGGTACATAATCGGATGATCGTCCTGTGACAATATAGCAGACACAGCATATTCCTGGCATCCGTAATTAATGTTACTTCTTTTCTGGGGTCAAAAACTTTTATAACGGGTTTTTCCATAAGTACTTTTCTTACTTTGTTAAAAGCCGTTTCTTGTTTTTGTGTCCAAGCAAACTCACTATTCTTTCTTCGTAAGTCTGCAAATGCTTCAGTTAAATCGGAATATTATGCACATATCTGCTATAAAAATTAGCCAATCCTAAAACGATTCTAATTCTTTTTTGTTGGCTGGGGATGCCACCTGCGATATTTTAATTAATAAATTTGGGTTAGGCGGAAATGCCTTCTTTGGATATTTGAAAGCCCAAATAATTTATCTTCTCGCAATTAAATTTACATTTATCGCGTTTAACGCTCATGTCCGCCTCTTTTAATTTGTTCATAACTCACTGAGTCTTTTGTTGCAATTCATTATACTCAGAGCCCCTATTAAAAATATCGTCCTGATAAATTATCATATTTTCTACCAACCCTTTAAAACATTTTCCGATAGCTTCGTTGAAATATTGCGATGCTGTTTTTATGCCGTACGGCATTCACGTCCACCTCATTAATCCGAGGGGGTGTTAATAGTGGTTATTTCTTTAATTTTATCGTCAATCTGTATTTGATTGTATGCTGCCTTTAAATCAATTTTCGTAAAATATTTAGTGCCTGTTAATGTATGCGACATAGTTTCAAGCTCAAGAATAGGATAACGAAATCTGAACAGATTTTATGATTCACACCAAGCTTATAATCACCACATATTCTTAATCCCCATCTTTTTTTTGTAAAACTACATTTGGGGACGCCCAGTTTACTACCGCCGCGACAGTACCGGTTTTAATATTCTCTCTGCTACCATATCTTCCAATTTCTTTTTTACTAAAGGTCGCAAATGTATAGGTATCCTACAAGATTCATAATATGAGGGGTGCTATTTTCTTTCACTCGTATTGTGGCTTTGTAACCTCTCAAGATTCCTATTTTTTTGCTTTTCACTTTCTATGCTGTCGATTAAATTGTCCGTGTCTATTTTTAATAATATCCATGCCTATTAGTCCATTTAAAACAATCCACTACAGTTATAGGGACCACTTCGAATCTCCTATTAGCCCTCAACGTAAACGTCGAATTGTCCCAATGCAGTGATGTAAGGAGCCATAAAATTGTCTCAATTTCAAGTAACTTCTTTTTAACTTGGGTTTCCCCATATGTTGCCAAAGGTTCTTTGGAATAAGAGTCACGTCACTACCTGTATCGACTTGCATATTCCAATGGTATTTCATTTAAATTTTACTGACACTTCTTGTTTTTTGTTCACCCGTACTTGGTACACGTCTTCTATCGAATTTGTCCACTTCGACATAACACGTTTGTTCCATAAGCGGGACAATTTTGTTCTTTTGTCAAAATTGTGTTGAAAATTGCAGTACTTACAATATTTTAGCCTTTGTTTTTACTTGTAACACGTCAGTGTTATTTGCTGCATTTTCTTCTATTTGAAATACCATTGTATTGTGTTGAGTATCTTCCTTGAAGTCGTATATCATTTCCAGTTGCTTTACAAATTCCACGCATATTTTCTAATGCTATGTTATTTGACTATAGGACGTTCTAAAACTTTATCTTTTTGGTTCACGTCGTGCAATTTCTTTAATGAACCGTAACTGGATTAATTCCTCTCTCGATACTCGTATTGGCTGTGCCAAGCTTTTCAAATTCACAAAAATCTCGAGTAATGTAATTCCTTGCTGTTCATTGGGATTTTGCTTCGTAGAGAGGAATTTAGTTCTCGTCAGCGATAACCAGTTTTTTCTTAGGCCTTAAATTATTCCTTATGATGTGTTCAATTTTTAAAAAGGTGAGATCCTCTAAATCTTTTGGATACGCCATAAGGGCTACTCTTCATGTTTGCTTCACATCCAGCGGACGCTAAAAATAAATCAGTAATCTCGTTTTCTCCACCAACGTTCTTTTTGTCGTGTAATTTTTTGCTTCTTGCATAAGCTGAAAAACATTTTAGCCACATCTCAACATAGTCGGGTTCCTCTAATCTTTTGAGTATCCCTACTCGACGATGCCATATGTTGTGATGTGTTGTTTCATATTCCTTGTTGTAGCAATAGTAGTAATTCTCTCAGCTTATCGTAGCTCGCTCGCTCGCTCTCTCTCTCTCTCTCTCTCTTCTCTTCGTCTCTCTCTCTCTCTCTCTCTCTCTCTTCTCTCTCTCTCCTTAGCTTCTCGTAGCTGGTTCTCTTATGCCTATAAACTGTCTCTATATATCTGCCTGCATCCTGCTGTAATACACATATGTAAATGAGATAACACGCCATTGGCTATCTCACTACACATTGAATAATTAACATTGGATTAAATGAACGTAATGGATCAAAACAGACATTTGACCATCTTGTCTGGTCTATAGAATAATAGACAACAGATTGTTTCGACATTATATCTGCTCTGTGACATTTTACTACTTTCGCTTCGCGGGTTTGTAATCACATGAACCACGACTGATTGGCAGGTGTTTTCTTTAATAACGCCTAATACTTCCGGCTTATGTTTCTTTTGTTTCATCGAGACCTAGATTAGTTCTGCACGCAAAGTCAAACAACACATTGAAATGAAACTAATTATAGAATGACTGCTAATTAATATTGAATATAATCTGGCCAAAAACTAAACTCTAAACTAAACAATGAAACGGTAGTCTTTTTAATTGTTCTGTCTTTGATTTCAAAGAGAACTTCAAACAGCAATCCGTTTAATTATCTAGAGATGAAGACCTACAGATTAACGTTCACCTACTCAGAGACATCTCACAATAAGTCTTCATAAACAAGATATAATATCTGCAATATAATGCTCAAGAGTTATAGATGAATCACTACTTAACACGATTTAGATATTCAACAGACTTTTATAATATCACATTCAAGGGTTTAAAGATGTGTCACAACAGTACAGACATCATGTATTCATGAATAAGAGATTATTACTACAATATAATGTTGAATTTAATAGTTATAGTTCATAGTTATAGCAAACTCATTACGACATACAATTCAAATATTTACTAAAGTAGTACATCTTTCAAGTGCATCATAATGTGTTACAACAGTACAATTTGCAATAACTTCAAAAACCAATCGCAATATAACATCATTCAAGTATTTTAAGATGATTCCGTAGAGTACAATGTTACAATATTTAGAAATGAGTTACGAGAGTACAAAATTCAAATATTCACTAACAGCTCACTAAAGTAATTTTTAACTATTAGAAAAGGAGTAAAAAAGACCCACCCTTAAATGGCAACGACGTGGTTGTGTGGTACTATTTAACCCATAGTAAATAGCAACGAAGGAATGATTCTATATTCCCAGCGCTCCAGAACTGAAGCTCACCACCGTAACAGTTTGATTTCATACCCAGGGCATGACTTAGTTGTTACTATTTAACCCATACTAATGGCAACAAAAGCATGATTAAATATTAACCAGAGCTCCACCACCGTATGAAGTGGTGTATGCCTATAAAATGCAGCTGGTATTGAGTTTCCAGTACTGGGATTTTTTGTAGTGTGGAATTACTCCTCCATTGTCATTACTCCCAGGTACATTTTGACCCGGAGTGGTAGTACCTTTTCGCATCTTATCAATGGATCAAATACATTTGTTTAATAAATGTTTGTTATAGAGTAGAGTAGAGTAAGGTTTCGTTTCTTTTGTAATGGCATATTAGGCCTTCGTGGGTTATTTAATGTCAAGTTCATCTTTATAGAAGAACAGTAGTGGTACTATTTAACACATAGTAATGGCAACCATTGTATGACCTATATTCCCCAAGACTTCAGAACTGGAGCCTCACCACCATATACAGTTTGATTTCAAACCCAGGGCAATTACTTGTTGGTTCTATTTTAACCCGTACTGATGGCAACGAAAGCATGATCTATATTCCCCAGAGCTCCAGAACTGGGCCCCACTACCGAATGCAGTTTGATTTTCATACTCAGGGCATTGACTTGGTTAGAGTAATCTTACTTTGCCCGTTACCTACATTTCCATTTCCTTCTAATGCATTGAACATTCTAAAGTGCTTCGGAATCGGGTCCCTGATGTTTCTAGAACGTACGCTATCTCTCCAGAGATCGACAAGCCATTTTTATCTGTTTTACACAATAATTTGAGTCATCATTTCTCTGAGTTTATAAAATTTACAAAAGGGAAAATAAAGAAAAACGAAAAAAAATATGATCTTTCACGATCAACGTCCACAACCCATTTCGCTGTTAAAATGTAATCACATTTTCTGGAAAATCCGAGTTCAAAGTGTGTTTTGGGCGTATGCACTCTTGTTTAAAGACTCCAATACACATGTTCGGAAACACTTTTAGTACATATTTATTGCCGACCCCGAAAATTCTCTTACATTAACAGTAAAAAACAGAAATCAATGGAGTTTTAAAAGATAATGGATTGCATTGTCGATATAAAAGCATTCGATGTCAGGAAGTGAATTTGAAATCTTGTTCGTTCCTATTTTAATTAATTTTTCCATTGTATCTCGTAGCTATCATTGGCACGAAGTGACAATAAGTCTCATCAGGAAGCATCTTAATATTCCTGTCTAATCTGTGTCCTTAGAACACGCCGACCAAATCCCTACAGGGCTTACACCCCATTACAAGTCACGCTGAATGCACTGGTTAACGCTGAAACATCGAAATTAAGCAGCGATTAACAGATTCAATACGTAATTGTGTGACGACTACTTTAAGCAACCTGAAATCATAAAAGTTCGACCTGATTCGACATTGAATAACCAAAAAGTGTTGACGACGTCTTAGATGAGTGTAGTAATCTCTTCGTTGCCATTACTCATTTGTCAACTCGAAATAGTAGTTTTTTTACGATCCCTTCGATGGGTAAAAGGGATCTATTTAAAGGTTAATAGTATTATAAAGGAATATTTGAAACCCATTCGGAGGTTCTCCTTTGGTAATGTCTTACATTATGGCAAGAAACTGATTAAAAAATTTTAAAATAGAATGACCCGGGCAACCGACAATCTCTGTGGGTCAGAATATAATAAAAAATAATGAATAAATAAATAAATCCCAACACATGAAGTAAATGATTAGAATTCGAAATACAGTAACGGCTATCAATGAAGGAGTCCCCTTGGAAGTTGATGAAGACGGGAACATATAAATAAGTCATCCAGTATTTCGGCGTTTCACGTCTCATCAATGTGTCCAGAAGCATCAACTAACTCCGACTGACTTTACGCCTGCCCGATCCGTTAACCTCGAGGCCATCGCCAGCTGCCGTTGAGCAGGAGTACCCGGTCAATACCGGAGTAAAATGATTTTAAGAATACCAGTGAGTGAGCGAGAAAAGAGTAAGAAGAGTAAGAGAGGGGAGTAATTTAGCAAAGTCTCATCAATTTTTTAAAAGAATCGCTAAGAATTCATATAATACGATGTTTGTTTATATTAGAAAAGTTTTTTCTTGTTTTTGGGTTTTTTTTTTCATTGAATATATTAGGAGTTCCCCTCGGGACGCAAGCGGGTCGCAAGGGTTACCAAAGCTAAGTTTCACATAAATATTATATATATTATTATGAATAGCGAGTTTGATTCTCGGTGGATACCCCACACTTTGTCTCATCCTTGGTGAACGATTCCGAGTAAATATGGAATGCATCCCGTTGTTGTTGTAACCACCAGCAAGCCAGACTCGCAGATCCATTACAACTGCATAGCGAATTTGATCCACGGTGAATGCCCTTACCTGTGACCTTGTGTCACACATCCTACTCCTGGTGAACGTGTTGATTAAACAATGATGGTGTCCCGTCGCGGTACAATGGATATTTTTTTGATTTTCGCCGTATGTCCCATTTTTTGTGACCTTGTGTCACATCCTACACACGTGATGAACGGTTTGAGAAGAGCTTCTTATTTTGCTGTCCATTACACCAATGGAAGCAAAATAGTCTCGCCGATTCATTACTCCAGAATTACGAATTTGAATCCTCGCTGGATTCTCCATACTTGCGACCTTGTGTCACATCCTACGTTTGGCGAACAGATTGCGTGAAAACGAGGGCGTCTCATTGTGGTGTAATTGTTAGCAAGCTAGTCTCGCAAATGTATTACTACTGAATAGCGGGATCGAATCCTCGCTGGATGCCTTATACTTCCAACTTTTTGTTCACATTCTACCTGTTGCGAATTTGTTCAGGTAAAGACCTACATTTAAATATTATTTTCAAAAATCTTAAACTCGTAAGTGGTTGAATCTATTTTATTTTTCTGTTGAGTTACAATGTTAGAACATGTATAGTTCAATTTATTTCTTTTTTACCACCATAAAAATGTAACAGTAAATGCTGAGGTGAGCTAGAATGTACGACCATGCTTAACTGCAAAAATTAAGCTGACACATCCGTGGAGTTATTGGGAAAATATCACAATATAAATTTAAGAGCTACAGCAGTGCCTCCTAAAAGTGAAATATTAATAGAGAATAGCACCATAACAGTTTTATGAATATGTAATATTCATTAAAGTCAAAATACTTTTAATTTGAAGAAATTGAGTAATGTTTACTATTTTAGGAAGATCAACATCGAAAAGTAGTAGCAGCCTTTTGAATAGCTGCTTTAAGCAGTAGTCAGTCATAGATTAATAGTAGCAGCAAAATAGTTGCTGCAACAAGTTCCACAAATCGATTTATTTTTGTTTAATTAATTAATTATATTACTTAATCAGATAAATCAATAAGTAATGTTGTGTTTCTTAATTATAAGCATATCAAGGTGTATGCGAGATTTAAAATCTGAATAACATCTTTTTTTTTAAATTATAACGATATTCCTTTAAAATAGGTCATGTAGATGGTTCGGAGGTAATAACTCTGACTGACGACAAATCGAGTGAGTTTCGATTCTGGGCTGAAACAGTCCTGTATGTCTACTACACTGATGAGTCATGATAGGCAAATTACGCAAAAAAAAGCATAGGTCTCCTTATAAACGGATTGAGTACTCCCTAGCAGCCTTATATGTTTATATAAGTAAATTCTTTTTCTCAAAGTAGGTCATGTAGATCGAGCAGCTGTAAGAACCCTGATTGACGACAAACCGATCGAGTTTTGACCCCGGCTTGAAACAGTGCTGTATATATATCCGCACTGATGAGACGTGATACGTCGAAACTGACCTGTATGTCGATGAGTAATATATATATATATATATATATATATATATATATATATATATATATATATCAGAGTAAATTTTGCTGTTGTCCTAGAAAAATTTTGATTAATTTGACAATCTCCCATTGTCTCTCATGTTCAAACTCCATGAACAAAATTAATATAGCAGTGAAAATGACATTTTATGTGTTTGCCTTGGTTGAATATTAACTTGATAAGTTAAACTCTTTTATCAAGAAAGAAGATGCGAACGTGTTTCTTTTCAGTAAAAGAGGAAATCAACAATAGATCCAAGGCTTAGGAATCAAGGTATGCTTTGCTGGTCTCAACATCCACTAACGAATAGCCTTCTGACATAGGAGCCCGAGACTGATAACGCAACAAACATTTAACCAGACCACAAGTCCACACAGCCATTCTCCCCCCAAAAGAATCACGCTGTTTGCTAAGAATCCAGACAAAAGACATTGGGCAGAGAAAAAATTAATTAGTACTACACTGCTATTTTCTGCTATGTCGTTGGGTTTTCAGAATACATTGACTGTATACCCAACAGAGGGACAATACCTCCTAAAAGGAATATTCCTGGGTATGACACTAAACTGCATCTGATGGTGAGGTTCCTGTTCTGGATTTCTGGTAAGTTTGGTGTACCTTCTCATTGCCATTACTCTCAGGTCCACTTAGACTCGTTTGGTTGTTTTGTCTTACGGATATAACCCCTCTTTCGAGTCACTTAATGTCGAATCAAGTGATTTTAATAAACAAGGGACTCAGGTTGCTTACAATACCAATGATTACTTAAGTGACCCTCTGACCCGTAGTGGTGGTACTTGGTGGGTCCGTATTGGGCCAAATAAATTTATATAAAAGTTATTCAGATTTGATAGGACCGTATAAAAAAAAAATTAAAAGGGAAATTATAATGTACAATGAACGTGATTTCGTAACGTTTTAGCCATAAAATAACCCCAAACGTTTTGAGATGTTGAAATCAATCAATAGGCTACCGGAAACGGATGATGGAAATATATGAAAAGTTTTCCTGGCAACAAAAATCTATATCTTTAATTTAAGATCATTTTTTGTTTGTGTTTTACCATATATGTATAGCTGATATTACGCGCTGCCATGCCATTAAAAATATTGCTGCAAAATGATCGTTTTCTGGTTTGGTTTAAGTCGGTAGAGCATCCGCCTAAGAAACACAAGATTCTGGGTTCGATAACAGCCCTCGCCAACTCAATGCATGAGTAGACAAACTTGTATCTGTGCGGCAAAGAAGCTGATGGTATGTGTGGCGGACCCAAAAACAATCTCCCTGGTCTAACGTTAGTAAAGAGGGGATAGACCCCTTCGCTGTTCGGCTATATACCGTCAATAGGCCACTCCCCGCTGATTTTATTACTACTTAGGGTCTAGCTCAGTCGATAGAGCATCCGCCTAGAAACTAAAGGGTTCCATGTTCGATACCGGACCCACCAACTCAACGTAGCCCAGCTTGAATCTGTGCGGTAAAGTGGGAAGTTGATGTTAAGGTATGGTGCTCCAGCTTAGACGCAAAATCAGTCTCCCTGGTCTAGTGCTAGTGAAAAGGGAATAGTCTCCCCCGCTGTCCGACTATCACTAACAATAGGTTACTCTGTTGATTTTACTTGTTTTAATTTTACTTTCATTTACTCCCATCTGTCGACTCTTTAATGATAAATATTGTCTGTCTCCCGTGCCACAAAAACATTTTGGCAACACGCATCGCACGTTGTCACAATATTTAGCAAGTCAGTCTTGCGCATAATCACTACAAGAGTCAATCCGATTCTTTCTCGTTCTAACTAAACTTGTGTTGTCTGGTTGATGGCCTCCCGGAGGGACTGTGCCATCTTACTGCGACTGTTGGCCAAATTCCAAGTCTGTGTGAGCTTAATGACCACAAGAGAAGCACAGATGCTCTGCAGTGACTGTTGGCTAACGAGAGAAAAATGAAAGAAAAACAGATATGGCTATTCTCCGAAGGAATATCATCTGTTAGAACCTACAGACTCCCATTTCCACACTTGCAGAACAGAAGTGGACATGCTTACAATAATAGCGAGAAAAGAGTCAGTGCCTTACAATTTAGGCAATTCGCTCCGAAAAAATTGTAAAGAATCTGGACACTATACTTAGAGATGCCTGGAAGTGCGTTGTGTAATGGTTAGAGTTGTAGGAAATGGACTCGTCGACCCGAGTTCAAATCCTTGACGGTGTTGTTTGCATTTCACATATCGCTAATACCTTGGGAAGGTGTGCATCAACTCTCCCTCCAGTTATGGAAAAATAGTAGGGGTGACTGGTCTCTTTAACCTTTGTTAGATAACCAGTCTAGGAGAAGGAAAACTCTGAATTCAAGTCTGTTAAACTCCGCTTAAGTAATTGCCTCGTGTCATATCCTGCTCGTGGTTGGTATATATATATATAATTTCCCCAACCCATTAGCCACGCGTAGGATGTGATACAACGTCACAACTATGGGGCATCCAGCCAGGTTATGTTGTTGATAAAAGAAGAATCCTGGTTAATTAAATCGGTAGTAAGCCTCCAATGAAGAAATAAGTTAGCAATTCCTCTTGGTTGCTGATTTGTCCAGTGAGTGACCTCAAGACTGTGCACGATCTTAAATGTTTTTGTCCTGCAATCCCGTTGGTCCACTGCTACAACTGCTGGTAGGGTCTATATGTAGAAGTGATGATTTTGCTTACATCTTATACCATTATAGTCTAACAAATGGATCTGCCAAACTAGCCTGTTAAACATTTCACCACGATGAAAAAATGTATTTGTTTGTCAGAATGCTAACCTGTAACGCAATGCAATTCTGAGACCAACTGAAATGCAGCCTTTATGGTAAATCTCAGGTGTTCTCATCGTATTTATGTTCGTATAAATGTGTTTTCTTAAAGATGCGTATAATTTGTTCCTTGTCCCGAAGTGAATATTTTTCAAATTATTCATGGTCATTTTTACTCTGAGATTCAATGAGAACAAAGTAACTTGTTTTTCAATATGTCTGATGTAGATATGTCTAAAATGCCACTCTTAAATAAAACATTAATTAAAATTCAATGAAAGTTACATAAAATGAATGAAACATGTGAGGGCCTTGTACTCGGATTCTTGGTAGAAGAAGAAAATTCAAGAATCGGTTGCTACAACTTCAACATACGATGATAGCGAAATGTGGTCTCCGTAGAAAAACAAAAGAAAACCTAAAGTCAACATGAGAATAAACTTAATATACAATATATATTCCTTTACAATTCGGATATTCAATTTTCTTTTATGATACTAAAAACAGTATATGGATGTGGGGTAATTGTGTCTGCGAGCTGCGTATGTTTAAGCGTGTGACTGCTCATAGATTGGCGAAACTCTAGCCGTTCTATGAAACTATGTTCTGCCGAGTATATATATATATATACAAGAGAGAGAGAGAGAAGAGAGAGAGAGAGAGAGAGAGAGAGAGAGAAGAGAGAGAGAAACGAAAGGAAACTAAAAGGAGACGGAACTGATGTTTGACGATTCGGCAAAATCTGTTTAATGTCGGGTGTTTGTCGGGTCTCTGGAATCAAACTTAATGAATCAAAATTAATATTGGCTGATTTTAATGACGTGTGCAATACATTCCAATATCGAATATTTGCATTACTTACCTAATTCTTTCTTTGTCAATAAACCGTTGGCCTTGTATTATTAACATTCTAAGAATTTTCTTCTAAGATATTTATAAATTTTCTTTTTATTCTCTTTCCTGTACAATTTTAAACATAAATAATAATATGCAAATATCAAAATAATTGTTCAATCCCATAATTATTTTATTACAGATGCTCGTAAAATATAGCAGTTAATCCTATAAACTTAACGTAAATTTGCTGTGTTATGAAGAGGAAGGATTTTTTTTAAAAGCAAGCGTAAAAATTATAATTTTTACTCTCATTAAAACGGAAGAATATTCTAAAAGGAAATCTCTATCTGTCAAACTGACGAATTTTTTAATTTTTTTATTTTCCTCTTTTGAATACGTTTCTCTTTTAACGTGATTAATTTCCCTGTTATAATTCGGAATTTGTATAAAAATATTACATGTAAGTTTAAGCTGGTTTTTTAAAGAAAAAAAATAGAATAAGTGACAATTTACAATTTAGTTTTATAAAAGTTTCAAGAAAGAGGGAGGGACTGTCGTGCCGAAAGCTTAGCCATCCTTAATGTATTGTAAATATTCGGCTTATGGACTTCGAGGGAATAAATCTGTTTTACCAGGTTTCATATCACATAAAGTAATCAGCTCTGTCGGTAGAGCTTAGAATATACTGGCTGTAGGGGATACAGTCTTCAAAAATGCTGTCTTTTGTACGACACTATATTGCATCTGATTGTAAGGCTCGGGATCTGGAAAACTGGTGATTGTGGACTTCCGTTCAATTTCATGGTAGTAGCTGTTAGGGTCCAATCTATGGGCTAAATAGATTAGTTTGAACATTATTAGCTTTAGATAGGAATACATCATGTCATATAAAGTAAATTATTTATATCAGGAATACTTACTTGAAACAATGATTATTTACAAAGACTTATATTTATTAGTTGAAACCATATAACTTTGCAAAGAAATTATTATTAAATAGAAATGATTACTTGAAACATTAAATTATTAGTATTAGATAGCAATATTGAATATTTCATAAACATGGTCATAAAAAAACTCTTAAGTATAATTTACTATAATAAAGTAAATATGAGTGTTCAATGAACCTGATTCCATAATACTCTCGACAATAACCCTACACGAGTTGGGATGACGTTAAAATCAATCAATCAATAAACTTCTCTGGACGGGTTGTATTTTGCACAGTCCATTGGGACTGTAGAATACGCTTATTGTACCTCTGCGGATGGATAACTCCCCACCTTATAATTGGTCCTCCTATTGGTCGTGGCCGGCCAACCGTGATGTTTATGACGGGATCCTGGTAGCTGAGAAGTCCGTTACCCGGGCACTAAATAGTCCCGTGACATTCACCTCTCCTTTTGGCCTCTACTTGGGCTGGACGGAGAGGCTCTATTCGATCAATCGGCTGGTTATCTAAAGCCTTAGACCCTATATGATTGTCCCGACCGTATTCCTCAAATTGCTCTTATGGCAAACAAAAACCCTTTTTTGGCTGAGACCCATCTAACACATTTATCAATAGACGTGGAGTTAATGAAAATTATTTCTACCAATTTAATAATACACGTGAAGTTAAAACATACACACGCGCGCGTGCCCCCCCCCCATATATATATAATATTATCATCATCATCATCATGTCGCGCATGTAGCACGGGCATCCATGACAATCTTTCGCCAACCCTCCCTATCATTCATTACACCTGGAAGCTCCTCTGCGGAGCAGCCAGCATCTTCACATAACTGGTCAATGTATGTCCTTGCTGGCGCCCCACACTTGCATGTCCATGTGTTGGCTTCCACAGGAGAACGTCGCTTATGAGTTCATCCCTGCTTCTCCAGCTGTCCTGCATGCCTTGTCCGTCTCACTCGGATAGTTTGTGAGATGGGGGGCAGGTGACCGTACAGCTGTTTCCTTGTGGAGTGCTGTTTCCACGACTTATTCAAGACTGCACGCAGCATTCTTGTGCAGCTCCCATCTAGCTTATTCTCAAGACGCTTTGTCAGGGTCCAGGTGCTGCAGCCATACAGCAGCACCGACACAATCACAGCCTGGAAGAACTGTCGCTTCAGCTTGCCAGGGAGATCGGACCTCCATATGACTGATAATCTATTTGTGGCCGCCCATGTCTTTGCTATTCGTGTATTAACATCGCTCTCTGTGGAGGAGATATTACCACCTAGGATGTGAATTGTTTTACTGGCTTAAGAGGCTTGCCGTCGAGTGTGGAGATGTCTCCTTTATTTTTGAAATTCATGAACTCTGTTTTACCGGAGTTCACATAGAGGCCTATATTCTTTGCTGCCTCCTTCAAGCTATGTAGCAATGATTCAGCCTTTGCCGGTGTATCTGCAAGAAGTGCAAGGTCATCAGCATAGTCCGCATCTGTGATTGTTTGTGCGGGATATCGCCTGCTTCTTGCCTTTTTTAGTGTTAAACCTTTTTCTTTTATGGTATCTAATGATGTTCGGAGTACGTAGTCTAGACATATTATAAATATATATGGTGCCAGTGTGTCTCCTTGAAGGACTCCAGCGGCGATGTCAAAGAAATCTGTGTCGCCATCAGGTGAGCGTACCATCGCTTTAGTGTCTTTGTATAGCATCATTATAGCTGAAACCGTTTCATTGGGGAGGCCATATGCTAATAGTATTTGTTCCATTTTTCCTCTATGTATGGAATCGAATGCCTTGGAGAAATCTACGAATAATAGCGTTACCTCTAGATTCTTTGCTCGTACCCCTTCTATGATCCGTCGAATAGTCAGGATCTGAGAGGTTGTGGATCGATTTCTGCGGAATCCATTTTGGTTTCTCCTAAGGATTTTTTCTATTTCGGGCCGGATGCGATTAAGTAGTACTACTAAAATATATATATATATATATATATATATATATATATATATAGGGTGATCGGGATAAATTTGACAGTTTCATGAGGAAAAAGAAAAAGTGCTTGGTTACTACAAAATTAATGGATTGTAAAGAAAATCAATATTAGACACGGAAATTACATTACTGTCAACAAGTTTCACTCAAAATAACCGTCATTAGCGTCGATCACAGCTTCAATCCTGCTCTGGAAACCTGGAGCAAGCTGATGTTTCAGTTTCCCTAGGAAAGGTTACAAAATACCTTAATTCTATCGATTAACTGGGCTTTTGTAGCACGGTGATTGGTGTCTTTCCCAACAGTGCCACATACATAATAATCCAGCGGGATAAGATCTGGGGAGTTCGGAGGCCAAACATTGGGACTGGTGTAGTCGTAAAAATTCGCCGACAACTATTTTTGACTTTTCCCAGAGGTGTGGCAGGGGTCGAATCCTGCTGTCATACACATGGCCTACCATTGGCTACTATTGTTATCCAGGGCTTGACTACAGTGTTTAGCAACTCCACGTAAGCATCTGAATTCAACTGAATTCAAGCCCGAATTTCAAATGCCAGGGTCCTCCAACATATTTTTCGCGGAATTCTGCTGTACGAACGTAATAAGATCATCTGTTATGTTTCTTTCCTCTAGCCACAGCATTCTAGTCTCCATTGCAATTCTCCAGTTCATGCCTGATTGTTTTACAGTGTTCAGGGAGCATTGGGCAGCAACCATAATCTCCTTATTTTGATGACCTCCAAGCTACGGAGAAAAATAACCAAATAATAAGTATGTCAATTTATCCCGAAACATCCTGTAATATATATATAATATATAATATATATATATATATATATATATATATATATATATATATATATATAATATATATATTATGAGTTTCCAATGGTTTCGATCCAATAAAATACAAGGTCTAAATAGTGGTACACCCATAATTTTTCCACAATTATTATAGCTCTATTTTCATGAAATATTGAGCACTCTTGGATGAATTACTCATGCAACTAAAACAGAAATGCTAAAGTGTCACTCGAACCTTATATATATATAATAATATATATAATATATATATATATATAATATATATGTGTGTGTTGTGTGTGTGTGTTTGTGTGTGTGTGTGTGTGTATGTGTGTGTGTGTGTGTTGTAAAATAATAAATAAAATGTTGAATGGATAAAAAAGTTAATGAAACGCCGACACGTGTTTCGGCCGAGAGGATGCCCTAGTACACAATGTATTCTATTTATTATTATTTCAAATACAAAATAAAAAAATAATATAAGAAAATATATAAAAGTGTTTTTTTTTAAGAATACAGAAGAGCGGCCATCATCAGGGCAAGATGTTTGATATAAATATCAAAGATCTTGATATTTTTTTCAATTTATATATATATATATATATATATATATATATATATAATATATATATAAAAACTAAATTTGGGATTAAATACCCAACAAGGGTTGATATGCCGTTAAACACTAATCACCAATCACCAACTATTTTTTACCAATCATAAAGCAGTTTATGAAAAATCTTAATGGAAACCGTCGTTGGATGAGTTCGGTTTTATTTTCGTTTTGTTAATTAAACTTTTCTAGTTTATTTGCCACAGCTGATCACGGGATATCCGTACCTGCTTCATTAATAAATTTGAAAGAAAAAATAACAAGAAGTGATTACATATTCTAAATACGTTTTACCTGACTTACCGCCACGGGATCATAAACATTAAAACAAGATTATAATATCTCCGACTTTTCGTCGATAAAATCCATCTCGTTTGTTTTCACCCTCCCACCATTGATACCCGATTACTCGACTCTATGACATTTTCCTTTTCTCTCATTTCTTAACCTGAGGGGCTTTCGTTATCATTCAATTTAGAACACGGTGTCAGTAGTGGATAATAATCATTTTAGTACTTTTGTCCTGATCATAATATATATACCAAACAGAGACTCTCAGCGTGACCTATAAATTCGAACGCAAACATTAGTGGAGTAGTTCAAATACCGGACATCCGCGAATTCTCATATCCCGTCATCCTCTGCTTCTAGATTGATCGACACCTTCGATAGTTACACAGCACGACTGACATCTCATATCCGATTGTCTTTTCGCCCAACAAATTTCAATTCAACTCTCTCTCTCTCTCTCTCTCTCTCTCTCTCTCTCTCTCTCTCTCTCTCTCTCTCTCCTCTCTCTCTCTCGCTTTCGTACCAGCCTTTATTCTTCCCGACCCCATTGACTTCCTACGTTTGATCATGATGGGTGATTACCATTAGTAATTTGACCTTTGCTAGGAAAAATTCTCGATTCTTATCTTTGTACTCCCTGAATCTTATCAATTTATCTCACATTATTATTGATATCTACTTAGCTATAGCCGACTAAAGCACCTGGCCCAAGGCAGAATGTTGTTTGTAAAAAGATAGAGTTAGGCAAACTTTGATATTGGCAATGATTCTCGTATTAGTCTAGCTCAGTGGTTCTCAATCTTTTTCAGACTAGCACTCCCTTGGCTTCTCATTGGATTTCTAGCACCCCCTTATACACACATACGAACACACACTATCTTTATATGTTTCAAATTGAAAACACTACAGATTAAGACCTAATACGAGAATCATTTGCCAATATAAAGTTTGCCTAACTCTATCTTTTTTACAAAACAACATTCTGCTTGGGCCAGGTGCTTTAGTCGGCTAATAGCTAGTAAGACTATCATAATATGTGAGATAATTGATAGATTCAGGGAGTACAAAGATAAGAATTCGAGAATTTTTCCCTAGCAAGGTCAAAATTACTAATGGTAATCACCCATCATGATCAAACGTAGGAAGTCAATGGGGGTCGGGAAGAAATAAAGGCTGGTACGAAAGCGAGAGAGAAGGAGAGAGAGAGAGAGAGAAGAGAGAGAGAGAGAGAGAGAGGAGAGAGAGAGAGAGAGAGAGAGTTTGAATGAAATTTGTTGGGCGAAAAGACATCTCGGATATGAGATGTCCAGTCGTGCTGTGTAACTATCGAAGGTGCCCGTCATCTAGACAAGCAGAGGATGACGGGATATGAGAATTCGCGGATGTCCGGTATTTGAACTACTCCACTAATGTTTGCCGTTCGAATTTATAGGTCACGCTTGAGAGTCTCTGTTTGTATATATTATGATCAGGACAAAAGTACTAAATTGATTATTTATCCACTACTGACACGCGTGTTCTAAATTGAATGATATACGAAAGCCGCCCTCAGGTTTAGAAATGAGAGAAAAGGAAAAATGTCATGAGTCGAGATAATCGGGTATCAATGGTTGGGAGGGTGAAAACGAGAAGGATTTTATCGACGAAAGTCGGAGATATATATCTTGTTTTTAATGTTTATGATCCCGTGGCGGTAAGTCAGGTAAAAACGTAATTTAGAATATTGTAATCACTTCTTGTTATTTTTCTTTCAAATTTAATTAATGAAGCAGGTACGGATATCCGTGATCAGCTGCTGGGCAATAAACTAGAAAAGTTTTAATTAACAAAACGAAATAAACGCGAACTCATCCAACGACGGTTTCCCATTAAGAATTTTTCATAACTGCTTTAATGATTGGTAAAAAATAGTTGGTGATTGGTTGTATTAGTGTTTATACGGCATAAATCAACCCTTGTTTGGGTATTTAATCCCAAATTTAAGTTTTTATAATTATATATATATATATATAATATTATATATTATATATATAATTGAAAAAAAATATTCAAAGATCTTTGATATTTATATCAAACATCTTGCCCTGATGATGGCCGCTCTTCTGTATTCTTAAAAAAAAAACACTTTTATATATTTTCTTTATATTATTTTCTTTTATTTTTGTATTTGAAATAATAAATAATAGAATAGCATTGTGTACTAGGGCAATCCTTCGCCGAAACACGTGTCGGCGTTTCATTAACTTTTTTATCCCATTCAACATTTTTATTATTTATTTTTACATACACACACACAACACATACACACACACACACACACAAAACACACACACACACACCACGGACACAACATATCATATATATATTATAATATATTATATAATAGTAATAAGGTCGAAGTGACACTTTAGCATTTCCTGTTTTAGTTTGCATGAGTAATTCATCCAAGAGTGGCTCATATTTCATGAAAATAGAGCTATAATAATTGGGAAAAAATTATGGTGTACCACTATTTAGACCCTTGTTATTTATTGGATCGAAAACCATTGGAAGACTTCATAATTATATATATATATATATATATATAATATATATATATATATATATATATAATATATTATATTATATATATCATATACAGGATGTTCGGGATAATTTGGACATAATTATATTTTGGTTATTTTTTCTCCGTAGCTTTGGAGGTCATCAAATAAGGAGATTATGGTTGCTGGCCCAAATGCTCGCTGAACACTGTAAACAATCAGGCATGAACTGGAGAATTGGCAATGGAGACTAGAATGCTGTGGCTAGAGGAAAGAAACATAACAGATGATCTTATTACGTTCGTACAGCGAATTCCGCGAAAAATATGTTGGAGGACCCTGGGCATTTGAAATTCGGCTTGAATTCAGGTTGAATTCGATGCTTACGTGGAGTTGCTAAACACTGTAGTCAAGCCCTGGATAACAATGTAAGCCAATGGTAGGCCATGTGTAAATGACAGCAGGATTCGACCCCCTGCCACACCTCTGGGAAAAGTCAAAATAGTTGTCGGGGCGAAATTTTTACACTACACCAGTCCCCCAATGTTGGCTCCGAACTCCCCAGATCTTATCCCGCTGGATTATATGTATGTGGCACTGTTTGGGAAAGACACCAATCACCGTGCTAACAAAAGCCCAGTTAATCGATAGAATTAAGGTAGTTTTTGTAACCTTTCCCTAGGAAAACTGAAACCATCAGCTTGCTCCAGGTTTCCAGAGCTAGGATTGAAGCGTGATCGACGCCTAAATGACGGTTATTTTGAGTGAAACTTTGTTGACACTTGTTGACAGTAATGTAATTTCCGTGTCTAATATTGATTTTCTTTACAATCCATTAAATTTTGTAGTAACCAAGCACTTTTTCTTTTCCTCATGAAACTGTCAAATTTATCCCCGATCACCCTATATATATATATATATATATATATATATATATATATATTAGTAGTACTACTTAATCGCATCGGCCCGAAATAGAAAAAATCCTTAGGAAAACCAAAATGGATTCCGCAGAAATCGATCCACAACCTCTCAGATCCTGACTATTCGACGGATCATAGAAGGGGTACGAGCAAAGAATCTAGAGGTAAACGCTATTATTCGTAGATTTCTCCAAGGCATTTCGATTCCATACATAGAGGAAAAATGGAACAAATACTATTAGCATATGGCCTCCCCAATGAAACGGTTTCAGCTATAATGATGCTATACAAAGACACTAAAGCGATGGTACGCTCACCTGATGGCGACACAGATTTCTTTGACATCGCCGCTGGAGTCCTTCAAGGAGACACACTGGCACCATATATATTTATAATATGTCTAGACTACGTACTCCGAACATCATTAGATACCATAAAAGAAAAAGGTTTAACACTAAAAAAGGCAAGAAGCAGGCGATATCCCGCACAAACAATCACAGATGCGGACTATGCTGATGACCTTGCACTTCTTGCAGATACACCGGCAAAGGCTGAATCATTGCTACATAGCTTGAAGGAGGCAGCAAAGAATATAGGCCTCTATGTGAACTCCGGTAAAACAGAGTTCATGAATTTCAAAAATAAAGGAGACATCTCCACACTCGACGGCAAGCCTCTTAAGCCAGTAAAACAATTCACATACCTAGGTGGTAATATCTCCTCCACAGAGAGCGATGTTAATACACGAATAGCAAAGACATGGGCGGCCACAAATAGATTATCAGTCATATGGAGGTCCGATCTCCCTGGCAAGCTGAAGCGACAGTTCTTCCAGGCTGTGATTGTGTCGGTGCTGCTGTATGGCTGCAGCACCTGGACCCTGACAAAGCGTCTTGAGAATAAGCTAGATGGGAGCTGCACAAGAATGCTGCGTGCAGTCTTGAATAAGTCGTGGAAACAGCACTCCACAAGGAAACAGCTGTACGGTCACCTGCCCCCCATCTCACAAACTATCCGAGTGAGACGGACAAGGCATGCAGGACACTGCTGGAGAAGCAGGGATGAACTCATAAGCGACGTTCTCCTGTGGAAGCCAACACATGGACATGCAAGTGTGGGGCGCCCAGCAAGGACATACATTGACCAGTTATGTGAAGATGCTGGCTGCTCCGCAGAGGAGCTTCCAGGTGTAATGAATGATAGGGAGGGTTGGCGAAAGATTGTCATGGATGCCCGTGCTACATGCGCGACATGATGATGATGATGATATATATATATATATTGGGGGGGGGGCACGCGCGCGTGTGTATGTTTTAACTTCACGTGTATTATAAATTGGTAGAAATAATTTTCATTAACTCCACGTCTATTGATAAATGGTGTTAGATGGGTCTCAGCCAAAAAAAGGGTTTTTGTTTGCCATAAGAGCAATTTGAGGAATACGGTCGGGACAATCATATAGGGTCTAAGGCTTTAGATAACCAGCCGATTGATCGAATAGAGCCTCTCCGTCCAGCCCAAGTAGAGGCCAAAAGGGAGAGTTGAATGTCACGGGACTATTTAGTGCCCGGGTAACGGACTTCTCAGCTACCAGGATCCCGTCATAAACATCACGGTTGGCCGGCCACGACCAATAGGAGGACCAATTATAAGGTGGGGAGTTATCCATCCGCAGAGGTACAATAAGCGTATTCTACAGTCCCAATGGACTGTGCAAAATACAACCCGTCCAGAGAAGTTTATTGATTGATTGATTTTAACGTCATCCCAACTCGTGTAGGGTTATTTGTCGAGATATTATGGAATCAGGTTCATTGAACACTCATATTTACTTTATTATAGTAAATTATACTTAAGAGTTTTTTTATGACCATGTTTATGAAATATCAATATTGCTATCTAATACTAATAATTATATGGTTTCAAGTAATCATTTCTATTTAATAATAATTTCTTTGCAAAGTTATATGGTTTCAACTAATAAATATAAGTCTTTGTAAATAATCATTGTTTCAAGTAAGTATTCCTGATATAAATAATTTACTTTTATATGACATGATGTATTCCTATCTAAAGCTAATAATGTTCAAACTAATCTATTTAGCCCATAGATTGGACCCTAACAGCTACTACCATGAAATTGAACGGAAGTCCACAATCACCAGTTTTCCAGATCCCGAGCCTTACAATCAGATGCAATATAGTGTCGTACAAAAGACAGCATTTTTGAAGACTGTATCCCCCTACAGCCAGTATATTCTAAGCTCTACCGACAGAGCTGATTACTTTATGTGATATGAAACCTGGTAAAACAGATTTATTCCCTCGAAGTCCATAAGCCGAATATTTACAATACATTAAGGATGGCTAAGCTTTCGGCACGACAGTCCCTCCCTCTTTCTTGAAACTTTTATAAAACTAAATTGTAAATTGTCACTTATTCTATTTTTTTTCTTTAAAAAACCAGCTTAAACTTACATGTAATATTTTTATACAAATTTCCGAATTATAACAGGGAAATTAATCACGTTAAAAAGAGAACGTATTCAAAAGAGGAAAATTTAAAAAAATTAAAAAATTCGTCAGTTTGACAGATAGAGATTTCCTTTTAGAATATTCTTCCGTTTTAATGAGAGTAAAAATTATAATTTTTACGCTTGCTTTTAAAAAAAATCCTTCCTCTTCATAACACAGCAAATTTACGTTAAGTTTATAGGATTAACTGCTATATTTTTACGAGCATCTGTAATAAAATAATTATGGGGATTGAACAATTATTTTGATATTTGCATATTATTATTTATGTTTAAAATTGTACAGGAAAGAGAATAAAAAGAAAATTTATAAATATCTTAGAAGAAAAATTCTTAGAATGTTAATAATACAAGGCCAACGGTTTATTGACAAAGAAAGAATTAGGTAAGTAATGCAAATATTCGATATTGGAATGTATTGCACACGTCATTAAAATCAGCCAATATTAATTTTGATTCATTAAGTTTGATTCCAGAGACCCGACAAACACCCGACATTAAACAGATTTTGCCGAATCGTCAAACATCAGTTCCGTCTCCTTTTAGTTTCCTTTTTTCTCTCTCTCTCTCTCTCTCTCTCTCTCTCTCTCTCCTCTCTCTCTTCTCTCTCTCTCTCTGTATATATATATATACTCGGCAGAACATAGTTTCATAGAACGGCTAGAGTTTCGCCAATCTATGAGCAGTCACACGCTTAAACATACGCAGCTCGCAGACACAATTACCCCACATCCATATACTGTTTTTAGTATCATTAAAAGAAAATTGAATATCCGAATTGTAAAGGAATATATATTGTATATAAAGTTTATTCTCATGTTGACTTTAGGTTTTCTTTTGTTTTCTACGGAGACCACATTTCGCTATCATCGTATGTTGAAGTTGTAGCAACCGATTCTTGAATTTTCTTCTTCTACCCAAGAATCCGAGTACAAGGCCCTCACATGTTTCATTCATTTTATGTAACTTTCATTGAATTTTAATTAATGTTTTATTTAAGAGTGGCATTTTAGACATATCTACATCAGACATATTGAAAAACAAGTTACTTTGTTCTCATTGAATCTCAGAGTAAAAATGACCATGAATAATTTGAAAAATATTCACTTCGGGACAAGGAACAAATTATACGCATCTTTGAAGAAAACACATTTATACGAACATAAATACGATGAGAACACCTAGGATTTTACCATAAAGGCTGCATTTCAGTTGGTCTCAGAATTGCATTGCGTTACAGGTTAGCATTCTGACAAACAAATACATTTTTTCATCGTGGTGAAATGTTTAACAGGCTAGTTTGGCAGATCCATTTGTTAGACTATAATGGTATAAGATGTAAGCAAAATCATCACTTCTACATATAGACCCTACCAGCAGTTGTAGCAGTGGACCAACGGGATTGCAGGACAAAAACATTTAAGATCGTGCACAGTCTTGAGGTCACTCACTGGACAAATCAGCAACCAAGAGGAATTGCTAACTTATTTCTTCATTGGAGGCTTACTACCGATTTAATTAACCAGGATTCTTCTTTTATCAACAACATAACCTGGCTGGATGCCCCATAGTTGTGACGTTGTATCACATCCTACGCGTGGCTAATGGGTTGGGGAAATATATATATATATATACCAACCACGAGCAGGATATGACACGAGGGCAATTACTTAAGCGGAGTTTAACAGACTTGAATTCAGAGTTTTCCTTCTCCTAGACTGGTTATCTAACAAAGGTTAAAGAGACCAGTCACCCCTACTATTTTTCCATAACTGGAGGGAGAGTTGGATGCACACCTTTCCCAAGGGTATTAGCGATATGTGAAATGCAAACAACACCGTCAAGGATTTGAACTCGGGTCGACGAGTCCATTTCCTACAACTCTAACCATTACACAACGCACTTCCAGGCATCTCTAAGTATAGTGTCCAGATTCTTTACAATTTTTTCGGAGCGAATTGCCTAAATTTGTAAGGCACTGACTCTTTTCTCGCTATTATTGTAAGCATGTCCACTTCTGTTCTGCAAGTGTGGAAATGGGAGTCTGTAGGTTCTAACAGATGATATTCCTTCGGAGAATAGCCATATCTGTTTTCTTTCATTTTTCTCTCGTTAGCCAACAGTCACTGCAGAGCATCTGTGCTTCTCTTGTGGGTCATTAAGCTCACACAGACTTGGAATTTGGCCAACAGTCGCAGTAAGATGGCACAGTCCCTCCGGGAGGCCATCAACCAGACAACACAAGTTTAGTAGAACGAGAAAGAATCGGATTGACTCTTGTAGTGATTATGCGCAAGACTGACTTGCTAAATATTGTGACAACGTGCGATGCGTGTTGCCAAAATGTTTTTGTGGCACGGGAGACAGACAATATTTATCATTAAAGAGTCGACAGATGGGAGTAAATGAAAGTAAGTAAAACAAGTAAAATCAACAGAGTAACCTATTGTTAGTGATAGTCGGACAGCGGGGGAGACTATTCCCTTTTCACTAGCACTAGACCAGGGAGACTGATTTTGCGTCTAAGCTGGAGCACCATACCTAACATCAACTTCCCACTTTACCGCACAGATTCAAGCTGGGCTACGTTGAGTTGGTGGGTCCGGTATCGAACATGGAACCCTTTAGTTTCTAGGCGGATGCTCTATCGACTGAGCTAGACCCTAAGTAGTAATAAAATCAGCGGAGTGGCCTATTGACGGTATTAGCCGAACAGCGAAGGGGTCTATCCCCTCTTTACTAACGTTAGACCAGGGAGATTGTTTTTGGGTCCGCCACACATACCATCAGCTTCTTTGCCGCACAGATACAAGTTTGTCTACTCATGCATTGAGTTGGCGAGGGCTGTTATCGAACCCAGAATCTTGTGTTTCTTAGGCGGATGCTCTACCGACTTAACCAAACCAGAAAACGATCATTTTGCAGCAATATTTTTAATGGGCATGGCAGCGTAATATCAGCTATACATATATGGTAAAAC
Organism: Doryteuthis pealeii; assembly: GCA_023376005.1. NCBI lineage: Eukaryota > Metazoa > Mollusca > Cephalopoda > Myopsida > Loliginidae > Doryteuthis > Doryteuthis pealeii. The sequence goes on from CM042139.1 coordinate 130,742,185, forward strand.
ACAAAACAAAAATGATCTTAAATTAAAAGATATAGATTTTTGTTGCCAGGAAAACTTTTCATATATTTCCATCATCCGTTTCCGGTAGCCTATTGATTGATTTCAACATCTCAAAACGTTTGGGGTTATTTTATGGCTAAACGTTACGAAATCACGTTCATTGTACATTATAATTTCCCTTTTAATTTTTTTTTTGTATACGGTCCTATCAAATCTGAATAACTTTTATATAAATTTATTTGGCCCATATACGGGACCCACCAAGTACCACCACTACGGGTCAGAGGGTCACTTAAGTAATCATTGGTATTGTAAGCAACCTGAGTCCCTTGTTTATTAAAATCACTTGATTCGACATTAAGTGACTCGAAAGAGGGGTTATATGCCGTAAGACAAAACAACCAAACGAGTCTAAGTGGACCTGAGAGTAATGGCAATGAGAAGGTACACCAAACTTACCAGAAATCCAGAACAGGAACCTCACCATCAGATGCAGTTTAGTGTCATACCCAGGATATTCCTTTTAGGAGGTATTGTCCCTCTGTTGGGTATACAGTCAATGTATTCTGAAAACCCAACGACATAGCAGAAAATAGCAGTGTAGTACTAATTAATTTTTTCTCTGCCCAATGTCTTTTGTCTGGATTCTTAGCAAACAGCGTGATTCTTTTGGGGGACGAATGGCTGTGTGACTTGTGGTCTGGTAAATGTTTGTTGCGTTATCAGTCTCGGGCTCCTATGTCAGAAGGCTATTCGTGTAGTGGATGTTGAGACCAGCAAAGCATACCTTGATTCCTAAGCCTTGGATCTATTGTTGATTTCCTCTTTTACTGAAAAGCAAACACGTTCGCATCTTCTTTCTTGATAAAAGAGGTTTAACTTATCAAGTTAATATTCAACCAAGGCAAACACAATAAATGTCATTTTCACTGCTATATTAATTTTGTTCATGGAGTTTGGAACATGAGAGACAATGGGAGATTGTCAAATTAATCAAAATTTTCTAGGCAACAGCAAAATTTACTCTGATATATATATATATATATATATATATATATATATATATAATATATATATACTCATCGACATACAGGTCAGTTTCGACGTATCACGTCTCATCAGTGCGGATATATATACAGCACTGTTTCAAGCCGGGGTCAAAACTCGATCGGTTTGTCGTCAATCAGGGTTCTTACAGCTGCTCGATCTACATGACCTACTTTGAGAAAAAGAATTTACTTATATAAACATATAAGGCTGCTAGGGAGTACTCAATCCGTTTATAAGGAGACCTATGCTTTTTTTGCGTAATTTGCCTATCATGACTCATCAGTGTAGTAGACATACAGGACTGTTTCAGCCCAGAATCGAAACTCACTCGATTTGTCGTCAGTCAGAGTTATTACCTCCGAACCATCTACATGACCTATTTTAAAGGAATATCGTTATAATTTAAAAAAAAGATGTTATTCAGATTTTAAATCTCGCATACACCTTGATATGCTTATAATTAAGAAACACAACATTTACTTATTGATTTTATCTGATTAAGTAATATAATTAATTAATTAAACAAAAATAAATCGATTTGTGGAACTTGTTGCAGCAACTATTTTGCTGCTACTATTAATCTATGACTGACTACTGCTTAAAGCAGCTATTCAAAATGGCTGCTACTACTTTTCGATGTTGATCTTCCTAAAATAGTAAACATTACTCAATTTCTTCAAATAAAAGTATTTTGACTTTTAATGAATATTACATATTCATAAAACTGTTTATGGTGCTATTCTCTATTAATATTTCACTTTTTAGGAGGCACTGCTGTAGCTCTTAAATTTATATTGTGATATTTTCCCAATAACTCCACGGATGTGTCAGCTTAATTTTTGCAGTTAAGCATGGTCGTACATTCTAGCTCACCTCAGCATTTACTGTTACATTTTTATGGTGGTAAAAAAGGAAATAAATTGAACTAATACATGTTCTAACATTGTAACTCAACAGAAAAATAAAATAGATTCAAACCACTTACGAGTTTAAGATTTTTGAAAATAATATTTTAAATGTAGGTCTTTACCTGAACAAATTCGCAACAGGTAGAATGTGACAAAAAGTTGGAAGTATAAGGCATCCAGCGAGGATCGATCCCGCTATTCAGTAGTAATACATTTGCGAGACTAGCTTGCTAACAATTACACCACAATGAGACGCCCTCGTTTTTCACGCAATCTGTTCGCCAAACGTAGGATGTGACACAAGGTCGCAAGTATGGAGAATCCAGCGAGGATCAAATTCGTAATTCTGGAGTAATGAATCGGCGAGACTATTTTGCTGTCCATTGGTGTAATGGACAGCAAAATAAGAAGCTCTTCTCAAACCCGTTCATCACGTGTAGGATGTGACACAAGGTCACAAAAATGGGACATACGGCGAAAATCAAAAAATATCCATTGTACCGCGACGGGACACCATCATTGTTTAATCAACACGTTCACCAGGAGTAGGATGTGTGACACAAGGTCACAGGTAAGGGGCATTCACCGTGGATCAAATTCGCTATGCAGTTGTAATGGATCTGCGAGTCTGGCTTGCTGGTGGTTACACAACAACGGGATGCATTCCATATTTACTCGAATCGTTCACCAAGGATGAGACAAGTGTGGGGTATCCACCGAGAATCAAACTCGCTATTCATTAATAATATATATAATATTTATGTGAAACTAGCTTGGTAACCCTTGCGACCCGCTTGCGTCCCGAGGGAACTCCTCTAATATTTTCAATGAAAAAGAAAAACCCAAAAACAAGAAAAAAACTTTTCTAATATAAACAAACATCGTATTATATGAATTCTTAGCGATTCTTTAAAAAATTGATGAGACTTTGCTAAATTACTCCCCTCTCTTACTCTTCTCTTACTCTTTTCTCGCTCACTCACTGGTATTCTTAAAATCATTTTACTCCGGTATTGACCGGGTACTCCTGCTCAACGGCAGCTGGCGATGGCCTCGAGGTTAACGGATCGGGCAGGCGTAAAGTCAGTCGGAGTTAGTTGATGCTTCTGGACACATTGATGAGACGTGAAACGCCGAAATACTGTGGATGACTTATTATATGTTCCCGTCTTCATCAACTTCCAAGGGGACTCCTTCATTGATAGCCGTTACTGTATTTCGAATTCTAATCATTTACTTCATGTGTGTGGGATTTATTTATTTATTCATTTATTTTTTTATTATATTCTGACCCACAGAGATTGTCGGTTGCCCGGGTCATTCTATTTTAAAATTTTTTAATCAGTTTCTTGCCATAATGTAAGACATTACCAAAGGAGAACCTCCGAATGGTTTCAAATATTCCTTTATAATACTATTAACCTTTAAATAGATCCCTTTTACCCATCGAAGGGATCGTAAAAAATACTACTATTTCGAGTTGACAAATGAGTAATGGCAACGAAGAGATTACTACACTCATCTAAGACGTCGTCAACACTTTTTGGTTATTCAATGTCGAATCAGGTCGAACTTTTATGATTCAGGTTGCTTAAAGTAGTCGTCACACAATTACGTATTGAATCTGTTAATCGCTGCTTAATTTCGATGTTTCAGCGTTAACCAGTGCATTCAGCGTGACTTGTAATGGGGTGTAGCCCTGTAGGGGATTTGGTCGGCGTGTTCTAAGACACAGATTAGACAGGAATATTAAGATGCTTCCTGATGAGACTTATTGTCACTTCGTGCCAATGATAGCTACGAGATACAATGAAAAAATTAATTAAAATAGGAACGAACAAGATTTCAAATTCACTTCCTGACATCGAATGCTTTTATATCGACAATGCAATCCATTATCTTTTAAAACTCCATTGATTTCTGTTTTTTACTGTTAATGTAAGAGAATTTTCGGGGTCGGCAATAAATATGTACTAAAAGTGTTTCCGAACATGTGTATTGGAGTCTTTAAACAAGAGTGCATACGCCCAAAACACACTTTGAACTCGGATTTTCCAGAAAATGTGATTACATTTTAACAGCGAAATGGGTTGTGGACGTTGATCGTGAAAGATCATATTTTTTTTCGTTTTTCTTTATTTTCCCTTTTGTAAATTTTATAAACTCAGAGAAATGATGACTCAATTATTTTGTGTAAAACAGATAAAAATGGCTTGTCGATCTCTGGAGAGATAGCGTACGTTCTAGAAACATCAGGGACCCGATCCGAAGCACTTTAGAATGTTCAATGCATTAGAAGGAAATGAAATGTAGGTAACGGGCAAAGTAAGATTACTCTAACCAAGTCAATGCCCTGAGTATGAAATCAAACTGCATTCGGTAGTGGGGCTCCAGTTCTGGAGCTCTGGGGAATATAGAATCATGCTTTCGTTGCCATCAGTACGGGTTAAATAGAACCAACCAAGTAATTGCCCTGGGTTTGAAATCAAACTGTATATGGTGGTGAGGCTCCAGTTCTGAAGTTCTGGGGAATATAGGATCATACAATGGTTGCCATTACTATGTGTTAAATAGTACCACTACTGTTCTTCTATAAAGATGACTTTGACATTAAATAACCCACGAAGGCTAATATGCCATTACAAAAAGAAACGAAACCTTACTCTACTCTACTCTATAACAAACATTTATTAAACAAATGTATTTGATCCATTGATAAGATGCGAAAAGGTACTACCACTCCGGGTCAAAATGTACCTGGGAGTAATGACAATGGAGGAGTAATTCCACACTACAAAAAATCCCAGTACTGGAAACTCAATACCAGCTGCATTTTATAGGCATACACCACTTCATACGGTGGTGGAGCTCTGGTTAATATTTAATCATGCTTTTGTTGCCATTAGTATGGGTTAAATAGTAACAACTAAGTCATTGCCCTGGGTATGAAATCAAACTGTATACGGTGGTGAGGCTTCAGTTCTGGAGCGCTGGGAATATAGAATCATTCCTTCGTTGCTATTACTATGGGTTAAATAGTACCACACAACCACGTCGTTGCCATATTTAAGGGTGGGTCTTTTTACTCCTTTTCTAATAGTTAAAAATGTACTTTAGTGAGCTGTTAGTGAATATTTGAATTTTGTACTCTCGTAACTCATTTCTAAATATTGTAACATTGTACTCTACGGAATCATCTTAAAATACTTGAATGATGTTATATTGCGATTGGTTTTGAAGTTATTGCAAATTGTACTGTTGTAACACATTATGATGCACTTGAAAGATGTACTACTTTAGTAAATATTTGAATTGTATGTCGTAATGAGTTTGCTATAACTATGAACTATAACTATAAATTCAACATTATATTGTAGTAATAATCTCTTATCTATGAATACATGATGTCTGTACTGTTGTGACACATCTTTAAACCCTTGAATGTGATATTATAAAAGTCTGTTGAATATCTAAATCGTGTTAAGTAGTGATTCATCTATAACCTCTTGAGCATTATATTGCAGATATTATATCTTGTTTATGAAGACTTATTGTGAGATGTCTCTGAGTAGGTGAACGTTAATCTGTAGGTCTTCATCTCTAGATAATTAAACGGATTGCTGTTTGAAGTTCTCTTTGAAATCAAAGACAGAACAATTTAAAAAGACTACCGTTTCATTGTTTAGTTTAGAGTTTAGTTTTTGGCCAGATTATATTCAATATTAATTAGCAGTCATTCTATAATTAGTTTCATTCAATGTGTTGTTTGACTTTGCGTGCAGAACTAATCTAGGTCTCGATGAAACAAAAGAAACTAAAGCCGGAAGTATTAGGCGTATTAAAGAAAACACCTGCCAATCAGTCGTGGTTCATGTGATTACAAACCCGCGGAAGCGAAAGTAGTAAATGTCACAGAGCAGATATAATGTCGAAACAATCTGTTGTCTATTATTCTATAGACCAGACAGATGGTCAAATGTCTGTTTTGATCCATTACGTTCGATTTAATCCAATGTTAATTATTCAATGTGTAGTGAGATAGCCAATGGCGTGTTATCTCATTTACATATGTGTATTACAGCAGGATGCAGGAGATATATAGAGACAGTTTATAGGGCATAAGAGAACCAGCTACGAGAAGCTAAGAGAGAGAGAGAGAGAGAGAGAGAGAGAGAGAGAGAGAGAGAGAGAGAGAGAGAGAGAGAGAGAGAGAGCGAGCGAGCGAGCTACGATAAGCTGAGAGAATTACTACTATTGCTACAACAAGGAATATGAAACAACACATCACAACATATGGCATCGTCGAGTAGGGATACTCAAAAGATTAGAGGAACCCGACTATGTTGAGATGTGGCTAAAATGTTTTTCAGCTTATGCAAGAAGCAAAAAATTACACGACAAAAAGAACGTTGGTGGAGAAAACGAGATTACTGATTTATTTTTAGCGTCCGCTGGATGTGAAGCAAACATGAGAGTAGCCCTTATGGCGTATCCAAAAGATTTAGAGGATCTCACCTTTTAAAAAATTGAACACATCATAAGGAATAATTTAAGGCCTAAGAAAAAACTGGTTATCGCTGAGAGAACTAAATTCCTCTCTACGAAGCAAAATCCCAATGAACCAGCAAGGAATTACATTACTCGAGATTTTGTGAATTTGAAAAGCTTGGCACAGCCAATACGAGTATCGAGGAGGAATTAATCCAGTTACGGTTCATTAAAGAATTGCACGACGTGAACCAAAAAGATAAAGTTTTAGAACGTCTATAGTCAAATAACATAGCATTAGAAATATGCGTGGAATTTGTAAAGCAACTGGAAATGATATACGACTTCAAGGAAGATACTCAACACAATACAATGGTATTTCAAATAGAAGAAAATGCAGCAAATAACACTGACGTGTTACAAGTAAAAACAAGGCTAAAATATTGTAAGTACTGCAATTTTCAACACAATTTTGACAAAAGAACAAATTGTCCCGCTTATGGACAAACGTGTTATGTCGAAGTGGACAAATTCGATAGAAGACGTGTACCAAGTACGGGTGAACAAAAAACAGAAGTTGTCAGTAAAATTAAATGAAATACCATTGGATATGCAAGTCGATACAGGTAGTGACGTGACTCTTATTCCAAAGAACCTTTGGCAACATATGGGGAAACCCAAGTTAAAAAGAAGTTACTTGAAATTGAGACAATTTTATGGCTCTTACATCACTGCATTGGGACAATTCGACGTTACGTTTGAGGCTAATAGGAGATTCGAAGTGGTCCCTATAACTGTAGTGGATTGTTTAAATGGACTAATAGGCATGGATATTATAAAAATAGACACGGACAATTTAATCGACAGCATAGAAAGTGAAAAGCAAAAAAATAGGAATCTTGAGAGGTTACAAAGCCACAATACGAGTGAAAGAAAATAGCACCCCCTCATATTATGAATCTTGTAGGATACCTATACATTTGCGACCTTTAGTAAAAAAGAAATTGGAAGATATGGTAGCAGAGAGAATATTAAAACCGGTACTCGTCGGCGGTAGTAACTGGGCGTCCCCAAATGTAGTTTTACAAAAAAAAGATGGGGATTTAAGAATATGTGGTGATTATAAGCTTGGTGTGAATCATAAAATCTGTTCAGATTCGTATCCTATTCTTGAGCTTGAAACTATGTCGCATACATTAACAGGCACTAAATATTTTACGAAAATTGATTTAAAGGCAGCATACAATCAAATACAGATTGACGATAAATTTAAAGAAATAACCACTATTAACACCCCCTCGGATTAATGAGGTGGACGTGAATGCCGTACGGCATAAAAACAGCATCGGCAATATTTCAACGAGCTATCGAAAATGTTTTAAAAGGGTTGGTAGAAAATATGATAATTTATCAGGACGATATTTTAATAGGGGCTCTGAGTATAAATGAATTGCAACAAAAGACTCAGTGAGTTATGAACAAATTAAAAGAGGCGGACATGAGCGTAAACCGCGATAAATGTAAATTTAATTGCGAGAAGATAAATTATTTGGGCTTTCAAATATCCAAAGAAGGCATTTCGCCTAACCCAAATTTATTAATTAAAATATCGCAGGTGGCATCCCCAGCCAACAAAAAAGAATTAGAATCGTTTTTAGGATTGGCTAATTTTTATAGCAGATATGTGCATAATATTCCGATTTAACTGAAGCATTTGCAGACTTACGAAGAAAGAATAGTGAGTTTGCTTGGACACAAAAACAAGAAACGGCTTTTAACAAAGTAAGAAAAGTACTTATGGAAAAACCCGTTATAAAAGTTTTTGACCCCAGAAAAGAAGTAACATTAATTACGGATGCCAGTGAATATGCTGTGTCTGCTATATTGTCACAGGACGATCATCCGATTATGTACCTGTCGCGAAGACTAACCAAGGCAGAAATGAACTACTCAAATATAGAGAAGGAAGCTTTGGCCATAGTGAGGAGCACACAGCGCACCCGACAATTTCTATTGGGTCGAAAACTTTTACTAAAAACTGACCATCGACCCTTAGAATTCATTTTTAATCCACGGAAAGAGTTACCCAAGGTCACATCAGCCAGGATAATGAGATGGGCAATATTGCTGATGGCCTTTCATTTCGATATCATGTACGTCAAAGGAAACACGATTCCGTATGTCAACGCGTTATCCAGATTAGCCTTTAACAAAGAAGACGACGAAATAAACGACACTGAAGAAGTATTACATTGGGTCGAAACCGATGTACTGCCGATTAAACAGCTTCAAGAAGAAACCTTGCTGGACCCTATTCTGAGCAAAATCTCGAATAGAATAAGGAGGAATAAATGGAACGACTGCTCTAAAGCTGAAAGGCCTTATAAAGAGATTAAACATAAACTAACCATGGACAGAGGGGTTATATGTAACGGAGATTTGGTTGTACCTCCGCAAAAAATGCGAAAAGAAATAATCAAAAGTGTACACGACAATATAGATTGTGGAATAGCGGCCACACAAAAAAGACTAAAATTGGAGAGCTGGTGACCAGGATATTCGCGTGACATTGAAGATTATATAAAAAAAATGCCCCAAATGCCACAAAAATCGACTCATTCGTGGCCAAAGGAACAAGAACCATGGAGTCGAGTACACATGGACCATGCCTATGTCAAGGGCATAGGACTACTATTGATTTTAGTAGATTCTTTCTCAGGGTGGCCAGAGATTGTTCAGGTGCGTGATAGAAAATCTGTAACTGTCATTCAAATTTTGAGAACAGTATTCTCAAGGAACGGCGTATCGAGAACCCTGGTATCGGACAATTCGTCCGAATTCTGTGATGAAGGTCTGCGTTCCTGGTTGAGGAAGATAGGACGTAAACCTTATAAAACTCCACCCTACCATCCACAATCGAATGGGGCTGCGGAAAGGATGGTTAGAACGGTTAAATTAGGATTAAAAGCATTTGAGCTGTCACGAAAGACCATAGAATCCTTTCTACCTAAACTCTTGATGAGTTATAGATTCATTCCTCATGCTGATAAAACACTAAGTCCTTCTGCCTTGATGGGAAGACAGATCAGATCTCACATAACCATGTATTTTTCGACTGAAAAAATGTGGTACAAAAAAATAAGGACGCGCAACCTGAAAAAGCATATTTTATTATGCAGAAAGGGAACAACACCGCTATAATAACGACACAGGAGAGAAGTGTTCTGGCCCACACTCATCAGATAAGGAATAGATATGAAGAAGACATGAGTGTGGAGGAATCGGAAAGAAACGAGCATATAAACCAATATGAGGGAGATGTTATAGAGCCAATAGATGAAAGCGAGTCGGATTCCGATGTGCCATACCAGGGATCCAGTAGTGATGAAATGAGACCGCGGTCACCATTACGAAGAACAACCCCAAGGATATTTAGGAGAAGCAATAGATCGACGAGGGGAATAAAACCTCTCCGTTTCAGGGAGGTGTAGTGAGATAGCCAACGGCGTGTTATCTCATTTACATATGTGTATTACAGCAGGAGATATATAGACAGTTTAGAGGACATAAGAGAACCAGTTATGAGAAGCTAAGAGAGAGAGAGAGAGAGAGAGAGAGAGAGAGAGAGAAAGAGAGAGAGAGAGAGAGAGAGAGAGAGAGAGAGAGAGAGAGAGAGAGAGAGAGCTACGATAAGCTCAGATAATTACTACTATTGCTACAACAAAGAATACGAAAGAACACATCACAACACAATGTCTTATATTAAGTAGCTTATTTCCAGCCAGGATTTTGAAATAGTCTAATGTTTCCACTGTTTAATTTTGTACGAAAGAGGCAACGCTTGTAAAAACCGCTGATATACTTTGATGAAGAAAGAAATCAATTAAATGTTAAACATCTCAAAATACTGTTTTTCAGGAAATTATGCGTTAGTCTCCGAAGACGTTAGGTTTAGGATATTTGACTTGTCGCTGCAAACTATCCCCAGGAGTTCAATGCCTGGTTCCGGTTCCTATGGCGGTAAAAAAGCAAAAAGTGGCTGATGCGAGATTCTTACAAGGCCTGGATGGCGGAAAGAGAAGAGTATACCACATGATACTAAGGATCCCATCGTTGTGTAATGGTTAGTAAGTTATTCTTGCAGATTTCCTACTGGATGTCCCATACTTGTGACCTTGTGTCACATCCCTCCGATGGCGAACAGATTGAGTAAATACCTATCTCAGTAATACAAATAAAGGGTTATGTCCGTTGTAGATTTCTTACAACTGAATTACCAGTTCGATCCTTGCTGGATGCCCCATACTTGCGATCTTGTGGCGAATGGATTGGGCATATACCTACCGCCGTGATTCAAACAAAGGGTTGAGTTTTGAATTACGGGAAATTTACCGAGTACAACAAAATACACTTGAAAAAGGCCGGTGAATAGAGCGGTCGAAACATTGTGAATATAGCAATCATTATGATTATAGCAAATGCAATGTGTGTAGAATAATAATAACATAGTTAATTCCCTTAGTGTTATATCATCATCAAGGTGTGCTGATAGCACGGATACACATGATTTTCTCTCGCCACTCGTCATCGGTCATCGCTCATGGTAAGTCCCACACACGGGTTCAATATCCACATAGTGCTGATCAATATAAATTATTGCTGGTCGGTCTACACTAGTGTGTCTACGTGTAGTTGTTTACAGGAGTAAGTCATTTATGATTTCGTCATTACTTTTCCATCAGTGTCCAGTATATATTGTTTGTTTTGCTGGAATGATTCGTGTGATTAGAAAGAAGTTGCCGTACAGCGGGTTTTGGGGAGGTGCTGCTTCCAGTTATTGTTCAAGACGACACGCAGCAACTTTGTGTAGTTACTATATACTTTTTTCTCTAAGCATTTTCTTTAAGGCCAAGTGGTGCAGCGATACAGTAGCACAGTACAGCTTGGAATAACTCTTGCTTCATCGTATGATAGAGATCAGATTTACATCCGTTAAACCGAACGTCTTATGATACAAACTTCTAACAGGTTTAACACGCTTTTATTTTGGTTGCATATTTGTACGTTTAGTTTCTCCTATTTTTTATTATTATTATTATTAAGGTCAAACAAGTTCTTTAATAGAAATTCTAAACTTACAAAAATATTGACTTTATAATCAAATGTGAATTCGAGGAAAGGCGGTGTTTTCGCAAGTTATTTTCGTTTACAGACTTCGATAATCAGTAGTAACAATAAGTGATTATGAACCTCTGACCTTCATCAAAATTGTAGTAAAAAGCAAAAATATCACAGAGAACAATAGATTTGATTTCTTTTGGTCTTTTTAAAAATATTTTATAGAATATATTTTCTTTTAATTTTTTTCTTGGGGGGGGGGCAGATTTAACAAGGTAAAATTTGTTATCTCTTTCATCAAGTAAAACAGTTTTCTCTTCTTTTTTTTTACCTAAATTGGAGCAAGTCCGTCTCTTGACACATTGCGTGCTAAGCTAATTTTGGGTTAAGAACAGAGAAAGAAAGAAAGAAAAGAAAAAAAAACAAACAAAATGTTCTCATATGGATGACTCGTTTATTTTTGTGAGCGTGTAGACGATTTTAACCATGAAAACAATTACTGATGAAAATCATTTTTATGAATTCATGTTTTTTTAAAATTCTTTTTCATTTTCGAAATTTGCTTTTTACTTTAAATGTGCTAAATTATTATTTTGATGTTATTCTCTTAAGGCACTTTCAGAACATTTTATTCCTCATTCACGTGAAGTGCCATTTTCCTCAATTACGTCTATATATTTTTTTATTCATTTTTAATTGTTATAAGATTAAATCAAAACAATGAGTCAAGATTAACTCCAACGGAACATCACAAATCTCAGCAGATTAATCTTAATCTCACTATTACTAAAATTCTCATTATGTTGTGTATATACAGGGTGCAATGGATAAGCCTCACAAATCAGTAGACTATTCTTCATGTTTAGGCTGCAATATCTCATCGTGCCTTCATGAAGTGTCTAAAGGAGGTAGTGCTGCCCTAGATCAAGAGTGTGGCTGCTGGAAGACACAACATCTGGCGACAGAAGTCAATGCCGTGCCACACAAGCAGCAGAACCCAGTATTGTCCGTCAGAAAATTTCCTCGGCCATATCACACCTAACAGACTGTCCACCGAACTCCTAAGATTGAAATGCCTATGATTATTATGTGTTGGGGGTCGTTGGGAGAGAGACTATCAAAACTCCGTGCAACGTCAAAGATGAATTAAAGGCAGGGATAATGGCAGATTTAGTTATTTAAAAAAGGAAACTGTCATGTAGGAGATTGCGAAGTTGTCTGGAGATTGTGGTTGAATCCAATGCCGATTTCTTCGAATATATATAATCTATTGTATTTCAAGATATTTTCCTGTATATATAAAGTGTATCTTATAAAGTGAGATGTTAGGGTTAATTTCATTTCTTTTGCGTAATTTTGACAACGATTTACTCATCGCACTGTACGCAACCACAAACACAAACACAAACTCTCTCTCTCTCACACACACACACACACACACACACACACATATATATATATATATATTAATTATATATTAAAATATATATTAAATATATATTAACTTGATTATATATTAACATCGCTTTCAGTGGATTATATATATATATATATATATATATATATATATATATTTGGGAATTCCCAAATCACTTTGCTCTGTTTACAATAATTAAACATTGAGCTCTCATACGGAACCTGAACTCTACAACAAACTACTGGTAGAGAATTAGGACCCACCTAGAATCACCTTGTACCAAGAAACTTGGTACCGCACCAAAGTATATATATATATATATATATATATATATATATATATATATATATATATATATCCACTGAAAACGATGTTAATGTTCGCATATGAAAGGCATGGGCTGCTATAGACAGACTATCAATCACAAGGAAGTCTGATCTCACTGACAATTTAAGCGACAATTCTTACAAGGCATAGTTTTGTCAGTGCTACTGTACAGCTGCAGCACTTGGACTCTACAAATGCCTAAAAAATAAGACAACGCCCTACACGAATGCAAATTTACGGACAATTACCCTCTATCAAATTAACAATCCGCATAAGACGGACAGGGCATGCTGGACATTGCTGGAGAAGCAAGGACGAACTCATAAGTGACGTTCTTCTGCGTAAATCTGCATACGGACACGCCAGTGTGGGCTATTCAGTAAAGACCTACATAGATAAGCTCTGTGCGAATTCTGGATGCTAAACTGAGGATATCCCGGTGGCGATCACCAAAAGGGGTGGTTGGCAAAAGGTCTTCCTGTATATCCGTGCTGCCAGCGCAAGCAGATGAGGATAATGAGGTATATATATATATATATATATATATATATATATAGGATATGATGGAAGCGCATAGTATGTAATGTTCATCGTTGTAGGAAGAGGATAGGGGTAAATAGTAGGGTAGACTGGTCTCTTAAATCTTCTTCATGGCAGACATACTCAGAGAGGGAAAGCTGTTTGGGTGCGATACGATGTCAAATTTTAAGCAGTTTAATATTCAAACTTTTTTTTAATATATTGCTACGCGACTGATTAAATTACACACACACACACACATATATATATATGTAAAAGTAAAGTAAAGTCGTCGGGGCAGCCTAAAGTCGTTATCAGCCAGTCAGCGAGGGAGTCTATCCCCTTTTCAATAGCGCTAGACCAAGGAGATTGTTTTGGCGTCTGAGGTGGTGTGCCACACCTACCATCAGCTCCTTACTTTACCGCACAGATCCCTGTGCTACTCATACGCTGAGTTGGCGAGGACCGGTATCGAACTAGGAACCTTGTGGTTTCTAGCCGAACGCTCTACCGACTGAGCTATATATATATATATATATATATATATTATATATATATATATATTTGGGAGAATATGTGCTTAATTGAAGTCGAACCTAATTTTTTTTTAAGTTAATTCATTAATAATTAATTAGGCGGGATTTAACTATTTTAAATGTAAGTCTAAACAAATCGAGAAAAATCAATCTCTGTATGTACATTTCGGCCTACATAGATTGATTTTTCACGATTTGTTTAGCCTTACATTTAAAATAGTTAAATGCCACCTAATTAATTATTAATGAATTAACTTAAAAAAAAATTAGGTTCGACTTCAATTAAGCACATATTCTCCCAAATATTTTCGGCTGAAAATAGCCATATGTTTGTTTACGTTCTCATATATATATATATATATATAAATATATATATATATATATATATATATGTGTGTGTGTGTGTGTGTGTGTGTGTGTGTCTCTGTCTATCTGTGTGTTTGTGTGTGTGTGTGTGTGTGTGTGTATGTGTTTGTGTGTGTGTATTCCTCCGCGCGAGCAGAATACGACACAAGATCAATTTTTAAGTGGAGTTTGTATTCAGGGTTTTCTTTTTTCATAGACCGGTTGTCGTACCAAGATTAAAAAGCACAGACAGCCCTACTATTTTAAGCATAGCTTAGGTAGAGAATACATTTCATACCTTTCACATACGAAATGCAAACAGCCTCGTCCAGGGTTTGAACTCGGTTCGCCGTGTCCATTTCCTTCAACGATAAACATTACACGACAAAACTTACTTCATAAATACAAATCGAATGACAAACATGTTAGCTACATCCACTTGGAAGGACACCAGTTTCAAGAAAAGTCTTCTTTTATCTTTATTTTATTCTGTTTAAAGACATACATTTTTTCTTGTTTTTTAAACAGGAAATAATTCAAAGAATCTTATCTACTTATCAGTTATTATCAAATTTAAAATAAAAGTCAACTCCATTAAAAAGTGAAAACTGCGCTCTGTGGAATTCGTTTACACCGTTAAACAAAGGTTGCTCGGTTTGGTTGGCTGGACTTTACGGCATGTCAACCCTTGCATTATCTTATGCCGAAGACATTTTTGTTTCATTCATTATTGTCGGGTATTCAATTGTTTTAAACCTATTTTTTCAAACTCATTTTTGATCTATTTAAACTATATATGGGACCCTAAGAGGTTCTACCTCTCCGTGTCATATTGGACCTTCGAGTAATGCCGATGAAGAGGTAACCCACAATCCCCTGAGCTCCAGAATTGGAACCTCACCACTAGATGCAGTTTAACGTCATACCCAAGACCCCGTTAAACAAAGAAATACCTTCACTTTTAATCAGATCTTTTATCATAATTGAATAGAATAGGACGAAAGGGAGGAGGAGCTCTCAAAGTAGTTTTGACTAACGAGAAGAGATCCTCTTTGGTTTGAATTCAGATTTTTCTTTCTCCTATGCAGGTTGCCATACCAAATGTAAAGAGTCCAGTCTGCCCTTCTATTTACAATAGCTGGATTTAGATTTGTTTGATTCGTACCTTGCCCAAGGGTATTAGCGTTATTGTTTATCTTGTATTGAGTTATCTCCCCTCCTCCAATCGCATAGAGAAAGAGAGAGAGAAAGAGAGAGAGAGAGAGAGAGAGAGAGAGATTCTCTTTCATTGGCTTCGCCTAAAATAAAAACGTATATAACAAGCTCATTGTTATTGAATCTTTCCAGGACCTATCTCACCCTTCGAAACTACATATAACCCTAACGTAACCTTAACAGTTATATGAAATGCTAACAGCCGCATCCAGGATTTGAACTCGTATTTTCCTGTCCATTTCCTACGACATTACACAAGGCGCCTAAAATTGTTCGCTGTGAACGGGGAAAGAGGCTCTGACAGTCAGTAATTTGCCATAAAACCGTTTAATGGCATTTATCTGGCATTCAATGCCAAAATTACTCTTGCGAGGATCGATGTCATCTCAGTAGAAATGGTTTGCTTGTTACCTGTGCTCATTCTTGTAACAGTTAAGCCCCAAATATTAAATAATTTGCAAAGACTAGTACAAGGTTGTAATTTGTGTTAACATAGGACTTCCATCATGATTTTAGCAAGCCAAAAAATAGCTATCCCTATATTTGAAACAATTTCCTTATTAAAGAATTGATCGCTTGAATAGCTAAAACGTTTGGCATGCCACAGTATGAGCGTCTATCTATTACCTCATTTGATATACCAGGTAATTATGATTAAATTATCACAGCATTTGATATACCACAGTATGATAATTTAACTATTGCCACGTTTGATATACAACGATATGATAATTTAACTATTACAAATTTTTATATGCCATGGTATGCTAATTTAACTATTACGTCGTTTGATGTGCCACGGTATGCTAATTTAACTATTAGACCATTTGCTACCATAATCTATCACATGGTTCCAATCCCACAATATGATAATTTAACTATTGGAACGTTTTATATCCCGTGGTATGATATTTTAACTATTACAATATGTGATATACAATGGTGTGATAATTTAATTATTACAACGTTTGATATGTAAATTTAAGAGTTATTGCAGTGTAGTTCAAAATGTAAAAAAGTGTAATGGTCTTGATTTATCCTTGATACCTTTGAGAAAGTGTAATATAAATATTTCAAATAATAGCATGAAGATTTTGATATTAAATACGAAACAAACGCGTTCTGTTTTTACTAACGGTCTTTTTCCCGTCTTGTTTTTGTTGATGACCGACCCACGTGCGGTTGATACGTTATAATGCAAAAGGGTCCTCATATTAGTTGAGGATGGGCCGGGTGTTGCTTTTTAAACCGTCAAGAGAATTGGCCCCGAAACGGTTTGCACACTTTTTCTTCTGATGAGCCTATTTCAGTTGTAAACATCGTTTGTTTTTTCATTATATCTTATTCATACTGTCGGATTAATTTCCATTTTATTTTCACACACACATATATATATATATATATATATATATATATATATATATATATGTGTGTGTGTGTGTGTGTGTGTGTGTGTGCGCGCGTGTGTGTGTGTGTGTGTGTGTGTGTGTGTGTGGAGAGAGACAGAGAGACTGACACAGATAGACAGAGAAGGGGAAGAAGAGAAAAGTTTGAATAGCGTTGACAGAGGTGAAGCTTCAACTTCACCTATACCGCCATCTTGTCTATATTTCTCTTTATCTTTTTTTCTCCATCTAGCGATTTAAAATCGAATTTCTAGATGTCAATCTATCTATGTCAGTCTACCAAACTTTGCTCACAACCATAATAGAACACGTTTCATTATTTGATACGAAATCTTAATATAGAAAAAGCGTTGAAAGAAATCAGTCGTTCTCCCCGTAAAATTTAAACCCATACGAATGTTAGAATTTGTATGGTAAGTAAATTCAAAATGAATCTTCCTATCTATATACATGAGACACCCGTAGTGTAATAGTTATTTTCATCGTAAATCGACATGGCGACGCGAGTTCAAATCCTGGACGATGCTAGTTGCATTTCATATAGCGTTAAAATAATTGGGAAAGGTAGGAATCCGACTATTCTCCTTCAAATTATGACTCAATAGTAGATAACCTCGACTCTTTAACCTTGGTATGGCAACCGGCCTAGGAGAAGGGAAAATTTGAATTGCCGGTTTAGCTCAATCAGTAGAGCATTCGCCTCGGAACGACAAGGTTTCTGGGTCGATACCGGCCCTCGCCAACTCTGCGCATGAATAGCACAAAGATCTGTGCTGTAAAATGAGATGTTGATGGTAGAAGTGGTACTCCAATTCAGACGCCAAAAACAAACTCCTTAGTCCAGTGCTAGTAAAAAGGGGATAGACTCCCTCGCTGTCTGGGTGATACCGACATAAGGCCACATCGAAGACTTTACTTACTTTACCCCCGGTTAGATATTGACCTTGTGTCACATCCTGATCGTGTAGAGGGTTTGGGTAAATACATATACAAAGCTGATGTATCTCATTGTCTGTCTAATGTGTCGGCAACTCAATCAATGAACCTGATTGTTGCCTTTTAGACGTACGGAAGAGACTACCAGGGGGGTGATGTGCCCCAAAGCCAAGCTATACACAGAAATCAACATTTGCGCTTTTTTCTGCTTCAAAAAATTACATGAATCGCCTGCAATTTACCCTGAAAAAAAACAGTAAATTTTCCTAATGTGGTTGGGGAATTTTTATAGTTTGTTTTAAAAACAAGAAAATGAACAGGTTATTATTAAATATAAACATGAAAAATATGTGCCCTCCGGGTGCAAACATTAAAGTTTTAATGTAATAATATATTATATAAAATTAGAAAGATTAACGTAACTAAATAAGAATTCATATAAAATTATTATACTTATTTTTATTTAATTTGTTATCTTTTTCTATATAAAATTATACATATGATTGCTTTTAATACGTTTAAAAATAAAACAATAATATTAGAAACCAATAACATCAAGTAATTATTTATTAAACCCGGTTTAAATCCTCTATACAAATTATCCACACCATATACTATGTAAAACTTTATTTCCCTTTGATATATAACACAGATGGTAGGATTTTAAACGCATTAATAACATGGGTTGTTTTGAGACAAATTTAACTTCAACATGAATTCAACTGATAATTAATAAATATATGATGCAACATGTGTGTATAAAATGATGTACAATTGCAACGGTTGGACAGCTCTAAATGGTTGCAGTTCCTTTTCCGTGTCTGCTGTGATCTGTGTCGAAGTTCTTGTTAGCTGTTTTAAGAATAAATCAAAAAGCTCAGCCCGACTAATATTCAGACTTTTTCTTCTTTTTTTTCCTCATTGGTTTAAACATATTTTTAGAATCACGTGGTTTCCCCTTAAAAATTGGCGTCGCTGTAATTATTTTCAATTCATAAACATTTATTTTCACTTATTTTATTAGTAGTCAATGGGATGATACACTTGTTAGGTTTAAAATTGAAATAGAAATCGACAATGCTATTCATAGTTTAAACTCATACAAACATGTATGCATTTAGGAAATTCCCACATGTACTATAGCTGAGAATGTTCCACTCTGTACACGTATTAGTTTATATTTACCCAACCCTTCAACCATGAGCAGGATAAGGCACAAGGTCAGTTTTTTCAGTGGTGAACATTTGGTATGAATCTCTTTTCCTTCTCCTAGACGTTCTACAAAGACAAGGCTAAAGAACCCATTCTGCCGTGCGATTTAATATTTGAATTCAGTTTCCGTATTCTATTATACTTGCCCTACCTAGGCTAAAGAACCAAGTCTGTCTTACTATTTACTCATAGCTGGGTGAGTGGGGGAAAAGAGATGGATTCATGCTTTTCCCAAGAGCGTTAGTGTGAGGTGAAACGCAAACAGCCTCATGTGGGATTGGAATTCGGGTTGGCGATTCTAATTCTTTCGAAAATAGTTTACATAAAATATGGATTTCAATTAATGTTGATGTCAATTAATAACCTTTTTAGCCATAATTTATCGATTATTGGTGGCAATTTTGATACTTTCCGGGGTAATTCATTGTTTTTCATCTTCACATTTATCATATGTATAATTTTATGTATAATTTTATATAGAAAAAGATAACAAATAAAATAAAAATAAGTGTAATAATTTCATATGCGTTCTTATTTAGTTGCGTTAGTCTTTCTAATTTGATATAATATTTTATTACATCAAAGCTATAACGCATATATTTTCATCTAACCTTTACATCATCAAATTTGTCTTTGATGATGTAAATTTCAGCAGCTGGGCACGTGTACAAGTGTACACATATGTTCAATAGACCTTTCTTATTTTAAGTCTTCTTATAATACTTAGCATCTATCTTCTTGGCCAGCTCGTCTACTCTACATTATTACCTTTTCCATGCAGGTTGGGTTGTATATAATATATCTGAGTATCTGGTCTAGTTCTCTCTGTTCTGGTCTTGTTCTGGACGTCTTGGGTCTTCTTCATCCCTGTGTCCGTTGTTGTTCTTAGTAACGGACACAAAGATTTGGATATTTTTCGGACGTCTTTATTTAGCCCAAGTTAACCATCGTGCGTGAGAGAAATGTTCTTTTTGCTTTTGTTATTTATTTGATCTTTTCTTGTTTACCACTTTCGTCAACTTCGCCAATATCTTCATCCTTCCCTATCATCTGTACCTATACTTCCATCTTGTCTTTTTCTTCATACTTTTTTCCATCTTCTAGTTTAACATTTGTACTCATTTGCTCGCCATTCATTCTAAAATTTTTCAAATTCTCGTGTTGCATCTATGTTTTCAAATGTTTAAAACCTACAAACTGAATTCTTCATTTACGTGAATGAACATAAAATATCAGCGATGAAACTGAGATAAATATCTACCAACCCCTAAACACAAATACGATGTGACGCAAGGTCAATTTCCTGACTTCAAAGTGAAGTCTAACAGGTTTTAATTCGTTTACCTTCTAGACTGGTTGTCTTTCCAAGTTTAAACAGACCATTCTGACCTACTATTTACCCATAGGTAGAGAGATAATATTGGATTCATACGTTTCCCAGGCGTATGTGAAATGCAAACAGCTTTGTCCAGGATTTGAACTCGTCTCACTGTGTTCATTTCCTACGATGATAACCATTCCACCACGCACATCCTAACTAATATAATCAGACTGTAGCTTTGTTTTGGGGAGAGTGTTTCATATCATAGAAAATATATATAACATTGAGTGCAAACTCTCTCTCTCTCTCTCTCTCTCTCTCTCTCTCTCTCTCTCTCTCTCTCTCTCTCTCTCTCTCTCTGTCTTGACCTAACAAACAACAATTAGAAGGGAAAATATTTTTCTCACAAGCATAAACACATCAGCTGTCAACGCCGGGATAAAGCACCTAAGTAGATGTCAGAATCTCATACGGAGGATATAAATCATTATGAATGTAATCCATTAGAGACAGGGAGCTTGAAAGTGAAACGTTTTAAATTGTGTTATTCGCGGGATCTTGTAAATTTCCCATATAAAAATATCTGTTTGAACTAATAAAGAATAGAAGATTGCGAAAGCACAAAACGCTTGATTTAAGATCAATTTTAAATAGTCGTCTGCGTATCAATACATGTGGTGTCACATCCGAAGAAAGGTAGAATGAACTGGCTGAGACCCGGTCAAGCGGAACCTACTCATGAGTAATGAGTCGTGGACGAAGCTGATAGGACAAAAAAAAACCGGGTCCACATAAAAAAAGGTATTTTTCGGCAAAAGACATCCGTCCAACTAGCCAGAGCGTACACATTAGCTAAGATCCCTACTCGATATATTCACCTACACCCATGTACCCCGAGCCAGTGACGCTGAAAATAAAACTATATCTTCTATCAATTGTCGTCCGAGACCTTTATTTCCGTGTGTTTTCTAGACGATTTTGGTCATTTCATCTGGTTCTGTGTCCAGTCACACGTACAGATCAAAGAAGCTGCAATAGCAAGTCAAAGAAATGTTGGTGTAATCCCCTCTTTACCCGACGTCTGTGTTAAATCGGAGCCAAGCTATTACTATCTTTACCCAATGTGACGCAAAGCAAATTGTCTAAGCGCAGTTTAACATGTTTATTTTTTATTGTTCTTTACTAGGTTCAACCTTAGATCATAGTCAGGAGAAAAACATATTTTAAGAAAGTTCTCAAAGTATTTGATAAGCCAAAAAAGAAAAAAAAGAAAAATCACTGGCGAAGTGGCATGTGGATTTTTCGACAGAAAACCATCCTCTGGTTAAATTCTGTTTTTTTATGTTATTTTTTTAAAATGTTGGGCGTTATTACGAAGTATCGAAAAATAAATGAATGAACTTGATGTTATGGAGTATTGGATTCACTTATTTTTTTATTATTTGTTATCATAAATTTTCGGGTTCGTTAGATACCCTTTTTCAAATGAATGTTGCTCCTGTGCAACGGATCTTTTGTCTTTGTTGTTATTGACAGCGGCAGCGTCTGTAAAATATTTATAATAACGGAGTATTCCGATGTCAGCGTTCAGTCCCCTCACGTGAGTTTGAAATTTTAGAATCCATTTAGTTTCTGCTTGTTTTCGAAATTGCGCTGTTGGAAATGCGTGTTCAATTAAAATACACCCGAGGTGTGTAAGGTTGTGTGGTAGGGTGTTAAAGTGAAGTGCTACCGTACTATGCGGGGATTTGAGTTTTATTGTGGATTTGTGGTTATTTAATCTTAGCCTAAAATATGTAGAAGTTTCTCCCACTTATCCGCTATTTGTGCATTGTGTGCAGTATATGTAATATATGATATTAGCGCTATCGCATGTTAGGTGTAGCGGATGGATTGTTATGTTCGTGTAGGGTATTTTTATTTCGGTTTTCGCGTGTATATGGCTGCACATTTGGCATCTAGGCTTGTTGCATTTTTTGTTACCTTTCTGTACGGTGTTATGTGAATGTTTTCTGGACGCAGTGAGGATTTTACGTAGGTTGAGTGGTTGTTTTTTTGCGTTGATGGGCGGGGTTTTTAAGATGGACTTTGTTGTGAGGTCGGTTTGTAGGGTTTTATATTGTTCGGTGAGTAGCTTAGTTTGTGCATGTGTCGACCGTGGTGAAATACCATAGGGATTCGGTCATTAGTTTGGTGTGGTTTATATTTGAGTAGTTCCTGTCTATTTAGAGATGATGCTTTGTCGAATGCTTTTTTTATTAATTTATGTAATCACTATCTAGAAATTTTCTTGCTAGGTTGGCTGTGTGTTGCATATATTCTTGTTGGTCTTCACATATGCTTCTTAGTCTTATGCATGCACTATAGATTATCAATTTTTTTAGTTTATTGGGATGGTTGCTGTTATAGTTTAGAAATGTGTGGTTATCAGTGGGCTTGGTGTAGAGAGTGGTGTTTATGGTATTATTTCTTAATTTTGTGGTTATATCTAGGAAAAGGGATGGATCTGGTGGAGTGTTCTATCGAGAATTTGATGGATTGGTGGTAGCTGTTAAAGTGTGTGTGGAAATCTAGGAGGCTGTTGAGGCCATGTGTCCATATAAGAAATATATCATCTATATATCTATAGTAATAGGTTGGGGTCAGAGGGTAGTCTTTGAGTAATTTTGTTTCTAGTGTGTGCATGAATATGTCTGGATAGTTTGGCGCCATCTCCGTACCCATCGCCGTGCCCCTGGTTTGTAGGTAGTTTTATTTGTTGAATTGAAAATTATTACGTGGTAGAAGCGCATTATGTGGCAAATGTGGTTGATTTTGTCTGGGTGTATATATATATATATATATATATAATATATATATATATATATATACATATTGAGAGAGAGAGAGAGAGAGAGAGAGAGAGAGAGAGAGAGAGAGAGAGAGAAGGGAAAGAGATAATGGAGCATTTATTTTATTTTGAACGTGTTTATTTCAATCCTAGTATAATAAACTACTTCTTAACTGCTATTAATCAATATCATTGATTTCTGACGGAGTAGAAGGTGTATGAAAAGGCCTTCGGTGTTAACCGTTTTTTATTTTATATTATATATATATATATATATATATATATATATATATATATATATATATATACATGTATATATATATATGTGTGTGTGTGTGTGTGTCTGGCTGGCTGGCTAGCTGGCTGGCTGGCTGTGTGTATCTGTCTGCCTGTCTCAGTAGTGAAGACACCTAGCTAATGCGATTTTTCTTATCAGGTTTGGAAATGGTTCGTTTCAAGTTATATATATGAGTGAACAGTGGCTGATGGGTTTATGTATTAAAAACCCTGATTATTTTTACAGTCTGGGCAATTATTTTCATATTAAGTCTAAATCGATATTGCTTTTATTTTGTTTATCCATTTGTCTTCCAGATTCTCAATTACTGATTTTATGTTGATGTCTTTTTATTTCAATGATGGTGAACTGAGATTCTCTTTTAATAATAGTGACCATTCTTGAGCGAAATATATTGGACTATCAATAAGTCAATTATTTCTCAAACAATTCTCGTTTTAGTTGCTTCTCCGGCAAAGTCTTTATATATGATATACGGCCTTTTGTCAACAATGATGTTCATGTCTGCAACATTCCGACATCCTTCAACTTTGACATAAATGTTTGTTGATCTCCAATCAAAGAATTCAGAAGTCATAAAGCGTCATTTAATGAGATGCCCTAGGGGCCAGAGCAATGAACAGAAACTTTAGACGCGTGACCCTATGTAAGGTGACAGGTGTCTTTCAGATCAAAGAGAAAATTTATGGAACTCATCTAGTGCTTTCCAAGTTCTTCCCTCGTTGACATTTTACAGCTTCTGTGTTTTTTCATTTCTTCAGTTAGAATAATATTATCGTAGTTCACTTTTTGAAAATTCTTCTATGAATGGTGGTTCAAAAACTTCATTTTGTGACAGCTTAAAAATTTATAGTTGTTATTTTTTCAATATTTTTTTTGGTTGGCTCCCAACTCGTAAAAGAATATAAAAATTAATCTATTGAGTTATCTAAAAATACAATCCGTACTACTTTAACATTTTTGTTGTAATTAGTTCAACACTTAGAATATTTTCACTCTCAATGTAAAAGAAGAATCCAGAGGACTACCGACAGTTGAAAATGTTATTAGGGGTAAATCATGATAATCGTTTCCACATAATTTACCTAATGGACCATTAAATAATGAAAGCTTTTTGTGGTACCATCAATATGTATAACAAGAGCTGTAAATGGAAGTTTATTTTGGTGCAAGTAGCAAACAATAGTGTGAAGATTTCTGTTCAGACTTTTTTCTAGATTCCAAATATCAATTACATCCTTTGGTATCAGTTTTGAAATAATAATAGAAATATCTGTTTTCAATAATTTGTCGGAAAATTGGGTGCTCTGTTTGATCTAATGGTGAAACTGGACATGGAAATGTTCTCGGATCTTAATTGCGAGTTGAAATTGCAGTGCGTTTTCCAGCCATTTTTATCGAAATATCTTAAAATAAAATATATGTATTATCAGAGAATTACACAAATTAATATTTTCCAAAATAAATTTGAAAATGAAGTTTGAAAAATATCATCAAAGTAATTTAATGCAATGTTTCTTAACTAAAAGTAAACAGAAATTAAGTCGCGAGTTGAGTATGTAAACAGCCTTTTTAATAGAAAACAATAACTTTGAAAATAAAAACAAATTGCAATCATTATTAAAGTCGTATCTTTTAAATAGTTAAATCTGTTTTGATTAAAAAATACTATAGCTACTATTATTTTTGTACGGGTAAATAAAGCGTATTCTGAAACAAATCGGAATAAACTTATAAAGAGAGATAATTACTACCGGTGTATAGCTTGAACATAAACGGTAAAATAAGTCGATGTCAGTAAGTACATATATATTTTTTAAATTATATATCCTAGAGTATTTTTTTTTCTTTTTTGTTAATATCATTTAATTTATTATATATATTTATTACGACGAGTTTTCCTTCGGTCTGAAAACCTAATATACTCCTGTTTATGGTGTATTTTTTAATGTCTTCCGGGAACTATTCTTATTTTCTGTTTTCCTCTATTTGAGACAATTCAGCCATTACTCCATCTTTCACTCGTATATCCCTGCGTTTTTTCTTTCCTCTTTCAGTTTATATTTTTCCATTTGTATTTCTTTTTTTCTTTTTTGTTCTCTCTATAGGTTCTTTGTATTCTCAATTTCAGGCGAGTAACAGAGAAATGGCACTTGAAGTTCATTCCAAGAATCCAAGTCCACTTATGTGAATGGGAATGTAACGGCTTCGCATGTCAGAGAGCTGCCGACCGACACGAAAGATAATACGTACATTGGCAGATAAAATGAGGAAAGAGAATAAGTAAAGACATTGAAAGATCGCGGTCAGTAAGAAAAGATGTCAAATTTAGGACCTATTAAAGAGTCTACTGAGGTCATTGGACAAGATGTAAGCGATCAACCAAAATAAGACGATAGAAAAAAGAAAGAAAAAAAAGGAAAACTCAAGACTTCATCCGGATATAAAACAAAAAAGTCCATTACGGCCGAGAAATCGAAGGACAAGAAGAAATCAATCTCGTGATACTCCATACTACATAGGAAAATGTAGGCCATTAAACTATTTGATCCGCGCGCACACACTAACACATACACGCATACACCAAATAACTTTTTTATTCGCACATATTTGTTTTTTAGTACCATTGGGTAGAGCGTGATAATAAGGAACATCCTGAACGGTAACATATGATATATTTTTCAACTATCTCTCCCTCTTTCCCCCTCTCTTCCCCTCTCTCTCTCTCTCTCTCTATATATATATATATATATATATATATATATATATATATACTAGCCGAAGTTCACGGTCCATAACCAAACTAAAAAGTATTTTAGGAACACTGGAGAGAGATAGAGAGAGATAGAGAGAGAGAAAGAGAGAGAGAGAGAGAGAGAGAGAGAGAGAGAGAGAGAAGTAAAAGGAAAGGTAAGAGGAAAACTATTTATCAAATTCCTTATCAAATTTTCAAGAATCGCTAAGAATTCGCGTATCATAATATTTGTATATTTGAGTAAATCTTTATTTGTTGTTTACAATTAAAAATATAACACTAAACTCGTGTTTAGAAACATAATTTTATTTTACTAAAAACTACATGGGATAAAGATTTAAATTATCTTCTTAATTGCTTGTCGAGTTCAAGTGACAATCTATTCGTTTATTTTTTTATCCCTTAAAATATAACAATAAAAAGTCTCTCAGAATTAAGTATATATCCTAATTTGTATTTATAGGTGGAAGTTTTCGCGTATTAATTTAAATGAAAAGTATTCGTTATTCTATGGATAGTTTATTTCTTTTCGTCGTTATTTATGAAGGATTATGAAAGGCTTCACAAATATATTGATCTTTTAATTATTGAATCATATCATTTAACCATGAAAAATCAAAAACTAACTTTTCCTTATTATAAATATATCAAAGTGCATGCACAATTTTAATGCTTAATGACATCTCTTTTCTGAGTTATAAGTAGACACATATATACCCAAACAGATGCTACTCATATATATATATATATATATATATATATATATATATATATATATACTAGCAAAAGTACCCGGTCCATGACTAAACTAAAACAATTTAAGAATACCTAGATGTGAGTGAGTAAGAGAGAGAATAAGAAGAAAATAATTTATAGAATTAAAAACATCACCGAGAATTTGTATATTACAGTATCTATTTTTGGATTTATTTTTTTTTACATTTCAGATATCATTTTAAAAAATGTAATGCTTGAGTGTTTTGGACCATAAATATATTTTTCTAAACAAATGTTTTGTTTGAAATCTATAAAAGTGATATAAATGCAATTTGATAGCGTCTACAAACTATTAAGTTCAATTGGATCCAAATATATACAATATCCTCGATGGCCCCGAAAGTCCTACATATGTAGTTATATATTTTTAATTTTTAATTCTTTTTTTTTTTTCATAAGAGTCTTGGCGCGGCCCACGACTGTCGTGAAGCCAGTACAAAGGTGCCGACGTGGGCTCATGTCGACGGTAGTGGATTGGGGGTTAAAGTGTCTGTATACGGTATATTTTAATTTTTTAATAATTTAATTAGGAAAAATCAAAACCAAATTTTGTGGGTTTCTTAGTTATAAGCATATTGATCTGTATGTAAGATTTCGAATCTGAGTAATATCTGTTTTCTGAGTCATAAGTCGACACGTACATACCAAACTTTCTTATATATATATATATATATATATATATATATATATATATATATATATATAATATATTATATAAACAAACCGTTTTGGTTGAATATCACGGAATATTTCTTCTTAATGCTATTCAATTTCTTACGTTCAAGCTATTCTGTAACTGATGATTTAACACCGACATTAATATAGTAAACATACTTTAAAATAATGGATTAACTATAGCACGTCACGTACAATGAAGCCCGACAAACTGAATAAACCCGTAACCACAAATAAAAACACAAAACATACACGAGCAGGATGTGACACAAGGTCAATTTCTTAAACTGAGTTTAACAGGTTTGAATTCAGAGTTTTTTCTTTCTCCTAGACCGGTTGGCTATCCAACTTTAAAGATCCCAGTCAGCCCTAATATTTACCTATAGCTAGAGGGAAAATACTTGGATTCATACTTTTCCAAAGGGTTTTAGCACTACGTGAAATGCAAACAGTTTCGTCCAGGATTTGAACTCTGGTCGACGAATCTATTTCCTACGATTCTAACCATTACACCACGCGCTTCAATATATAACTACATATGTAGGACTTTCGGGGCCATCGAGGATATTGTATATATTTGGATCCAATTGAACTTAATAGTTTGTAGACGCTATCAAATTGCATTTATATCACTTTTATAGATTTCAAACAAGTTTTCAAAAGGATTGCTTCATGTTAATGTATTTACTTCTTAATGCCAAGTGATTAGAAACAAATCCTCATGTTGAAATACATATGGGGATTTCCATACATATTTATGTATACGCCTGCATATTCGACTTTTAAGCCACAACTATTGGTTTCACTTAAAATTATTGTGATTATTTACTACACACACACACACACACACACACACACACACACACATATATATATATACATATATATATATACATACATATATATTTATATATATATATACATATATATATAGATATACATATACATATATATATACATATATATATACATATATATACACATATACATATATATATACATATATATATATATATATATATATATATATATATATATATATATATATATTAAACTTAGAGGTCTACCGCAGTTTTGATCGATACGATATGTTCAGGACACTACATTATATTGGACGAATTTGAAATTATTACTATTTATTAATTTTCTCATACGCAGACAATAAAGAACCTATAATAAAAAAACACAAAATAATTAACAACCACTCATATAATATAGATAACGATATATATATACAGAGAATGCAACAGTCGAAATCCTACATTATGTCCCACGTAAGGTAAATGTTTAACTAAAGGTATTAATTGTCAAGCATCGGCGATATCTCCCAAAAAGCCAAGTTTAATTAAATTCTATGTGGGGTGTACAAAATCAGAATTTAAAACGAGACTTGCAAATCATAAGCACCTGTTCTCTAATGTAAAGCTGAGAAACACAATGAGTTTTTCGTGTTTGGAAATTAAAAGATCAAAACTGAACATCGATTATTAAATGGGATATTTCTTAATAAATAAAACGTATGCAGGTCTCTGAATAATACATGTTTCACATGTCTAGACGAAAAATTAGCGATAATTAGATTCCTTGATAAGAAAAAAATAATTACAAAATAATTTGTTTTTGTAGACACAGAAAAAGTCGCTCCCTAAAATATAATTAAAATTATACTCTGAAATTTCACACGTTTGCACTATCTTTTGTAAAAAGAATTAAGTTAAGAAAATACAGAGATAAGAAGAGAGAAATGAATGAACAGATAGAATTAAGCCGAACGCGAATATAAAATATATAAAGAAAACATGAAAATCCGTTTGTCGCAGTTTAACTTGATCCATTAGTTGGAAGAATTGTAGACCTAGATCTCGTTTCGATGGACAGAATTTTCACCTGTGTCTTTACCATTCCTCGAAAAATACGACGTGAAATTTATCCAGATAAAAGAGAAAAGAGGTGTCAACGCCGAAAATGACGACACTGGAATAAAGTGGTGTTTAGCACATCGTTACTTCTTTGCCTGGAATATGCAGTCAGAACAGCTGCGTCTGAAATAAATGATCTCAAACCACTTGAGTTTATTTTATACTCACATGGCTTTTTTCCATACAAACAACCCATTTCACTTATATATATATATATATATATATATATATATATTATTATTATTATTATTATTATTGGCATTTCAGTCTCGGAAGACTATAAAATAGTTTTTGTACCCCTGAAGTTACAGCGCCTCCTGTGACTGTATAGTCCAATATTAGAAAAACATTCTCGACCACAGATGTCGCATGTGAAGGCTGCCCTGAAGATGTTGATGTGCCGGTGTCTTGTTGCCGCTGCTTTCTTCTGGACCTACTAGCTTGATTGTGTTGTGCCAGGGTGACCTCAGACATGAACAGTCATGAACAGACATGAGCCTGCCGCCACCGAAGGTGGTCCTGATATATATATATATATATATATATATATATATATATATATATATATATATATATATATGTTTTCTATATCTATAAGTAAAGACTATTGAATATTATTGATAGAACATGTATGCCTAACTGGGTAACGGACACTTAATGTTAGTTACTCGCCTATATGATTTTCAAACCAAGTGAAAATAGCATAGGCGAGAAACTGAGAGTTACTAAGTGTTGTTGACTTTATGTCTCCGCTACGCTAATACAACACACACACACACGCATGCACGCACACATACACACACATATATAGTGATTTCCGTTTCTGCGCCTTGGTGACTTCCGTTTCTCGTCTTCATGCGATCATCAGACCAAGGGGTTTTCACTTAATAAGTGTGCTGAAATGGGTATCATTGTAGGAAAATGGACACGGCAGAACGAGTTCAAATCCTGGAAGATGCTCCAATACAGCTAATACATTTGGTAAAGATATGCATCCAACTATTCTCCTTGCAGATATGGGTAAAATAGGCGGGTCATATTCTACTCGTTTTTATATGCTATTTTGCGGGGAATGATGGGAAAAGTGATCTGATTTTTTTGGCAGAATTTTTTTCAATCCAGGTTGTACGGCATTTCAACTCTTGTTGGGTTATTTTATACTGAAGACGTTTTGTTTTATTCATTCTTGATGTGTATTCAGAAAAATATTTTATACTCAAATTGTTTTAGACACGTTTTTCAAACTCATTTTTCTATTAACACGTGACCCTAACGGTTACTCATGGTCAAAGTGGACCTGGAAGTAATGGTAATAAAGGAGTAATCCACACACCCCAGAGCTCCAAAATTGGAAACACCATTAAATGCAGTTTAACGTCATACACAGACAATAAGACCCTCATGCACCGCCTTGTAGCTGATATATGATAAATAAGGTCGGGGTTTTGTCATAAGGGCAACAGGGTTGGGACAATCATATATGTTCTAGGCTTTGATGTGACCAGCCAATTGATCGGAGGGGGCCTCTCCGATCACCCGTCTAGACTAGTGTAGCATAATGGACCTAGGAACACCATATTTGTGGCCTTGTGCCAGACACAGAGAAACCTTAATAGGATGTATCATGATTCTCAGACCTTACGGGAGTGGGGAAGCAATGTAAAACTAATTAGCACCTTTGAGTCTATTCGGAGCCATTAAGTCTGGGATTATGCTAGTAAAATTTAGTTTAATCGGTTTGTCAGAAGAAAGGATGGTTGACCCGTCGACCTCTTAAGTGACACGTGTAATTTGGTAAAACAGTTAGTACGTTCGAAAGGTTTGAGAAGATTCTAGAAGATTCCACTTCGATTTCTATTTAATGAGGGAACCTTAGATTTTGAATGAGTTGAGTTCCGGGGGACCGAGAGGGTGAGTTAAGTCCTGGAGACCGAGAGAGTAAGGTCAGTTGAGTTTGGTTTGACCGAGCTGGTGAGAGGCGAGCGACTGGGGTCCTGGAATGCAGATATGGTGTCGCTGTGTGAAACCTGAGATGTAATATTGTACACTGCACGAAGTAAAAACATACCTAAACCTGATAATTGGTACTGACCGTTGGAACGAAGTTAAGAGCATCATTAGAAACATATGTAAGGAAGCTGACTATCTCTCTCCCTCAATAACTTTCATTAAGGAAATAAAATTCATGAAAACAAGAGGTACTGTTCATCACCTTTATTTACTACATGCCAAAGAAATCGTAATGGGATTCATGAATGAAAGCCATTAAACAAACAAACGGGAACAGATACTTGACTGGAGATATATACTTGTCAACAAGTCAAATTGGCCGTAACGAGGAGCACGCGGCCTGTGTAAGTTGATACTCACCCGCTTGATACTGACCAAAGAACTACTAGATTCTGCGAGTGTGTGGAGTTGTAAACAAACCCCAAGAAGTTCCACACCTTATGAGAAAGACGACGGCCACATAACTTAGATACGAATTAGTGCCGTGAAAGAAACAAAACCCGTAACGTTACACTAGCAAAAGGCCGAAGTAGAGTGTTGCATGTCATGAACTGCTTATTCACCAAGATTCTGAACTAACGCATCACGGGCCACAAACCACGGCCAACAGATAACACTATTGGGGGGGGGATTTTACTCTTCTGCAGAGGTGCAGTCCGTTTAGTCTAGAGTCCCAGCTGATAGGACAGGGAGATTCTGGGAAGGGAGGTCTAATTTATACTGTGTTATTCTTTCGGTGGCTATATTATATAAATTTTGAGATTTGTTAATTTATTTACACTATTATCTTTAATGTACTTTTCCACACAGACGTTAGCTGATGGTGCTTTACTGGAGTGAGTGACAACATGTCTCCTGGAGTCTCTATGACTCTTCTGAGTATTCTAGCTGATCTCAACTCGATAGTCTCAATTCTTCCTCAGATTTCCAATTCCTCTAATATGTTTTCTAAGCTTTTGGTGCATTTGCAACAAATGCACCAATTACAGTTAGTATCACATTTGCTCTCATCTTCCACATTTATTTTTCAATTCTCTATCAAGGTCCAGATATTTGTTTATCTTTTCATTTTCTTTTACATTTCTCCTATGATCTGCCAAGACTGCAAAATCTACCAGTTGAAAGTTCTCTCTTTCTAGTTAATCAATACTAGGTCTGATCTTCTGCCTGGGATAAGGTGATCCGTCTTAATCTGAAAGTCCCCGGGCAATTTTACGCGTTTCATTTTCAAGAACAGATTTGGGTTCATGCATATAGCATTTTGTTGTAAGGTCAAAATTTAGCTTCTTGCACATTTTCCAATGGATAACGTTTGCAACCCAGTCGTGTCTAGCCTTGTATTCTCGTTGTGTTAGTTTGCTACTGTTGTATAGCCCTTTTCTTCTCATCTTACCATCTTATACTACCAATCTTCTTCTAAGCTGTTTGTTTGCGGGTCGTCTGTCTGCTATCTGGGTATCCGGGCTGGCTTCTCTCTGTTCTTCTGATCTTCTTTCTTGGGATTTCTTGGGACTTCTCTTTTTGATGTCCGTTGCTGTTTTTTGTAACGAACACATGACCTGCTATTGTTTCTTAGAAGTATTTATTAAAACCAAGTAAGAACAACATGCGTGAAGAAATGTCCTACGAACTGCAGAAACCATTTGAATCTGTTCCGTTTAATCTCGCAGCCAAAACGGACGTTCTAACTATCTCTCTGTTCTCACGCTGGCCTTTGGTCATTTAGAGACCATCTACAAAGTTAATAAACAGTTAAGTCCTATCAATTACTTATACATTTTTTCATGATTCAGAATTACCGTTATTTTCAATTTCTACACTACCGTAGATAATTTATAGGCAATCTATCATCAATCAAGTGTAGGTTCCACCTGACTTGGTGGCAGCAAATTACACATGTACTGACGCTGACGTCTCATATATCGTTACACAGCTTGTATTATTTTTTTTTATCAGAAATATATCCAGTAACTTATTTAGTGGTGTGTGATTTTATCATACAGCAATATATTATCGTTATTGATTTTTTCTGATAGGTTACCATGGATTGTAAAAAATATATTAGCTCAAAATAGACACAAGAAATTGAAAAGTGATTGGGAAATTTCAAACACATGAATGAACACAGATCATACAACAATCATAAATAAATTGAAAGTTTACGCAAGACAACAAAAATTGGTCCGAAGAAATTATATATAAATCTTTTGAGATATAAAAGAAATAGAAGGATAATAAGCAAGGAAGTAATTTATTCAACAAGAAAATATTTGACGAGGTCAGGAACAAAGAAAAATATTACGAACATTGATGAAAGACGTGAAAACAAACTAGAGAAGAGTGACCTACACCGTAACACACTTTTATTGTGGGGTGCTACTCATTTATCTTGGACAGAGATAGCCTGGCAGAGCCCATCCCTACCAGGTCTGCAGATCTAATTGGTTTGAACTCCGGGTTTTCCTACTCCTTGACCGGTTGCCATACCAGGGTTAAAGAATCCAGTCTTCTACTATTTACTCACAAATAGAAGGGGAATATTTGGATTCATACATTTCCCCGGGGTTGGGCGTCCCATCGTGGTGTAATGGTTAGCAATCTATTCTTGCAAATCCATTACTACTTAATAGCGAGTTCAATCCACGCTGCATGCCCCATATTTACGCCCTGGTGTCATATTTTAGCCGTGTTGGTTGGGTAAATACCTACCTTTTCCCCAGGGTATCACGCTAAGTGAAATGCAAACAGCCTCGTTACGTATTAGAATTCAGGTTTCCTACTACAATAACCGTTCGGTAATAGTGCCTCCAACCAAACTACCAGCATGAAATAAAATCCTCAAAGAGAAACATGCAAGTTGAACAAATAAGTATATGGAAACTGATTTCTCAACCATAATTTCAGATCCATTAGATAGACCAAGTGATTGTACAAGGCATCGGATTCTTCATGGAAATAATCAGCCAGCACAACTGAGAAGAGAGCCATCGGTACGTAGAGCAATATGTAGTGTTGTCACCGACGTCTGCTATGTAATGGTTAATCGTCAGCTAGGGAGGGAAAACACAAAAACACGATTCATTATAATTTTAGGATCTGCGTTGTTTTATTCTCTCCTCCTCCCCCTCTCTCTCTCTCTCTCTCTCTCTCTCTCTCTCTCTCACTCTCTCTCTCCGTGTGAAGAAGGAAACATGGTAAATAAACACAATGTACAAACATTCTTTGTTCTTTTTTGTCCAGAGTGCTAGATCAAGCACATCTTCAAGTATGTCAACTTGTCCTGTTTTCGGATCTTGGCTTTTTTGATAAGATATCTATTTGTTTTTTTGTTTTTTTTAAATTTTAGCAAGGGGATGCAATAGTCAATGTAATCCAAGAGCTTAAAATAATTATCTGCACTTAGCATAACAGCATTATCAACTCTAACATAATATTTGTAGCTTTGTTGTCAATAGTATAGACAAGGGGGTGTCAAGGCGCATCCATACAGCCCTGGAGGTTCACCCATATGGCCCTACGCTCAATTTTCAATATATTCTATGGGTCTTTTTATGTTGACTGTGTATAAGTACCATTGCCGCTGCAGTTGGAATTCACTTCAGTCTAAATTTATTGCTTGCCACATCCTCGATTTCTATAAAACCCACTTGTTCCTGTCGAGATGATTTCCCAACCTTATCACGAACAATATGCAACTAGTGGGCATGTACACCACTGCATAGCGCTGTGAATATCTGTTATCCTAAATGAAGCCTTCCAAGAATACCAGCGTTCGAAACTGTCAAACCATCCCTTGTCTGATGTGCTTCTTCTGTCAATTTCCTGATTTAATCCTGACATTACATATTTTTGTGATTTAAAAAAAATAAATAAATAAATAAAAAAAATAATGTATGTTTCAATAGTAAATCATGATTGCTTACTTTTGAATGTAGTTTTTTCATTCGCTCTATTTAATATCAGGATCCCGTCCTTTTCTGAGGTAGGTATATACACAATCCGTTCGCCATAGTTAGGCCACAAGTGTGGGGCGTCCAGTGAGAATCGAACTCGCTATTCAGTAGTAATGGACCAATGGGACAAGTTTGCTAAACATTACACCACAAGGGGTTGTTTTGTATTTACCCAACACGAGGTGTGCGCCCCACCCTACCTCCGTTGAGAAATTTTAGAACCACGTGGGGTAATGGTTACCGTCGTAGGAAATGGACACAACGAGACGACTTCAAATCCTGGACGAGGCAGTTTGCTTTTCACATAGCGCTAATACCTTTGGGAAAGGTATTAATCCATGTACCGCCCTGTCGGCTGGGGTGTTAGAATGCGCCGACTGCACCTCTGCAGACGGGTAAGACTCCCCCAATGGGGCCATCTGTTGGCCGTGGGTGGCGACCCGTGATGTTTAAGGATAGAGCCCAGGTGGATGAGCAGTTCATGACTCAACTTTGGCCCCATCTTGGGCTAGACGGTCGGTCGGAGAGGCCCCCTCCGATCAATCGGCTGGACACGTCAAGCCCTAGCACCTATATGATTTTCCCAACCCTATTGCCCTTATGGCAAGCCCCGCCCCTTTTTATCATATGGATGCTAGAAGGCGGTGGCTGCGGGCCTACATGTCCTGGGAATGACGTTAAACTCTATCTGATGGTGAGGTTCCAGTTTTGGAGGTTTGGTGAATGTGGAGCACCCCTTCATCACCATTGCTCCCTGGTCCACTCTGACCCGGAGTTGTAGTACCTGTTAGGGTCCTATCTATGGGTTAAATAGAAAAATGTATTTATAAAAAAATTGTATTATCCATTAAGAATTAATTTATTTCAAAACTTTATCGGCATTAAATGACCCACTGAGGTTGATATGCTGTAAAACAAAACAAACCAAACTAATCCATGTAATCCCCCCCCCACGTATGGGTAAGTAGTAGGTTAGATTGGGCTCTTTCACCTTGTTTAGGCAACGAGTCTAGTCGAAGGGAAACTCGGAATTCAAACCTGTTAAACTCCGCTGAACAATTGACGGGTGTAGTTGGTAAATATGTATAGACACACAGAAGATTGGTAACTTGATAGGAAATGCTTTAGTCCAAAATTACTCGGGATGACAGTAATTACAAGAAAACTTATCAATATCATCATTATCATCATAATCATCATCTTGATCAGGTCGCGCTGACAGCCCGTATATCCAGGACTCTCTCTCCCCTTCTCGATCTTCTTCATCACCCCTGGGATATTTACAGAATCCGCACATTGATTAATGTAGGTTTTTGCTGGTCGGCCTACACTGATATGTCCATGTGCAGGTTTCCACAGGAGAATATCACTTATGAGTTCGTCCTTGCTTCCGTAGCAACGACCAGCATGTCTTGTTCGTCTTATTTGGATAGTTTGTGTGATAGGTGGCAAGTGACTGTGCAGCTGTTTTCTTGTAGGGTTCTGCTTCAGAAGATTTGTTCAGCATCCAATTATGTAGTTCTCATCTATCTATTTCTCTAAGCGCTTCGTTTAAGTGGTGCAGTCATACAGTAGTACTGATAGCGTTCCGGCTTGGAAGAATTTTCGTTTTATTATATCAGTGAGATCAGATTTCCATATGTAAGATAATTTGTCTATATCAGTCCATGCTATTTCTATGCGTATATTGACATTACTTTCTGTAAATGAGATATTGCTTCCTAGGTATGTGAAAAATTATATAATTTTTCATATAACTGTTGACATACCTAGGTAGTAATAACTTATATACAGAAATTTGTAGAAAACCGAGCCTCCTTGTCAAACAAGGCACGAAAAGGAGTGAAAAAGAGAGGAAAGAAGCTGCAACAGCAAAGAAAGTCAGAAGGAAGGAGAGATAGCAATTACCACAGCAAGCATCACTGTTCGGATGCAGTCACTGCACCAGAGATTGCCACTCAAAAATTGGCCTGTTCAGACAATCGCGCATACGCAGTCAAAAAATGGGCACAACCCCATCGTCTTTAGCAGACCGAACGATGCCAACAACATGCTAAGTTATTTCGTATCTTTTATGTAATTTAAGAAAAATCTTTTGAATCATCCCACGAAATCTACCTATTATAGAGTACAAGATTTGAATATATTTCACTATGTGATTTTTAAAAGCAATTTTGACTTCTCATCATCACAAACACGACACACTAAATTTATTTAATAAAGGTTTATCTGAAGAAAAAAAATCACATTACACTCCATTGCAAAAAGTATTCTTGATTGATCAATAGGGAATTAAAAAAATCGATCAGAGATTCTCAAGGTGACAGAGATCATGTCAATTCAGGTTATCGATCGGCGACGGTTGTTGATATAAGGCTAAGTATATTTGTTTTTGAATAAATCAAACTTCTATGCTTTGCAGAAATTCATTCAATATTAATTGAAATTGGGAAATCTTTCTTTTGGCACTCGGATCATCGATCTCAGCGTTTCATCATCTCCGTTGCGCGTAAGACACCATCGAAATCTCATTAGAAGAAGCCCAGCTCTCTTCCAACTTCTTTGCCAAATGTATGCTCGTATTTTTTTTTTTTTTTGCTAAAGTAAACGCTGGGGAAATATCTCCTTGATGACGTCACAAGATTGGGAAGAAGCGGTAAAATAAAACGAAAGAAAGATGGCAATTTCAAAACGATGTCGATGAATCAATTGTGAGCAAATAGAGTTCGTGCAGTTAATTTACATTTCTTTTAAAGTCAAAGCATAAACTTGTAAATGTTTTAAATTTTCTTTTTTTTTCTTTTTTTTTATTACATGAACTCACTTTTTAACAGAACATCGAGTAAGTCTAAAAAGTAAACATATTGACAGATTTTATTTCGCTTTATAAAGGGTGAGATAAGAGAATCTCGTCTTGATATGTATATACCCAATCTGTTAGCCACGGGAGGGATATGACATATAATCAAACGTATGGTGCATCCAGCGAGGATCGAACGCGCAATTCAGTAGTGATAGATCTGCAAGACTATCATATTAACCATCCCAACAGGATGGGACGCCGGATCATCTCGTCATGGTATAATGGTTATCAAGCTAGTGTCACAAATCATTGACTAAATCTTAGTGAGATTGATCTATAAGATTAGCTCCATATCTGCCGCATAGTGCCAAATGTATACATATTTTAATAAAACTCCATACTTGTTCAAAAATGGTTAACGAGTTACTCTTGCATTTCATGAATGCACACTTACTTCATCCTAAGATATGGATTCTGCCACCCGAATTTAAATCCTGAACGCGTCTGTTTTTTTAATTAAAAATTTTTTTTTTGTGTATGTGCGTCTTATTTCGCACTAATTCCTTTTGGAAAGGCAATAATCCATTTCTTCTCTCCCAGCTATGGGTAAATAGTAGAGTAGTTTTGTGACTCGAGTACCGCAGTTAACAGAGAAATAATATGAAGAAACACAACGAATATCAAGAATAGGGAAATGGTTTAATAAGCAAATATACAAGGGGGATAGAGTAATTAGCATTTGCTAGGTTGAATTAACAAGTCTTGTGAGATCTCATTGTTTCTCTCTTCCGAGACTTTGTCAGTCATTATTTATAGAAAAAACAAACGATTCCATTCCCGTTATTTAGGTACTACATGTAGAATGGATTCTTTAGCATTGGTAAGGAAATGAATCTAAAGGAAGGAAAATGTTGATTTCAAAATAGCTCTCCTCCGTTTAAAAATCGACGTTGAGTCAGATCTTGCCCGTGTAGAGGGGTTGGATAAATGCATACTCTGTATGAAGAATCAATCGTATTACCTTTTTGGA
This sequence comes from Doryteuthis pealeii, assembly GCA_023376005.1. Classification (NCBI taxonomy): domain Eukaryota; kingdom Metazoa; phylum Mollusca; class Cephalopoda; order Myopsida; family Loliginidae; genus Doryteuthis; species Doryteuthis pealeii. The sequence continues at coordinate 130,782,033 of CM042139.1, forward strand.
ACAAGGGCGCCCAAGTTCTGTAATGCTTAGCAAGCTAAGCTAGCAAACCAATACTAATGAGGTCAATTCTCACTGGGCATCCTAAACATCCGGCCTTGTGCAATAACTAAGCAAAGCTTAGTAATCAACTTAGTAATCAACTAATAAGCAGCTTTAGACATTCTCTGGTGTTTTCGCAACCTATGGCCATAAGGCCAAGCTGGTTGGTTGGTTGGTTGGATGGCTGGATTTTACGTTATGTTAACCCTTGGCTTATTTTTTATTTTATTCATTGATGTTGATTTTAAAAAAATCATTTTTAAACACATTTTTAAAACTAATTTGTGATCTATTTAACCCATAAATGGAATCCAAACAGGTACCACCACTCCATATTTGACCAAGAGAATAATGGCAAAATTTCCGGTGAGCCACATAAGTTCTATAATTTTTGTTAATCTGTGCGATCAGTACAATTTGATGATGATGATGATGATGATGATGATGATGATGATGATGATGATGATAGCTATTTCTAACGCCTAAACTGGAAGCGCAAAAACGCGCATGTTTAACATTTCTGTAAACTGATCTGAAAAGAGATAAGTGGTTTTGGCTTTTGAAATAATTAATAAACAGATTATGCAATTAATTATCATTTCAATTAATCTAAAGAGATATGATGTTGTGGTTTTTCTTTTCTGTTCTATAATTAATCATCAGTTATAAATTTTAATATCGGATTTTTCTTTCTTTTATATTTGAAGAATCTTTAAAGTATCTTTTGATGAAAGCAAAATGTGAACGTTAGCTTTTCTGGGGTTTTATTTATTTTTATTAGGCAAATTGAATATTAGATATTTACCCAACCCGGTCGTCACATGTACGATGTGACACAAGGTCTCAAATATGGGGCACCCAGCGAGCATCGAAAGCGCTATTCAGTGTTAGTGGATCCACGAGACTAGCTTGCTAATTATTACACCATATTGAGAAACCTAGGTAAACTGAATATTATTTTCATTTTATAACAGAACAATATATGTGGTATAAGTTGGTGTGGCCTAAATGTTGCGCGTTTTTTATCCGTCTCCCCCACAGGATTAAAATTTAATCAAACTCTGAAGAAATAAATAAAACTTAACGTTATTTGGATTGTTAACATTTTTACGTAAAATTTTAATATTCAGAGTCTACTATCAACACATTATACTATGATAATCTATCAGAATGGAGCAATTTTGACGTTTATCTCTCTTTAAGATGTGTTATTTTAACGTTACTTATATCATTGTTAAAATTAAGGCATCCATAGAAAGTTTTTTTTTATATGTAAGATAGGCTATGTTATGGGAAAAGTTGAAATAAGTGACAATTTACAAGTTCTAATTTTTATAAATGTTTGAAGAAAAGGAACGATGCTTTCGTACCGAAATTTTGGCTATACTTATAAGAATAATCAGGTTATGAAGTCTGTCATATTCCAAATATAGGTTAAATCCAACCATTCTGTTCTGAATAATCAGAAAGAAATGTAATTCTTATTTTGCCTTGCAATAAAATTGCAATGCACAGAAATGTTAGTTTTGCTTTCTTTGCTCAATGGCATATCAATTTCGTGGATTTTTAAAATTAAAAGCCATCCTTGTAGAAGAACTGGAGTGGTCCTATTTAATATATAGATGGAGGATGAGGAGGTTCATACATTTTACTAGGGTATCTTTTCCAAGGGTAATTATTTGGGCAGACTGGACTCTTCAATCTTGGTGCGGCAACCGATCTAGGAGTAAGAAAGCTCTAAATTTAAATCAGACCTGGTGAGGAATGGGCTCTGCCAGGCTATATTATGCACAATGCACTAGATGAGCCAGGTTACAGGATAGCCGCGACAGAGGAGTTTAATAAATACTGAAGTTTGAAGCTGATTGTGAGAATCGAACTCACGAGTAATTATCTAATACACTCGCACGCTAACCATTACACCAAGCGAGACATTGTAAATTTTGCTTTTGGCAGATATATACACAATATTGTTTAGATATTTATCAGGTTTGATTATTTTCTTTGTTTAATGGTATAACAAACTTCATGGGTTATGTACTGACAAAGACATCCGTGTAAAAGAAAAGTATTGGTACTATTTAAACCATAGAGTGTCCATACCTTTACCAAGGGAAGTGAACGTAATAACACGACTGGAGTTCGAACTCACTTACTAAAATATCGCAAACCAGAACATTAGGAATTGCGCAACAGCAACTCCGAGATCTTTATTAGGCACGGAAATATAATTGTGAGACGAGCATGGGGATCGAACTCAGGCGGAATTGCCGAGATTGTAGATTGGCATCTGGAAATATTTATGTATGTATTTTTACTTCCATAAATATGTACTTCCTTTTTTAAGGTCTTATTTATTTATATGTTTATTTGTTTGATTGTTTATCTTTTTTATGGTTTTCATCTGATCAAGTCTTTGCAACATTCTTCTGCACCATATTCCTCGACTATAAACAGCAACGTTTCAATTACACATAATGTTCTCGTTATTCACATTTTACTGTTTTACTACGCAAAGAAATCGTTTCGCGTTTATTTGTTGTTTTCTTTTTCTCCAAAAGACATTTCTTTCGCGGATTTTGTATCGTTCTTGCTATTTTCCCTCTTTTCATTTCTTTCATAAATCTTTCGTTCTGCAGAATAAAAAAAACAACAGCAAAAAAACAAAAAAACAACAACACCAACATTAGTCTACTTATGTAAAGGCATAAATGCAAAAATCAAAAATCTACATCTGCTCCAACAAGCTTTAAATCAAACTGGGGTAGACAGATATGCTATAAAATTTGTGAGGCATATCAAACTATAGATTATTGTTAGATATTCTGTCTTTCTTTCTTTTTATGACGTTACCCTTATACTAAAGAATCATGTGAACCGACAACGCAAAGAATACTTGATATTAATAAAACAAAATATGACTGAATTTCCACATAAAAAAACATAACCAAGCAGAAATATCAAAATCAGAGTTACAATCTAAATATTTCAATGTAAACAAAACTACAAATTATTTAAAGTAGTTATTGCATGAAATGATTCTAAATAATGTTATGTGTTACGGTTATAGTCGTAGGGAAATTGAATCAAATCCTGGATGGTTTGGTTTAATTCTTTAATGCCATATCAACATTTTTGAGTTATTTAATGCCAAACCATACTTGTAGAAGTAGATTATTGGTACTATTTAACCCATAGATAGTCCGACTGGAGATAGAACTCGCTTTTTACAGTGCAGTCTATCACGTGAGCTACTAAACCCCATGCATTTCCACTTCAAATAAAGCTGTTTGTGTTACTCTTCACTCTAATATCCCTATGAAAGGCATGAATCTATCAGTTCTCATCCATCCCAGTTATGTGTAAATGGCTGTGCAGACTGGTTTCCTCAGCCTTGGTAAGGTAACCGGTAAAGAAGGAAAACCCTGAATTAAAACCAGTTGTAATTCGCTTCAAAATTGACCTTGCTCATAGCGGAGGGAATGATAAATAAATAGACGGAGATTCGTAAATATATATAATTGACCACACCCATACGTCTTGCGGTTGCAAGAGGGAGGACATTGAAGATGATGCATCTGAAGACAAGGCGAGATAAGAGGCCCACCATTAGTAGTGTGTATATAATTGATCAGATGGTCGGACGATAACTTACAGATGCAGTTTAATACCATATCTAAGAAAACAATTTTTGGAGGTAACTTACCCCATAAGTAGGGAATAGCTGATCTGCTATTTCTTTCTTGAGCACACACATTTATGTACATGCACATTATGTATATTTTAGATTAATCTTCTAGGAATCACACACGATATTAGCTGGGAAGGGGGAAAATTAACATCCAGACATCGAAAGAAGATATTTATTTTGATAAACAATGAGAAACGATATATATATATATATATATATATATATATATATATTATATAGAGAGAGAGAGAGAGAGAGAGAGAGAGAGAGATTGATTAACGTCATATTACTGTTCGAATTAAGAAGCCATTTTGTGATAGAGTTTATCTTTATAGATTTTTCTTTAGATTTATACGTTTCTACGCAGTTAGAATCGCCCTTTTCTTTCACTTTCCACCCGATAGATGGGGACTGTGGAGGAGTTCTTCATTTTTCATTTGATTCGTAGAACTGCAAACCCGTGCAAAAAGCAACCAAAATTATTTGCCTGTTCATTGTCTCTAACTTTTTTCGAATATCAATAGATTCTTTTCTTTTAACATCTTTTTATATTTAACAATATTTGCAAGGTTGACAGTCACAATTATGCGCAAAGGCGATATGATTGATATGTCCGAGTGGACATGGGAGTAATGGCAATGAAGAACTCCTCCACAGTCCCCAGAATGCCAGAACTATCTCAACATCAAATGCAGTTTAGTTTCATACTCAGGCAACCCTTTCCTGTGAGTGTTTTACCGCTATACAGGGGATACTATTAAGTAGACGAGGTAGACTATTGTCGGTATCAGCCAACAGCGAAAGAGTGAATCTTTTTTTCATTAGTGTCAGATCAAGGAAATTGTTTGTTACGTCTGTGGTAGAGCGCCTCACTTCCCCCTTTACTGCACAGATCCAAGCTGTTCTTCTCATGCACTGAGTTGGTGAGGGTCGGTATCGAACCCTGAATCTTGTGGTTCCCAGGTGGATGCTTTACCGACTGAGCTATTATAAGCGCTGTCGACAGGACTAAAAGGAGATATCATTCTTCTTTCATAAACTGTAAACTTAAAAAGTTTCAAATAATAAAATAAAATATTTTATTCTTCCATTTTCTTTCATGTCTTTCATGTTGGATACAAAAATAATACAACATTTACAAATCTTACTTTTGATTAATCACAAATAGTGAATGAGTGCAAATGTCAGTGTGTCACATTTTTCAACTTTACTCCTAGAGGTCATAGCCGAACATATAATACGAATTTGGAATCAGCTGACTTCAAAAAATATTCCAGATCGAATCCGGTCCCGGAAACCTGAAATTTTGCATATTCAATATTTTTTTTTTTTTGTTGGAGGCGCATGGTTTAATAGAAGCCGTCGGATGAAATAGACACAACCATACGAGTTCAAATCCTTATTAATTTAATATTCAAATTATTTCACATAGTGCTAATACCCTTAGGAAAGGTACGAATTCAAATATTCTCCCTCCTTCTATGAATTAAAAAGTAGGGTAGACTGGGCTCTTTAATCTTGGTATGGCAACCGGTCTAGAAGTAAAACTATGTACTCAAACCAAAGGGGCTCTCTTTTCGTTAATCAAAACTACTTTGAGAGCTCCTCCTTCATCTTTTCATTCCTTCTCTCCTGCAAATAAATCACATTAAATCACGTAGATTATGGCTAAGATGAAAAACAAAATTACTACGATTGTTTTCGTCGATTTTTACGTGTTATTTTTGCGACGAATATTTTCAAGTTTAATAAAATTTAATATGTACTCAATGTATGAAGTGTCAGATAGTTGTAAATAAAATTTGTAACATGTATTTACAAAGCTTAACATAGTATTACACATGGAAAATACGGAAGAAACCGGCCAGGAGCAAACTTATAATAATGATCGACGATAGCTTATTATCTAGAGTGATGTCGTGCTGTGTTTTGTTATTTAGGAAGCTTCTTCACTAAGAAATTGACCTTATGTCTCCTCCATTCTATGGAGGAGTCATTACGTAAATACATACTAAGATTAACTTTGTCTGGCACATGGTCATGAGAGTAGGGATCTGTATAAATATTTTACTCCATGCATAAATTTTAGATTGCGAAACTGACATTATATTGATCATTATATTATATCTTCTTTTCCACATCTTCAAGTGGGCCTCAAACCATCTTCGTAATCCTTGCATTTAGTATCCTGACGTTCATATCTTTTGCCAATAAAGCCAAACCAACACAGCCCTGTTGACTGGGGCTTTATAATACATCGACTGTACCTCTGCAGAGGGGGTAATATAACCAATGGGGCTACCTGTTGGCCATGGGTGGCAACCTGTGATGCTTGAGGACGGAATCACGGTGAATGAGCAGTCCATGACATGAAACACTTCACTTTGGCCCTTACTTGGGCTAGACGGGCGGTCGCAGAGGCCCCCTCCGATCAATGATCTGGTCACGTCAAGCTCTAGCACCTACATGATTGTCCTGACCCTATTGCCCTTATGGCAAGCCCAAACCCTTTTATCATATGGGTGTTAGAAGGCGGTGGCTGAGTATCTTCTTGTCCTGGATATGGCGTTAAACTCTAACTGATGGTGAGGTTCCAGTTCTGCAAGTATGGGGAATATAGAGCACCCCTTCATCACCATTGCTTCCTGGTCAACACTGAACCAGAGTGGTAGTACTTATTAGGGTCTTATCTATGGGTTAAATAGAAAAATGTGTTTATAAACAAAATTGAGTATCCATTAAGAATTAATTTATTTCAAAACTTTGTTGGAATTAAATATCCCCCTGAGGTTGATATGCCGTAAAACCAACCAAATCAAAGCAAACCAACACAACGTGAATGTTTTGTATCTTTTTTTGACTGCAAGTGTATGCATCCTATTTTATTGGAGAGAAAAAATTATAATTCTTTGGATCTGATCTGAGGTTACAGCAACGAAAATTGGGTTTCTCTTCAGCAAAATTACAAACGTGAGAAAGTCGGTCTGGCGTAAATAACGACATTAGGGATCAGAATTTGCAATATCTATCGCTCAGAAGAAAACAAAATAAATAAGTCAATCAGGTTGTTTTGATTTTTTTTAGCTATCGTTACCTGTTAAGATTTTTGTGGCCTTCTTTTAGTCTTCAAGCTAGAGCGCAGATCCTTTGTGTTAAGCAGAGTGTGATCCTTAGTGAAGAATCCTTGCGTTCCTCCTTAGTGTCCCTTAAAATTGGGTATGGCCCTTTGGTCGTTTATTGGTGCTCCTCAATCTTGCAGGTCGTTCGCCAATGAGTGCAAATGGTCATCTGTCAATATCAGCCGATTAAGTAGTTAACCAACCACGTATTCGGGCTGTGGATTGGCTGAGGTTTAAACCACGTGACCTCTCTTAGTCTATAAATTTAATTGATGGATTGCAGCAGGCCTTATATACTACAAATAATCAACATTACATTTGTTTAAAATTCAAATTATACCTGCAAAAAATCGTAATAGAATATTATTTCAAAGATTCGAACACGTTATTCAAATTATATATATATATATATATATATATATATATATATATATATATATATAGTGTATTTTGGCAGCATTTTTTCTTTTATACAAGTTTCGTTAAACTGTACAGACAATTCCTGCCGGACAAGTTTTTCATTGATCCGTTCCAATTTTCCAAAATTGGAACGGATCAATGAAATATATATATATAAATGTACGTTTGTGTGTGTGTGTGTGTGTGTGTGTGTGTGTAATTTTGAATACTGTAGACATAGATTCAGCGATGCTAGGTGGCTATTAGTTTCTCACCTATGCGATAATCAGACCTAGTCGCCTTTGTGCCATTGACTCTGTTTACACTATCCGAAATTATATATAGATGTTCTCACATATTTTGATTATATTTTATTCGTGAATATAGGAAACTGCATTGTTAATTATAATATGTATGTGTTTATATGTGGGAAAAACTGTACCATCGCCAAAATGACACAACGTAGCGAATTTTTCTGTTAGAACTATTCACTTAAAATACTCCAACTTAGTGAATAAAGCAAATCCGAAACCCAATACATCACTGACTATTATTGTGAATGCTGCATTTTTCATCATTTAAAAAATATGTAGCTTAGTTTATTTCAATGTCTGTATATGTAATCATCACTTTTAATTTTCTAAGTTCTCGATATAACATGTGTTATGAAACTCTGATTAAAATACTTCAACCTTTACTAAATAAGAAGGATCAACGTAATCATAGATCGCTGTTATAACATTTATCCAGGTTTCACGGGTCGTTTAGTTGAAATTTCTTTCTAAAGTATATCGAATATGAAAATATAGTAAAAGTATTTAGAGTTCAGTCACAAGAAAATCTTGTCATAAAATCATACTTTCTCAAGACTATTACTCTGAAAGCAAACGTAATAGCGTGACTTTGAGTTTGAACTCACTTACAACGATGTGGCAGTCCAGCACGTTAGCCACTACGGCACGGAGACTCCTCCTATACTTTTGAACTGAGTGTTAACCAAGGGTAGATAACCAATTCTGTATTACTATCTATTTCATATTTGGTAGGAGAAAATACACCTTTTCCCAAAGTCATTAATTAGAACATAGAAAACGTAAACGATGTCAGCCAAAAGTTGAATTCGACCATTTTCGTTCGGCTTACCGCTTTGCTAACGATCATGTGAAACCCACGCTTTAACAGGAAGGGAGTAGTAGATATAAAATGCCACTTATGTATGAAAAAAAAATTTAATTCATGAAATCTCCCTAGGAAGGAGCTAGACAATTGGAAATCTGCGACTGACAGGTCTGAGATTTTTATTAAATGAATAAAGTTAATGAAACATGTTATTACATGCTTATCTTTAAGAGAAATTGATATAAAGTGTGATTGGATCTTGATAGGAAGCTGTCAGTTGATACGGTTTAACCGCACATTATCCAGAGGCCATGCAAAAAGTAAAATAATAAAAATATATAGTATAATTCAATATCTTCTCAAAAATATAATATCCATTTGAAACTTCTAGTTCCGGAGCAAATTGAAAAAATGAAGGAAGAAAATGCTTAACTAAAAACAACGAGTATGACTTGATAGAATTCGCATTAGAACTCAGGGATTTCTTAAAGCAATACAACATGATGATAATAATAATAATAATAATAATAATGATAATAATAATAATAATAATAATAATAATAATAATAATAATAATCTCTAGGATTTTAAAATACAAACAGATCACCTAATCCCTGGCCAGAAGATCTATAATGGTGCTAATTAATAAGAAAATGAAGGAAAGCGAAAGGATAGACAATTACTTACACTTAGTCAAAAACTGTTGAACATGAGGGTGATGGTGAAACCAATTGCAGTTTGGCCCTTGGAACGGTCCCTAAGGATTTGGAATCAAAGACTGGAGGAATTGGAAATCAAGAGAAGAATCTAGATTATTTACAAACAGAAATGAAACATGAACTTTTCTCTCCATGAGTTAGGGCTGAAATGAGATAAATCTTAAATGTTCCTCAAACGGGGACCGAAAAGAAAGTTTTAAGGGGATACGTTCTTATGTGACTAACGGAGTAGTGACGAGGTAAACCACGTCCACTATCCAAGGGAAGACAAATATTTTTGTCTACGTACAACGGCAGATAGATTGTGGATTTATTTAAAGATCTGTTCAATGTGATAAAAAAGAATTAGATCAGCTATGAATTTCAATCGATTGTATGCATTCAATTGTTACCACTTTGGTGTATTTTTGGAAGGAATAGAAACTGAATAACGTGATTAGTCCTATCGCACTACTGTAAGATGTCTTTGTGACGGAGAACTAAAGTAAACTCCAAATGTTTTGAACTTCGGTAAGAACTTGACATTTTGAACAAGACGCCACTATCCAATAGCAAATGGCTGCAGTCGCATTCATTATGATAAGAATAGCGCGATTGGTTGGTGTTTGACAGAATATCAGGACTTGTTGGTTATTTAATGCAATATCTTTATATATATATATATATATATATATATATATATATATATATATATATATATATATATATATAAGGCCAAAGAGTTAGAAACTACCCCGTTAAATAAGGTGATTTTTAGATCAGTGCAAATTGTCATTAATTTTCACGTCGGCCTTAAAGACCTAAATATAATTTTAACTGACCAAAACGTTTGTGTCGATCCTTGAACTAGACTAGAACCAGTAAATCCATTAATATCTAGCAAGGATTGAAGATCTCGAAACGACATCTCATATCAGTATATCTGGTATATGCGTGGTTAAAATAGGCCAAACATTAAATCCATATAATTATTGTTCAGCTGCTATTTGGACTGGAAAATGAATTATTTTCAAATTACCGGCTTTATTTAATGTATTATTTTAATACAAACCTTACTATGATGTGCTTTTTTCTGTGTTACGATTATATACAAATATAGTGAACATTTTAGATTAGACTCTGATGAAAAGCAAAAACTTTTGACTGCAGTGAACGCAGACAAAAATCTTTTCCCGATATGCCGAGAACGATTTCACGTTTATTCACAAATGTAGCGGGCATGTTTCCCGCCAACGTTTAGAAATAATTATCTAGTTACTGACAAAATCTAATTATCTACCGTTGAGCATATTTCGTAGGCGTTTCAAGGTTGATTAAAAACCACTACGCGATATATATATATATATAGATAGTAAGATAGTAAGATATATAGATAGATAGATAGATAGATAGATAGATAGAGAGAGAGAGAGAGAGAGAGAGAGAGAGAGAGAGAGAGAGAGAGAGAGAGAGACTTTTCAATAAGAAGCACATCAATATCCTGGGATGACAGATTTATAGCGTCCGATCTTTCTGGAAAGTTGGGCGCCGAAACCTTGTAAACACTTTTCGTCTGCTGATTCTCATCAACATTGTCAGCTCGATTTAATTGCCAACGCTTACATGTACCTGGACGTTATTGAAATGCTTAACATCTGAGCATAAAAAAACGAAAGTAAAAACAGAAAATCATAGAGAAAAAGAGAAAAGAAGAAGAGAAAGACACTTTAACGAAAAGTTAGACAGAAGGACAAAGGTTGAATAGTTGACGACACTAGATAAACACTATTACTAATGCAAACTACTACATCACAATTGCGATTAATATAACTATAAGTTATACTCGTGTCACACATTATAATATTAATATACTAATACAACTACTACTACAACTAAAATAAAATAAACAAATAAATAAATAAATAATAATAATAATAATAATAATAATAATAATAATAATAATAATAACAATTCCTGAAACTTGCTAGAGAATTATAAAAGTGTGGGATATGAAGGGGGAAGTGATACTAATTGTAGTTGGTGCACTTGGAACGCTCCCCAAAAGTTTAGTAAACAGTCTAAAAGTACTGAAAATCAGAGGAAAAATTCAGAAGAGACCATCCAGACAGCAACATTGTTGAAATCGGCTAGAATACTTAGAAGAATCATGGAGACCTGAGAAGACTTATTATCACCCGGACTCCAGTGAAAGGCCATCAGCTATCGCTGGTGTAAAAAACTCACAAGGAGTGAAATAATAATAATAATAATAATAATAATAATAATAATAGATAAATGTGTACATGTACTCTGTTTAATTCTTTGGAAGACTTGCTGTCACTCACCATCCAGTGAACCACTAACTGTGGCAGGTGTGAAAACATAATAATAATAATAATAATAATAATAATAATAATAATAATAATAATAGAATTTCTGGAGCAACATCTCGTAAAAGAAAGACCAAACATAGAAAGGCTGATTGGATACATAATATGAGAAGAAACTGCAACGACTCGGAGAAGGACCCAAGACAGACATACCCTTGGACTCACTAAGAGCAACACTTAAGTAAATACCAAACTGTAAAACACTAGGTCACGATAGTATTCATGGATATTGGTTGTAAGAAATTCCCATCCACCCACGAAAGAACGACCAGAGAGCTGAGTAAATGCATACAAGAAGCATACGTACCCGAATGGATGACGAAAGAGGAAACTACCCTGATCCATGAAGACCCCTAAAAAGAATCATCCCCAGCAACTATAGTCCAATAACATGTCTACCTATGATGTGTAAAATCCTGACTGCACAGATAAAAGAAGGGATCTATTACTCAATTAATTGCCGCGGACTATTTCTGGAAGAACAAAAAGGGTGTTGCAATGGAACAAGATCAAATATCTACTTTATATTAATCAGAACATCCTTAAAGAAGTAAAAACAGGGCGGAAAAAATTTAGCTATTACATGGATTGACAACATAAAGGCCTACGACATTTTGCCGCAAATTTGGATAATCGAATGTTTGGACATGGTTTTGCCAATCAAATGATCCACGGTGAGCTCGGCTTCCATAAAAAAAAGAGTGGGGGTAATTTTTCACTCTTCATTATTTTTATAATAGGGTCCGGTACTGAAAATGAAAATTTAAAAATACAAATTAAAAGATTGAGTGTAAAATATATAGAAACATGCTAAGTAGAGAATAAAACTCACTATCAGTCGCCTTCTAGACTAGTTAGCTAACCATTAGACGAAGGGAGCCACCCCACTGATGCTTAGCTGCACTGTCGGCTGTGGCAGTAGAACACACTGACTGCACCTGTACAGAGGGGTAAGTCCCCGTCCAATGGGGCCACCTGTTGGCTGTGAGTAGCAACCCGTGATGATTAAAGACAGAATCCTGGTGGCTAAGCAGTTCAGGAAATGCAACACTCAACTTTGTCCCTCAGGGCTAGATAGGTGGTTGAAGCTCCCTCCGATCAATCGGTTTGTCACGTTAAGTCCTAGCGCCTATATGATTTTCTCGACCCTATTGCTCTAATGACAAACTCCCACCCATTTTGATCTTATATGTGCTAGAAGGCAGTGACTGAAGGTCTTAAAATCCAGGGTATGATCTTAAACTGCATCTATTGCTGAAGTTTCAATTCTGGAGCTCGGGGGAGTGAGGAATACTCCTTCATCGCAAGGTCAACTCTGATCCAAAATGATAGGATCTGTTAGGGTCCCAGCTATGAGTTAAATAGATGAAAAAATATATTTAATGAAATGTGTTTAAAATACCCAATGAGAATGAATTAAAAACGTCTTCGGCATAAAATAGCCCAAGGGTTGACATACCGTAAAATCCAACAAACAAACAATGCATATCGATGAAACACACAAAACCTTTGCTCTCATTTACTAAGATGAATGTATGAAACAGACATAAGGGTGTCGAGAACGTTCATTGCTTAATGTCGGTATTCGAATACTTGTAAGTCCTGGAGGTGAAATGCTGATTATCATGACAGACAGACCTATGTTTGATGACACCAAGTCTCCCTCACTGCCAGGGTAGAGAGTAAATATCGAATTGGAGGAACTATACAACAGCCGACAACGTAAACAAATGTAAATATATATTTGAAATGTCGGACATGCGCAAACGAAAAACGGATTAAATCTTTTCAAATTTAATGTCGAATGAAATTATGCGACGATTTCTTGTATGTGAATAATTATCTCGTATATTTCTATACGTTATATAACTTTAATAACAAGTTTTAGTAAGTCATGCCCGGTATTATTGATTTATATATAGTTGTTTTTATTTTAATGAATATCATTAAAATAAAAACAACTATATATAAATCAATGATACCGGGCATGACTTACTAAAACTTGTTTTAAAAAAACACTGTGGACAGTCAAATGTTGCGTGCTACTTTCTGAGTTATATATAATTCTTAATTATGTTCTTAATTCTATGTATAAATGATCTTGGCTATAAATTAAATAATCCATTGATAAACTTAGGTATTTTCGGTTACAGACAGGTAGATACCGAATCTCTGTTATATATAGATGAAAATAGCAACATGGGAGAGACTTCATGGCTATCTCAGTCTCATTATAGTTGTTACATTAAGTGCAGGGAGTTTATTTAAATGCAACAACTATATATATATATATATATATATATATATATATATATATATATATATATATATATATAGGTATTTTGTTGTGAAATGAAAATAAAGGGCTCAAATTACAAGGTTAAGGAGTCTGCTTGGTAATGTGTGTTTGTGATTGTGTTCTCTTTAAAGATAGATACATCAGTTACATGAAGTCACATCGGAGATATGAACAGGATACTCTTCAATTGATTGTGTCATTTTTTGTAGAGTCTTTGTCTGACTTGAAAAGGCAAATAGCGGTGCATAAAAACTTTCTCCAAAAGCCGAATCAAGGAAGTTCTACAGTCATCATCCCGTTTATCCGTCATCTGTCTTTGCTCTCATGACTAATTTCAATCAAGATTGTATTGTATTCTATTAGTTAAATAGATTGAATGAGAAGGTGTCATTCCTGTAGAGTGAATAAATGTTACACAATTGATACTAATTTTTAGCAACGAGTGTAGAGTAGTTAAAAATTAACGGTAAAAAAGTTGGAAAATTACTGTCAGATATTTTGAATGGCAACACCTTTGAATTCAGCTTCATCTCGAGTGGGGGTTCTCATTGGCTTAGAGGATCATGTGACCAGACATGACTAGGAAAGTTAGTTGAATTGTTCTTTTGAGCAGACGTATTTCTCAAGACTCTGTTCCCCGGGCGCGTGCGGGTTAAAAATACATCGGTGGAATAAAAGTGTGTAGAAACGAAAATATCTCCTTGTGGTTCTTGATAATATCAAAACAAGATGGATCCCACAAAGAGACCAACCCCGATCAGCGAGAGGTGTTCGACCCGATAGCAAGAGAGAAACCCCGCACATGATTCTGTTTTAATATATGGAGGGTTATTAGATACGACAGACAACTGAAGAAGATTGGAGGTAACAACAGCCGAATTATTTTGACTATAATAAGATCCAAGATGAGGACAATAACCCAAGACCGCTCATGAATAATAATATAATCCGAGGTATTCAATGTAAATTTACCATGTAAAAGTGTATACTTACTCCAAACAAAATTATTTTTTCATTTCCATCATTAAAATTTTTCGTTGAATAAGAATTTTGAGTTCGGGGGTTTCTGCGTGGCGTAATGGTCAACGTGATCGACTCTGATATTGTAGTAAGCGAGTTCGAACTTCAGTCACGTTATCAGGTTCATTTTCAATCAATACTTTTGTCAAAGGGATAAGCCACTTCATCCTCCCAGTTATGGTGTATATAGTACCCCTACTGTTCTTCTACAAGTATGGCTTTGACATTAAATAACCCGCGAATGCTGATATGTAATTAAACAAAACAAAAAAACGAACCATATTGAGCGTGTGAGTGTCTGTGAACATGTGTGCATGTATGTGCGTGTAAGCGATTCAGACGGGTACAGGAAAGGGAGAACCAGATGCCGGTGTTTATTCACCTTCTTCAAGGACTAAGAAAATTCTATAAGATGAGTGAAATCGGGGAGTTGCTGCGTTAAAGACGGGTTACCAACACCTGATTACACTTGCTGAAAAGATTGGTAATTTAGCCGTATTCTTTAGCAAGTATCATATGCATTTTATAGAAAATAAATTGGTTCAAATAGGAAAACATATGTTAGAAATCAAACGCCTTTTATCTATATGATTGTCAGATTCACACGAATCGAAATAAATAAAAAAAGATAAAGTTTTGATAAATTATTTCATGCCAAAAGGTCAAGTTGCCCTTTCCCAAAAAGTGAAAGGAGCCCCATCGATTAAATTATTGATTAATGGCATATCTTCCTCTTTTTTTAAATGGGCGAGTATTTTTTTCAGGAGGCATAATTCAATCATTGAAGGTGTTATAACGCACATACAGACACATACAGAGAGAGAGAGAGAGAGAGAGAGAGAGAGAGAGAGAGAGAGAGAGAGAGAGAGAGAGAGAGATGCACACACACACGCACACACACACGCATAAATACACACACATACACACACGCACACACACACACACATATATATATATATATATATATATATATAATTGAATCTTTGGGTCAATATAGCTTCTAATTGACGTAAATGAAGAAACATTTCAACGCGATTTCAATTATTTCTTAACAAGCACATTGAAATAAAATTGGAATAATTTATGACAAAAGAAAAGCATCCCATCGTGGTATAATGGCTAGCAAGCTAATGTCGCAGTTCCATTACTGACGAATAACGAGTTTGATCCTTGATGGATGCCGCATATTTACGTCATATTTGTGTCACATCGTACCCCTGGCGAACGGGTTGGGTAAATACCTACTTTATGACAAAATAACTGATTCGGATTGGTGATATAACTCAGATATGCTCTGACTTTTGTCGATCCTGACGGATGATAAAAGCCAAATCAGCGATGAGAAAGCACTAATGTTTACAGACTCAACAACGAAGAATCCATGTTTCACACGAATTATAGGACTGAAATAACACAGGCGCTGTAAACCGTTAGTTTAGTTTTCAATGAGATTCGTCGTTTAGACCAAGTATGAGTATCAAATTACTTGAACGTCTCCCGAGCCACAAATTCACTTGAAGAGTTTTAACATATCCCGCCAGTTGTTTATTTTAGTCTGGCGACGAATTATCGCCAAAGATTTGAAAACAGAAGCGAAAATGATATACAAGGTGTGTTAAAAGTTATCGAGTTTTTTTGTACTTTTTGACACACCTTGTATTCTCAAAAAAAATAACGTTCCATTTATTCTTCATTTCTATCTTGGTAAATACAGCTTTAAACTTGGTACTTCTTTGACACACCTTGTATTCTGAAAAAAATATGAATGGAACGTTATTTTTTCAGAATTCTGAAAAATGTATGAATGGAACGTTATTTTCTCATAATACAAGGTATGTCAAAAAGTTTTTAAAATCTCGTTACTTTTTGATACACCTTGTATGTCGTCTTAATGTAGCTCGCAAAAAGTTATCTCACCAACCGTTTCGTTCTTCTTTCTTTCTCTGACAGCTTCACTCTCTTTCTCTATCACTCACTCATCTAATCTCAGTTCACCTTTGATCTAAAAACTGTGATGACTGTCTCTTTCCTTAGCCTTTTATTCATGCCGTCACACCGATCATACTACTACAATCCTCCTCATTTCCGGTCTAATACATATATAATATTCGCTTACGTTCAACTTGTTTCTCTTCCTGTTAAAGTAAGCGATTTTTCAGCCTGTATTTTTTTATATTTAAACTACAATATAGAATATGTTTTTAATTTTCTCGTGCAATTAATGTTAGACATTCAATAATTATTTCAATTTGTTTACAGTTATTTAAAATCAAATATTTAAAATTCCTATTTTTATATTTAGTAACCTCATAAATGCTAGGCTTCAATCCTGACTGAATGCCCCATACTTGTATTACATTCTACCTTTGCTGAACGGGGTGGATTAAATACCTTATTGCGATGGGTCAAATAGATCTGTTTAAAAATCATTTGTATATAATAGTAATATTTGATGCCAATGTAAATTATTTTATTAAGAATTATTACTTGAAGCCATAATTGTTTATTAGGGATTATTAGTTATTTGAAACCATATAACAGTGTGTGAACAAAGGACTATTATCAAATAGAAATTATTACTTGAGATCAATGAATCGATGGATACTGAATAGTAAGTTCGATCCTCGCTGGATGTCCCATATTTGAGACCTTGTGTCACATTGAACCCGTGGAAAAAGGGTTGAATAAATATTAACTAATAATGTGATTCTCTTGCTAAAGAAGAACTTACTATTCTCCAAAAATAGTAATTATTTTCAGTACCTCAAGAAATATCAGAACGACTAATACTTTATTTTATAAGGGCGCATACTAATATCGTGGTGTAATGGTTAATCCTTGTGTCTGGTTGGATATTTATGGGTGCCACATTGTGTTGAAATGGTTTGAAAGCTTGCCTCACAGCTCCCTTACTATTGAATAGCAAGTTAGATCCTCGCAGGACGTCCCATATTTGCAGCTTTATGGCGTAGTGGCAAGGTAGTATGTAGGTTCGAACTCCAGTCGCGCTATTAACTTTCAGACCAATAACCCTTGGGAAAGTTATGAAAGTCCATATCCCTTAGCTATGGACTAGATAGTACCACTATTCTTTTTTCTACAAGGATGGATTTGGCATTAAGCAAACTACAAAGGTTGATAATCAATTAAACACAGAAACCAAACCTAACTATACCATACCATTCTCAACAAATTCATGTTGATTTTTCTATCTGCCGAGTTAGATGAAACAGAACAAAAAAGCGTAAATACAGATTGTTTAAAAAGAACAAAAAGAAATCTTCAAATAAATGACATTTGTGATAATAAGCCGTGACCCATTCGAAACTACTGATATCTATAAATATAAATAGCTGCCGACATGCGATTACGAATCTGATGTTTCAGAGCTTCAGGCCAGTGAATGCTTGTGATTTATGTTCAATAAAGAAGAGATGTTTCACTTTTCAGTGACTCCGGAAATTACAGTAGAATGTTCTTCCAGTTTCGTGGAATAAATATGTTGATTGAAAAGCTCACGGAATCGGATAAAGCTGCAATAGGATGGATGTCGTCCGGCTCTGCAGTTCTCAGACGCATATATTATGCTGCGGGTTTAATTAAACAGCTGCGCTATTGACAAAATACGTCAGAAGCGAAAGGCTTCTTCTCATCTTCAATATGGATGTTTTATTGCCGACGACCTTTTTGATTGGCACAAATGAATTAAATTCAATTCAATTTATATATATATATATATATATATATATTATATATATATATGGGTGAGAGAGAGAGAGAGAGAGAGAGAGAGAGAGAGAGAGAGAGTAGCACAACTTGAATCTGTAAGGTGAACTTACGAGCTGATGATAGGTGTGGCGCTCCATCTCAGATACAAAAATAATCTCCGTGGTCCAGTGAAAAGGGGGTGGACTCCCTCACTTATCCGTCTGATACCGACATTAGGATACTCCAGTGGCTTTACTGCATCTGGTGGTGAGTCTTCAGTTTCGAAGCTCAGGGAAGTGTATCACTCCCAGACCCATTCTTCCTCAGTTATAATACCTGTTATCATTACAAGAATACGCAAAATAGATATGTTTACAAATTATTTCTGTTACATAGGAATACTTCAGATCATATAAACGAATACAAAAAAATTCTTAAGAAAAAAACCTTTGCAAAATATAGATATAAACGTGTAATATAAGCATTTTCCTAAACTCTAGGCATAAAATAACCCTTGACGGGTTAATATTTTCTTAAAAGGAGATGATCCTTTGCTGATTATTGGTCAATTTGTCCATGCTTAGGGTAAGTCTGCCAGCAGGGCGTTGCATACTCTGACTGTATCTCCTTTTGAAGACTAAGCCCTAACCATAAGTGTTTCCTTGGTAAGACACTAAACTGCAACTGATGATGACAATCCAGTTCTAAATTTTGGAGGCTTTGAAGTACCACTTCATTTCCATTACTCACAGGTCCACACTAATTTAATATGGTAGTTCCTATTAGCGTCCCGTCTATGGATAAAATGATTAGGTCTAAAAATCATTCGTATTCGATAGGACTGTGTGCAAAATATCGTCTTAATAAAAACTATAAATATACTCATATAATGAACGAGATACCGTAATATATCAGCATAAAATAACTCTATACGGCTTGAAATGCCAACAAATTCAATGAAATCAATCAAAACGATATCACTTTTTCTATATTTGAAATTTTAAAAATACCTAAGAAGGATTTTAATTATTTGATTGATTTAATTATTTTTATGATCTGCTAAGACTTAGGACGCAATTTTGAATATCACGTTTATCCAAATAACTTTTATAAGTAGATCTAACAAGTGTTTAGAGAATATGATTAAAACACTCTTGAATATAAAGCGATATCGTGGTTTTCCATCAAAAAAGTATACAAGCAACACAATAGATATGCATATCTCGAGGGAATCGGAAAACTGCGCAGATATTTTATTAATACTATTGCAGTGGGCAATATTCATTATATGGCATATTTATTCATTTCAAGCCAAATTTAAAAGGCAACATTTAATATTTTAAAACAACGCAGCTGCACACTTTATATTAAACCCCATAGGGATCATGATATATATTTAGATCTGCATTTAAATCACAGGGATCAGAAAATATATTTTACATTTTTATTAATATATAGTTAAAAAATATATATATGATTTGATATATAATATAAATATATACACACATACATATATATACATATATACATAATAAATTGTCTCATACATGCACACACAAATACACATACATAAACACATGCTTATGGAAGCCTGTGGTGTAATGGTTACAGTCGTAGGAAATGGACGAGGCTGTTTGCATTTCATATAACACTAATAATCTTGAGAATGGTATGCATCCAATTACTCTCCTTCAAGCTATGGGTAAATAGTAGGGCAGACTGGACTCTTTAACCGTGGCTAGATAACCAGTCTAGGAGAAGGAAAACTCTGAATTCAAACCTATTAAACCCCGCTTGAGATATTGACCTTGTGTCACATCCTGCTCGTGCGGATGGCTTGGTAAATATATATAAAAATACACCCACCGATATATATATATATATATATATAAGATTTTTGGATGTTTGTTTTTAGAAGCAATGTTGAATAAAGTATTATTTATATTTTTGCTTGAAGGCAATTATAAATGCATGTATCGTATAAAATTATCGAATTTTATACGATACATGCATTTATAATTGCCTTCAAGCAAAAATATAAATAATACTTTATTCAACATTGCTTCTAAAAACAAACATCCAAAAATCTTATTCACTTCGCCGAAGAGCTTAACGGCCGGGTTTGTTTACTAAATAAACGTCTACTTGCCTGCTATGGCAGGGGCGTGTAATAGTTTCCTTGACAAGGTTAATTTCGCAGGGATTGTTCGCTATGTACCGGCGGCCGAACGGATATGGTCTCTGACTATGCCTGTGAAGTCCCGGTTTCGATTCCTGTCGGAGGGGAGTCGTTAGTATACATCGCTGAAGAGACTTAATAAAGTCGAAACAGTCTGTACGGTGTTCTGCATGGCGAGCCATCCTTTGCGGGATTTACTTGTCAAGTTTATTTTCTAATATTATCGAATTTTATACGATACATGCATTTATAATTGCCTTCAAGCAAATATATATATATATATATATATATATATATATGTGAATTAAAAGGCCTTAAATACCATGGGTACCGTGGTTATGGACCATTTTCACTCGTGAGTATGCCCACGAGCTTCTTCAGACCACTGATATCTTTTATTTAGACAGGCACATGGCCAAACTCATATTATATTCATACATTTCACCAGCCTCCAGGGGTGATCATATTGCATTTTTTCTTTTCGAGTGTCTTTTTTATTTGTGGATATCTTTCTTTTGTTTTTCCTTTGCTTGGTTGGCGGTGTTTTTATGTGTCTGCCTAGTCTGGTGGTAAATTCCTTAGTTTGACTGACCCACAGAATTCTACTTCTGTTTATGGCCTTGATGCCCTTTCACTCAAGTGGGTTGCAAGGAAGGTATGTCTTTTTTCTCCGCGGGTGGGGGTATCTGAGTTTACTTTATTAGGGTTTCAAGCCATTTATTTTTCTTGGAGTATCTTAGTGTGTTTTATTTATTAAAGCCTGTTCTTCCATACTTAGCTAGTTGTATCTTATATTTATATTTTTAGGAGCCTATTTATATTCCCTTATTTAGATTTCCCTCTTTACATCTTTTTATTCATTTTATTTATTATTATTATTATTTATTATTATTATTATTATTATTATTATTATTATCTTATTTGTATCCTTATGTAATATCCTTATCTACAATGCTTCTTTAAAGTGTCTTTTTTATTTTTATAATTCTTTATTTATTTATTTATTCATATTTTTATTTGTTTATCTATTTAGAGGGGCTTCATTTAAATAAAAGTATAGTCATAGATTTTACTTACTTTTTTGTATTTTCTTTTTCACCTTTTTTCCTTTATTCCATCGAGATGGGTCCTAGCGGTACCTCCAAAGTATGTTTATCTTATTAATCTTATATTTTGAATTAGTTATTGTGTCTGCATTTCGTTACTGCATCTTTTAATTTATTTTAATTTATTTTAATATTTTATTTGTATCCTTATGTAATTTATTTATCTATTTATTTATTTAATTTATTTTATCATTTCATTTGTATTCTTAAGTAATATCCTTATTTAGAATGCTTCTTTAAGGTGTCTTTTTTATAATTATTCATTTATTTATTTGTTCATATTTTTATGTTTTTATTTTCTTATCTATTTAGGGGGCTTCATTTATGTAAAAGTATATTCATAAGTTTCACTTACTTTTTTGTATTTTCTTTTTTCCTTTTTTTTTCTATCGAGAAGGGTTCTAGCGGTACCTCCAAGTGTATGTTTGTCTTATTAATCTTATATTTTAAACTTGTTTTTGTGTCTGCATTTCGTTACTATTCACACAAGATTCCCTAAGGAACCAGACCGCATTATCAAAAACATTCTGGAGACTAAAAGAAAAAGGACTAAACCCACAAATTAGGTGGAAACTTATAAAAAAAATCAGCAACACCGAGAAGTTGGAGTGGAAGATGCAACCTATGTCTGGAGGAAAACAGACAAATCATAAAATTAAAAGATAGAGACAAACTTCTAAACCAACGAGAAGAAATAGTAACAGGGCGCTTTTAAAGTACTCCAGGTTTTTAGATATTTTTTTCAAAAATTCTGTGCTAAAAAGATCGTCATTTTAATTAGCGTAATGTATTGTCTCCCCCCTACCTTTGAGTTGCGTGAAAGGGTAACCTAAATAATATTAAAAGGGAGTGAGTTGTCCCTTTTAACTTATCCTGCTTTTAATCAGCACATGGCTATAATTGAAAGCGAAAGTGCCGCGTGTAGGTTTTATTATTTGAACTCGGCCTATAATATTCTTTGTTTCCCTTTTTTTTTTAACAAAGATGTGTGTTTAGTTAATAATAAAGAAATTAATTATAGTAATCATCACTTTGTACTGTTAATATAGAAGTAGGGCTTACAAATTTAGATATCATGTGCGACCCTCATGACAGGCATTTGTAATTCATGCGGCCCTCATGACTTAAATATGTAATTCATGCGTTCGGAGGTAGCAACTCAGTTTGACATGTGTAACGTAGTGGCCTTTTTCACGACACGAAATCGTATACGTAACGTTGTGGGGTCTTTCTGCACAATGCGCTTTACACTCGCGTCTTACACACCGTGTACTCCGTGGGGGCACTATTAAAATTTATTCACTGGTCGCTGACTTCGTTCGGCGCGAGCGTAAACGTTTTGGGGTTTCTGTTTATCACACCCACACAGGATTCTAGTAGTCCTTTCGTTGGTCGACCTCAAGAAGAATTCTTCCACACTTCTTCGCGTGGTCAGGGGAAAGGTATCACCTTACACAGGCCGCGTGTTCTTCGTTACGGCCAATGGACTTTATCTCCACGGGTGTCTAATGGTCAGGGAAAGTTTGGTGTTTGTTTCCATTCATAATACTGTTGCAGTATTTTTCGTCGTAGTAAATGATGACTATAATACCGAGTTTATTTTTCAGGAGTTTATTAGAATAAATTCAATTTCGGCTTCTTAATGTTATGAGGAAGAGAGTCAGGTTCATATAATAAATAATATCTTTCTTTATATGGTCCTTAGAGTTTCAGCGCTTCGAGTAAACTTCTGGGTGACAAGCTTTTCTTCAGTTGGTAAATATCAGGCCAGCCCTTTTCGTTTTTCAGCGATAACAGTTCGCTTCCCGGTCTGAGCTCCAACTCCAACTGTCAGACCAACTCTACTGCCCCAGACCAACTGCTAGCCAACTACTGATCTCCTAGCCAGGTTCCGCCTTATATATTATCTCAACAGAACAATGTAGAATAATCTTTTTCTCGAATAATCTATTCGAAGAAAAAGAATGTTCGATTCGTTCTAATCATTCGGTCATTGTGAGTTCACGGCCGTTTGGATCAAAGGACAATTAACAGTCAAGAAGATTGGATTTTCTTTAAAGACCGCCTTCATGTCCCCAAAATCTCGTTCAATTTTTATTTCTTTTTCGGGCCGATTCTTCTGAGACCACCCGGTAAGATCAGAAAATCATACTACATCTATTAAGGTTTTTCTGTGTCTGGCACAAAGCCACACATTTGGTGTTCTCGGGTAAGGCCCGACCATTATGCTACACATGCCTGATATATTAAAAATCATTCAAAAATGCGTTCCAATATATATATATATATATGTGTGTGTGTGTGTGCGTGTGCGTGTATGTGTGTGTATGTGTGTGTGCGTGTGTGTGTGCGTGTATGTGTGTATGTGTGTGTTGGTTTCAGAAAGAGTGAGTGTTTCAGAAAGAGACAGACAGACAGACAGATTGAAAGAGAAACGATCTTTGAAAATAGACTGTTTTCGCTTCTCCTATCATCGGATTTATTGCCTCAATATATGACCAGATTTTGCAAAAAAAAAAAGATAATAGTGAAACAAAAAATCATTCACCGAAAATAAACCTCCTACATAAGAAACATGTTGTTTATCAGTTTCCATGTCTATTAGAAGATCTCTAACATTGATGATAAAAATGTATTTTATATTCAATAAACAACAATGATAAATTCACGTGGATGAATGCTGTCTAGCTCAACATAACACAGAACTTCAAAATCTACACTAACACACGTCAGTAACCAGAGGAAAATATTCAAATTATCAGTAAAACGATCCTATACATTTTAATGTAAAACAATTTACAATCACTGAAATATTTTACCATTGGAAGGCAGGTATTTTAAATTAAATATTATACATGAAACCAACACGAAATATATTATACAATCGATTGATTGATTGACTTTAACGGCATTTCAACTTTTCTTGGGTTATTTTAGGAATCCTGTTCATTTTACATTTATATCTAGATTTTTAGCTATTTGTTAAGAGTTTGTATTTCGCAAATTGTTTTATCGGATACAAATATTTTAAACATATTTATTTGACATACAGTTGGGACCATAACAGGCACTATCATTCTATTTTAAAGTGGACCTGGGAGTAATGACAATTAAGGAGTACTCCACATTCCTCAGATCTCCAAATATTGATCCTAACAATCAGATGCAGTTTAATATAATTTTTAAAATTGATAATTACGTTGGAAAGTACTCAGTATTTGCATATCTATAGTAGGTAGAAGTAAAGTCGACTGCGTGGTCATATCAGCCTGACAGCGAAGGAGTCTGTTCGCTTTTCATTGGCGGTAGACCAGGAAGATTGTTTATGCGACTGAAGTGGAGCTGCCACGTGTAACGTTTTTAAGTGCCATCCTTGGCCAGTTCAAAGGGGCTTAAAGAAAGTCCTGTGTTATGGAATCCTTTGGTAAGCGTATAAGTCCTATCCTGCGTATTTGTAAAGGTCCAGTGATTTAATCCTATGTCCGTCGTCTATGAACGTCGGCGTAATTATGACCAGTAGGGTCGGAGTTAAGTATTGTATCAGCCTCAGAGTACTGCCAGTCATTGGCCAAGAGATAGGTCACATGATCTTGCCTAGTCTATAAGTATGGGCGACGATCTAGCACACGCCTTATATCCCAAACAATCTCAACACCCCGACCCCCATCAGCTTCCCACGTTTCCACACAGATCCAAGTAATGCTACTCGTGCGTTGGGGGAGGGCTGGTATCGAACCTGTAGCCTTGTGTTTCCTAGTCGGATGCTCTACTGACTGACTTAAACTGGAGTATTCAAATTCAAGTTCGATTCCAGCAAATGAAAAAGTCTATCAAATGGTGTAATAGGCATAACTTTGACGTTATCTATTATAAAATACATACATTCACAGACACATACACACGTACGCAAGTGACGACATTTTAGAAGACATCCCGTGAAAACACTACCCATATGATTGATAAGAGAATTTTGAAAAAACAGGATTGATGTGTAAATGTAAGACCTGGAAAACCACCACTATCCAAAGGCTAATTAGAATGTGTTCGTTACCTACACATTCCACTGAAATTAACAAGAAGAGCAGATCAGCAGTTAAGAAATACTCATCACAATTATTTATGGACGATAATATATATATATATATATATATATATATATATATATATATATATAGAGAGAGAGAGAGAGAGAGAGAGGGGGTAGAGAGAGAGAGAAAGAGATAGACAGACAGACAGACAGACAAATAGATAGACAAAGAGACAGAGGTGACATACAGGAAATGGCGTTGAAAGGTTAAAGATAGTTTGGTTTTGCGGCGTATCAACCCTTTTCATGTCATTTAAAGCGGAATCAATTAATTTCTTGATAAATAAAGGACTCAGGTTGCCATATCTACTGCAACAGTAGATAACATTAAGTGATCTCCCAATTAAGTATTGAACACCAAGAAATTGTCATTGTGTCGCATCCTACTCTAGCACGTTCGCAATTACACTACAGGGGCTTCCTCAAAGACGGATAGAGATGAATTGAAAGTATGATCGTCACAACATTAAAAAAATACGTGTTTTGGGTGTTTGTTTTTTTTTGTTTTGTTTCTTTGTTTTTTCGTACATATTTTTCTAAAATGTGTTTTTTACTGCATCTTCACAAAAAGAAAAATGAAAAAGAAAAAGTTCATAAAATCTCATTCAATTCCAATTACAGCTCTCGTCATAAAACTTCCTTGTCCGTACTTTACATTCTCTGTTGTTTATTCTAAATTATTTGCAGTGAATTTTTTTCCCTTCTGTCTCCGTTACTTTTCCTCCGTATCTTTCTTTATTAATGTCGCTAATGCTCAGCTTAGTATGGTACAGGTTGGTTGGTTGGTTAGATTTTATGGCATGTCAATTTTTGTTTATTGTATGCCGAATAATTTTTTTTTGTTCTTTCTTGTTGGGTATTCACTTTTTCAATTCATTTAAAGCACATTTTCATCTATTTAACCCATAGACGGTTCTCTAACAGATACTACCACCCCGGATCAGAGTGGAAATAGGAGTAATGGTAATAAAGGAGTACCACACACTCCCTAGAGCTCCAGAAATTGAACCTAGATGCAGTTTAACATCTAACCGGGTAGGCTTTTGCCATAAGATCAATACGGTCGGGACAATCATATAGGTGCAAGGGCTTCACGTGATCAGCCGATTGATCTGAGAGGACAGCATTTGGATAAGACTTACTCTAATTTTTATTGCTATTTTAACTTACCAATCTCTAGTTGCTCATATTACGGATCATGTGACAGTAAATTCTCTCTAACATTTTTCTCACTATCATGCCAACTAGCCCTGTCAAACTTATGGAATTAGCACATTCAGACAATGTTCACATTTTTCAAGTTTTCCACCTTTCTGATAAGATCCAAGTATTTTTCTATCTTTCTGTTTTCATTTATTGACATTCTACAGTGAATCCGCCGGATAACAAGTTGTTTTTCTTTTATAATTAATAATAGGTCTGTTCTCCTGGTCAAGATAGGGTGACACGTTTTTATCTAAAAGTCCCAGAGAATGTTATGCATCACATTTTTCAAGAGCATTTTTGTTTTGAACGTAAACGATTTTTCTGTTTTATGTATATCACCTTTCCCACCCAGATTTGCTTAGTCTTATATTAATTTTGTGCCTGTTTGCTTCATTCGCTTATTGTGTGATTAAACGTTTCGTATTACTTTGAAGTAATTGATTGTTGTGCTATTATTTTGTGCTGCTATCAGAAAATATTAACTTTATATTTTAAGATTATCCTCTCTCTTAACCATGT
This sequence comes from Doryteuthis pealeii, assembly GCA_023376005.1. Taxonomy (NCBI): domain Eukaryota; kingdom Metazoa; phylum Mollusca; class Cephalopoda; order Myopsida; family Loliginidae; genus Doryteuthis; species Doryteuthis pealeii. The sequence goes on from CM042139.1 coordinate 130,809,612, forward strand.
CCCCCTCTTTCCGTGTTCACTTTCCTTAGATTGTCACTAGAATTATTCCAACAATTTTTTTGTCTCTATGTTTGCTTGTATAACGCCCTAACGCACGTCCTTTCATAAAGGACCAAATACAAAATTCAATAAAATCCACAATATATTTTTGTCTGAGACAGGGTTAGAAAAATATAAATAAAAATATACTAAGAGCAGAAATCAATGATATATAAAAGATAAGTATCCTTATTCTTTCCCGACTTGTTATGTTCCCTCCGTTGTTTCTCTTATCCTATTTTTAATTATCAGTATGACGCCGAGCTGTATATTCATATAGTTTGGAAAAATTTTTAAGTTCTTTTTAATTTAGGGCAAATATCACATAATATAACATTTTCTTGTGATTTTATACATTTCCTAAGTACATAATTGAGTGGCATCATTGCTATAGCGATCAGTAGTAGCAAGCGTTAGTCTTTCTGGAATAGGACTTTTTAGATTTTAACCTCTGCTAGATTTTGTTCTGATACGAATTCCAGTTTTCCATGGTTTTCCGGATAAAGTTTATGACTTTCCCGGATATTTTGGATTGCAAAGTGTGCATGACCATATCCTATACTTTTTTGTAGTTTATCCATGCTATTATTATTCTGAGTGTTTCACATCAACATTAGCTGATGGCCTTTCACTGGAGTCTGAGTGACAACAAGTCTCCTCAGGTCTCCAGGAATCTTCTGCGTATTCTGGCAGATTGCAGCAGTGTAGTATTCTGGATGGTCTCGATTTTGCCTCTGATTTCCAGATTTTCCAATCTTTTTAGGACCGTTCCAAGTGCACCAACTACAATTGGTATCACTTTGCCTTTCATATTCCATAACTTTTTCAGTTCTCTGGCAAGGTCCAGGTATTTGTCCATTTTTTAAATTTTCTTTCAGCTTTACCCTGCGATCTTCTGGAACTGCAAAATCCACCAGTTGACAAGTTCTTTCTTTTTTATTAATCAACACTAGGTCTGGTCTTTTTACTGGGATAACCTGATCCGTTTTTATTTCAAAGTCCAGAGAATTTTATGCATTTTGTTCTCAAGAACAGATTTATTATTATTATTATTATTATTATTATTATTATTATTATCCTTCTTTGCGAGTTTTTCACATTAGCGTTAGCTGATGGTCTATCACTGAAGTCTGGGTGACAGCAAATCTCGGGTCTCCAGGACTCTTTATAGTACTCTAGGGGATCTTAACAATGCTGTTTTCTGGATAATCTAGATTTATCCAGTCTTTTTTTTCAAATACTTGCAGAACGTTCCAAGAACACCAACAAAAATTGGTATCACGAACATCCCCATGTTCCAAAGATTTTTCATTTATCTGGCAAGGTTAAAGTATTTGGATATCTTTTTGTTTTCTTTCCTTTTTACACTGTACTCCGTGGGAACGACAAAATCCACTAAAAGCCACGTTCTCTTTTTTTTTGTTAATTAATACTCGGTTTGGTCTTCTGGTCATGTGGTCAGTGGTGAAGTTTAACGGACGTCCTGCTCCCGCTTCGTATATCAGTCTTGTCAGGTCACTTCTCTATCCACTCATATACACCTCCACGTGGTAATGCACTGTCACCGCATTTTGCTAAAAGTCCCTGACACTCCTTCCTATCAGAGAAATCGGGTAACTTCTTTGGTGCTTACTGCTAGTGGAGCAGACATGTTTACTTATTTAAGCTTAGTTTGGTACAAGAAGAGAAATAGGGGACTCATGAACAATGGTATGATCGTATCGCATTTTAACCATTGCACCTTTACTTCTCTTTCTGTATTTACATCTCAGTCACTCTCTACTACAAACACAACACACACACACACACACACACACACACACACACACACTCTCTCTCTCTCTCTCTATCTCTTTCTCTCTCTCTCTCTCTTTCGCTTTCTCTTTGTCTCTATCTATGTTTTGTGTTCATACTATCTGAATGACTTGCTCTACTGCAGGTATGTAAAGACAAAAGATGATTTTTTGCCTAAAGGCAGATGGTGAAGTATCCCGGAAATAAAACAGAAATACTCAGCTTGAAAATACAGAAATGACTAAGTAGATTATATATATATATGTACACACACACACACACACACACACACACACATATATATATATATATATATATATATATATATATATATATATATATATATATATATATAAGTTAGTGTAGTGTAGATATAGTGACTACGCTGTTTTCAAACCAAATTTTAAAATCACATACGGGAAAAAACACACAGTTACCGAAGGCCGTTGACTTTATGTCTACACTACTACTTTACTAATACATATATATATATATATATATATATATATATATATATATATATATATATATATATATATATCGTCTAGGGTGGCCTAATGTCGGTATCTGCCAGACAGCGATGGAGTCTATCTAGACCAAGGAGATTATTTTAGCGCCTGAGGTGTAGCACCACACATAAAACTGGTTTGACATCAGAGTTTTCCTTCTAGATGGCTTGCTATACCAAGGTGAACATGTCTAATCTGCCATACTATTTAACAATAGCTGGAAGGAAAATAATTGGATCCATAACATTAGCACTATGCGCCATGCAATCAGCTTCGTTACGGATTTGTACTTAGGAAAAAGAGTCCATTTCCTAGAACGATAACTGTTACGCACGTAGCAAGTAACTATTATTAATTACTATTTTTAATATAAATACTTTAAAGTTATATTCCTTCTTGCTATTAATCCTAGTTCCACTCTCTTAGGGTCCTGTCCATGGGTCAAATACATCCGTCTAAAAATGATTCCTATCGAATTCGAATAATTTTTACACAGGTCCTCGTAACTCCAAGATGGAGCCTCGACAACAAATATGGTTTAGTTGTTATACCCCGAACATCCGCTTTTGGAAAAGTGGTCCATAGGGGACAAAGCCGGCGTATTTATCAACAGTGGAGGGAGGTCAATAGGATATCGACATAATTTATTTAATTTGTTTCTTTGCTTTATGGTATACCAACATTCGTGGGTATTTTCATGGTTAAGCAATGTTAAGAAGAACATTATTGGTACTATACAACCAATAGCTGGTTGATGAGAGGTTTTATAACGTAATAGCTCTACTGAAGTTCGAACTCGCACAATTTCGCAGTTCAGCATATTATTGACGCTGCGATGGGGCTCCCCAGAATGTATTTTGCGAATGAGATATAAATATTTATCAACCCCTCCGCACGGGCAGGATGCGACACAAGGTCAATTTCTTAAGTAGGGTTTAACAGGTTTGAATTCAGAGTTTTCATTCTCCTAGACATAGCCAAGTTTAAAGAGCCCAATCAGCCCTACTAATTACCCATAGCTGGAAGGAGAATAGCTGGATGCATACCTTTCCCAACGAAATGTGAAATGCTAACAGCTTCGTCCAGGATTTGAACTCGACTCCATTTCCTATGTGTGTAACCATTACACCACGCACCTCTATGCGGGAAGATATATGTAGATATTTTAAAAATAATCGCCGATCTTATTCCTATTTAAATGTAAATTCGGCTATTATCTTCATTAAAACTTAATAGATATCCTGAAGCGTTCGATATTAGTATTATATTTGTAGAGTGCAAAATAAAGATGGTTAAGAATTACTGAAAGAAAAGCGGTACAGTTGATGAGGGGGTGGAAGGGTTAAACATGTGCCTTTGAGAAAAGCGATGCAAAATCATTATTTGAGGTCTGGACCGCCACGAACCCCAGTACCAACTTTGACATCTGACGTGGCCGACTTTCCTCACCAATTTCAAAATTCACGCCGGTCACGATTTAAACGTCGTAGCCCATTCATTTCATCAAAGCACATTATGCAAGCAGTAGTCTGTCTTTCTCGTCGACAACCTGAAGCACCCGACGATTTAAATAGCACGCTGATTAGATGCGACCAAACCGCAAATAGAATTTCTAAAGCGCCATGTGACCGAGCGCGCGCGCGCGTGTGCGTGTGTGTGTGTGTGTGTGTGTGTGTGTGTGTGTGTGTCTGTGTGTGCACACTTATCTATATACGCACAGGCGGATGTGAAAATCTATACACCCTGGCTGTGTGTTTGTGTAGTATATAAGTGTGTGTATCTGTGTGTGTGTGTGTGTGTGTGTTTGTGCGTGTGTGTGTATTTATATCATGTGTTTTTGTATATGTGTATGTGTGTGGATATATGTTTTTATGTGGGTGTCTGATTGAAAAAAGGCCAATCGGAAAAAGAACCGTAGGAAATATGATTTAGCATAAAAAGAGGATAAAACTCACGTTCCATATTTGTAAATTGAAAGCTAAATACAAATGTGTATTTGTAGTTAGTCATAGAATCAAACTTACACCCAAACATACAGACACATACACTGACAACCACGTGTGGACTTGCGTTATGTAATGGTTATCGTCTAAGGAAATTGATTTTGTGACGCGAGTTCAAACTCCGGACGAGGCTGCTTGCATTTCACATTGTCCTGATACTCTTCGGAAAGGTATGTATCGAAATATTCTCCCTCCAGCTATGGATAAATTGTGGGGCAGATCTTGGTATGGCAACTGGTCTAGAAGGAAAACTCTGTTAAACTCCGCTAAAGAAATTGACAACGTATCACACCCTTCTCGTGCGGACGGGTATAAATATACATATAAATACACACACGCACATCTCCCCCCCATATATATATATATATATATATATATATATATATATATGGTTAGGAGGTTGATTTAGAAGGCTATCACAATGCAGTTTGGAATAAATAAAAAATAATAATACGGTACTCTTCGGAAAGGTATGCATCGAAATATTCTCCCTCCAGCTATGGATAAATTGTAGGCAGACCTTGGTATGGCAACTGGTCTAGAAGGAAAACTCTGTTAAACTCCGTTAAAGAAATTGACAACGTATCACACCTTCTCGTGCGGACGGGTATAAATATACATATAAATACACACACGCACATCTCCCCCCCCATATATATATATATATATATATATATATATATATATATATTGGTTAGGAGGTTGATTTAGAAGGCTATCACAATGCAGTTTGGAATAAATAAAAAATAATAATTCGGTACTCTTCGGAAAGGTATGCATCGAAATATTCTCCCTCCAGCTATGGATAAATTGTAGGGCAGACCTTGGTATGGCAACTGGTCTAGAAGGAAAAACTCTGTTAAACTCCGTTAAAGAAATTGACAACGTATCACATCATATATATATATATATATATATATATATATATATATATATATATAATATATATTATATATATAGTTTTGGTTGAATGCCACGGAAAATTTATTCTTGAAGATATTCAATTGCTTACATTCAACCCTTCGTGTCATTTTTCTTATATCAGGCTACAAACAGTAGAGAATGTGCTTCATACTTTGTTCGCGTGCGCATTCAACCACACCAATATTTGGCTTCATGGCCATAATTTATTTTTTTGGAGGTGCGATGTATGTTCAGTTTGGAATGTGTATATAAAACTTCAACCAAGAGACCAACAAAAACACAGGGCGCCATATGATAAGGAAAAAGAACCGGACTACAAGGTACAATGGACAAGACACACACCTTTGAAATTCTTGTTATTTATTTTTGTTCAGTTTAATTTTCACCTCTTATTGTTAAAAAAAAAACAATAAAAAAACAATAAATAAAAAAGAAAAAGTGGAGACCTTCCCACTGCTAGATATGTCTAATTACCCTGACCAACTTTCATAACCATTCTTCATTTCAGCCACTTTCTCTCACCTCCTACTAATCCCTATCCCATCCCATTTTTACCCTCCAACACCAAGTCAAAATACTCCTACTAAAATAAAAGCATAGCTATATATGATCAAAAAATTAACGATCAGTAACAACCATATTTTTTCTCTATGTCCGCTGCTGCTGTTACGATATAAAATTCTTGCCATTGAAATTAGATTAAGCAAGGTTTTTTCCATCATTTATTCATTATATATATATATATATATATATATATATATATATATATATATATATATCTTCCTCATCATCATCAAGTTGTGCCTACAGAACGGATTCCCTTGACTCTCTCTCTCTCTCTCTCTCTCTCTCTCTCTCTCTCTCTCTCTCTCTCTCTCTCTCTCTCTCTATCAGTCCGTCCCAATAGGTCATCGCTCTCGGAAAGTCTTCTCGACAGCACCCACTGTCTGAACAGAGCTGATGAATTTAAGAATTTGCTGGTCGTCTTATATTGGTGTGTTATGTTTAGAAGTCCATGCTTATCGCTTAGTTTCTCCTTACCACCTGGATATCTCTCTCGTCTTACGTATTTTGTGAGATAATAAGAAAATGGCCTTAAATCTTCTCTTTTGTAGGTTGCTGCTACCAGGATTCGTTCAAAATAGCATATGGATTTTCCACCTTTACCCATACACATACACAGTTCAATTTAGAGTCGAGACTATTCGCGTTTTAATTCGCAATAATGACCTGAGGAAAGACAGGAATCCATCACTTCTCCCCCAGCTGTTGGTAAATAGAATGGCAGAATGGGTTCTTTAACTTTGGTAAGGCAACCAGTATAGGAGAGAGTAAAATCTTATTCAAACTAGATTCCCTTCGCTTAAAATTAATCTTATATCACATTCTGCTCGTGGTGGAGGGATTGGGTATATACACACATGCTGTGCAACCTATATGTTCAGAGAATTCAATCGCCTGTCAAACTAAACAACGTTTCCCCACTTTCAACTGATATTTCTAAATTGTGTTGAAAAAAACAACCCAAAAACAAACACGAATTTTACATAAATTGTTTCTCTTGTTTTAGGTGAGTATATATATATATATATATATATATATATGTATATATATATATATATATATATTATATGTATGTATATGTGTGTGTGTGTGTGTGCGTGTGTGTGTGTGTGTGTGTGTGTTTGTAAGAATTCAAAAATGAAAAATCAAAACGTTACTTGGCTGATACTATAACATTTTGGTTTGTTAATCAGACAATTATTGGGTATATCATTTATGTAGAAATATATTTTTGACAAAAGAAGTTTGTCATTTCCATTTATAATAGGTTTATATTTATATAGGTGTTAATGACACCCAACTCTTATTACAAGGCTGGATAATAAAGTTTTATATTAAATCCAAATGGATTACAGCTTTCTTTTTTTATCCATTTGTTTTCTTGCTTTTTGATTACTGAATTTATGTTCACGTCTTTTTCAATTCATTCAAATATAGTGAATTCAGCATTTCTATGAGCATATTGTAAACTTATTTACACCCACCACATATATAAGTATGATTATGTATGTGTAGACAGATAAAAATAGGATAGGATTAATGTTTGATATGGAGATTCCTACTTTGCATCAGCATAAGCATAAAAAGATGAAAGACAAATACCAAACATTTTAATTGGAAAAATGTAAATTCACATATATCAATGAAGATTGATTGAAGTCTATTTTTGCTATATGAAAATATCTGATAAACATAAGTCAGTCTGAATATGTAGCGGGCAAGCTCAGATTTCGACGACTAAAGGTTGATATTCGTATGTTTGTTATGGATACCCCAACATGCTACTAATATTATTATTTGTTGAGGATGAAAGAAATTTGGAAACCGTGTAGCGTGTGTTTGCCGGTGCTTCGTTTGATATATCCTCGTGTTGATATATAGGCAAAAGAAAACTAACAAGAACAATTTACTGCCCGAGAAAACTTAGTAAAATGAAATACTGATAATAAGATACAAGAATGAGATTAAAATAGTTGTACGAAGGATTGTCCTTAGTAAGATAGATAGTTATTAGTAAATTGTAGAATTCCTTGGTATACATAGTTGATAATTGGTTGGTTGGTTAGATTTTACGGCATGCCAACCTTTATTGGGTTATGTTATGCTAATGAAGTTTTTCTTTTATGCATTTTTGTTAAATATTCAATTTTTTAAACTCATTTAAAAAAAACATTTTAAAATTCCATTCTGATCGATTTAAGCCATAGATGGAACCCTAACAGGTACTACCCCTCCAGGTCTGAGTCGACCTGCAAGTAATGGTAATGAATGAATACTCCAAAATCCCCTGGGTTTCAGAATTGGAACCTTACCAGTAGATGCCATTTAACATCATACCTAGAACACTAAGTTACCGCCTTCTAGCACATATATGATAAGAAGGGTTGGAGTTGGCATTAATAGCAATACGGTCGGGACAATCATAAATGTGCTAAGGCTTGAAGTGACTAGTCGATTGATCGGAGGGACCTCCTGAATGCTCGTCTAGTCTAAGTAACCACCAGGATTCCGTCTTTAAGCATAACGGGCCATGATCTACGGCTAACAGGTAGTCCTAATGGGGAGGTTCTTACACATCTCAAGAGGTGCAGTCAATGTATTGTACACATTCAGGCGACGAGTCTGTAGTTGCTAGAGAATGGAAGTTTTTCATAAAGAATTAGATATTTAGGACATGCTATTGTGTGACATGCGACACAAGATTGGGGGAAGCATAAAAGTCCCTGTCCAATGGGGATACACACATCAGTTTCAAGGCATTTTGAGGATTGAAATAGAGAGACTTTAACTTTGACTGTTCCTTTAATACTACGTCGATACATCATCTAATGGCCATTCACAGACAGAGGAGATAATTACCTTTCGTCTACCCAAGCGCCAAATAGTAGAACTGTACCCACACAAAACTGATCAATGTAATTCTTTGCTATTCGAGCCCCTCTGGTGTGTCCCTGTGTAGGTGTCCACAAGAGAACGTCACTTATGAGTTTTTCCAGCGTGTCTTGTTAGTCTTACTTGAATATTTTGTATGATGGGAGGTAAGTTGTCGTACAGCTGCCTTTTGTTGGGTGTTGATTCCAGAATTTCTTTTAGGATAGCACGCAGCGTACTTGTGTAGTTCACATGTAGATGTCTCGTCTTTCTTTTTTAACATTTAACGAGGAACTAAGAATGTTTGCTTTCTAAAAGAAAAATCGTCCAAAACATAATACTACTTCATGAATACCATTTCTCCTCCCACCAGCTGAGTTTAAATAGTAGAGATCACTGAGTTCTTTATCTTTGTTTCGGCAATCGATATATATATATATATATATATATATATATATATATATATATATATATATATATATCTGGAACTATGACGAGTGTGGAGTACCTCTTCATCGCCAATGCTCCCAAGTCCATACTGCCCCAGAGTGGTAGTACCTGTTTATGTCCCATCAATGGGTTAAATAGAAAAATGAGTTTAATTTTTTTTAATTAAGTTTAAAAATGGATACCCAAAAAGAATTAATTAAACATAATATTTTCGGCACAAAATAATAAGGGTTGACATGGCATAAAATCGAACCAATCACCGAGAATTTCCTCAAGGAGATTTTATTGCATAATTATTCTTTATGTTGACCACGTGCAGAACATATTTTCAACTTATTTTACAATTGACTATTTTTGTTATTTTTTATAATTGTTTCTCAATTATCTGGCACAGCTTGTATATCTTTTTGCACACACATCTGACTACTACTTTGAAATGCGTAGGAGGCAGGCTTGTGAAACGGTTATCATCTAAGAAAATGGGACTCGGCTACCCGCTTTTAAATCCTGGACATGGCTTATTCTGATTCACTTTACGCTAAACTCTTGAAAAAGCATTAACACATATCCTCCACCAGCTATAAGTAAATAGTAGAGTTGATTACGTTTTTAGCATTGGTTGGGCAACCAGTCTAGGAGAAGGAACATTCCGTTGTGTCATTTTCTACTTATGGTGGTGTTGGGTAAAGGCGTAATTACAAACTAGCTGCATTCATAGAAATTACACGGTAGTTGATAAAAACGACTAGCCATCAACTTATGCCTCTGATCTTGCTCCTACCTTTGCCTGTACTCTAATTTGTCTACCCCTATTTGGAGAAAAAATAAAATTATTTTTAAAGAATCATTTTATCATTTTCTCTCCGATTTATTTATTTCATATGAATAATATCTGAGATAAATCGTTGTAGATTTCTATTTTTATTTAACAAATTCCTTCTATCGTGACGTAATTGATATAGTCTCATTGTTACTTGATTTCTTTCTTTTACTCTTCTTTTCTCTTTCTTTCATGTTTATGGAGCACTTTTTAATGGAATAGTCCATTATTTGGTGGAGACACCGTCCTAGGAAATGGACACGGCGAGACGAGTTCAAATCCTGGACATGACTGTTTGCATTTCATATAGTGCTAGTATCCATCGGAAAGGTACGACTCCAATTATTCAACCTCCAGCTATGGGTAAATATTAGGACAGACTAGGCTCTTTAAACTTGGTATTGTAACTGGTCTAGGAGAAGGATAACTCTGAATTCAAACTAAAGGAGCTCTCTTCTCGTAAGTCAAAACTACGTTGGGAGCCCCTCCTCCCTTCCCCCCCATTCCCCCTTTCCTCCTAACCATTTATCTGAGGTTACGATTGGGCGTGACACACAGAGGTACAAGTGCAATAATGTATAAATACATAATTTCAAATATGCGTGAAAATAACCGTAATTCATTACTACTTTCTATAAATAAAAAAATACTATAGTGTTTGTCATCTTTAAATTCAGAATTGAAAACGAATGATGTTAATTCTTCTATATAGATAAACATTTGAATATTAGACGGAGTCCCCGTGGCGTAATGACTAACGTAATATAATTATTCTAATTAATCTTCATTCTGATGACACCATTGCAATCTTTTAGATTTTCATATGCCAGAGTTGAATGAACTGTCGATCTCTATTAATTCTAAAATGAATTGATTAGTTGATTAAAAAGCTAAAGTTGATAGAAAAAATGATATGATGATATGCATTTGAAAGAAATTGAAGTAATCTATTATAGATTCTTTTAATTTATTATCTAGATATATAAATTATTCATAGTATATCTACATTCAGATAATAGATTTTATACTTAAGTAATATCTACTTTTTATACTAAAATACATTCTTTTTAAGTGTCTGCCCATTTTAGCATACAAGTCCGGTACTTAAATTTGACCTACCCCCTGGTATATGATTATATATGTTCGTCAATTTTAGAAAAAGTATTTTATTTTAATGAGAATTTTATGTTATCTCCTTATATTGGAGATTAAAAAAGGACATTCAGCGTGAAATAACCCCCCCTATTACAATTCAGCTACAAATTGGATTAGACATTTCTTTAGACTCTAATTCAGGGGTTTTAAACCAATTGCGTTAATAAAAATCTCGGTATGATAAGATGTTTTCGCCTGGTTCCTATTACACACATTCCACTTACACACACACACACACACACACACATATATATATATATATATATATATATATGTGTGTGTATATATATATATATATATATATATATATATATATATGGCCACACGACGACCACATTATCACGCAGATTAACATTACACTTATCTAATTCCAGCTCCATTAATCAACACCTTAAAACACATTCACGCCCCATTAATCAACACCTTAAAACACATTCATGCCCCTCTCTACCTACCGCAAAATTCTAACCGAAAATACACGCACACTACATAAAGAAAAAAACAAACAAAAACTTCAAATAATCGAAGCTTTATATATCAAACAGAAAAAAAACTAACTTAAACAAAATAAACTTTGAAATAAGTCAACATGTTCTCAAATGCTTATAATTTTCCGCCTATCCTCCTTCCACTATACCCCTCCCCTTCTCACAACTTCTGCCCCCCCCCACAAAAAAATCACTGCTGCATCACTAGCCCGAACCACTACCATTCCTACAACCTCCCACTACCAATGGTTATTACCTCCCACTTCTAATTCCTTGCTACTACTCGTTCTCGTTAAAAACGAGACACGAAACCATACCATCGTTTCCTACCTGATGATGGCAAACTGTATCGCCGAAAGCGCTCGTTTTGAAACCTTTGGTGGACTGTTACACCAGTTACACTCCGACACCAAATAGATGGCCCGAAAATTAGAAAGGATCAACCTAAAACTTGTCCGACAAGAATTGTCTGTACAGTTCAACAAAACTTGTATAATAGAAAAAATGCTGCCAAAATACATACATATATATATATATATATATATTATGTAATGCTATACAATTAAAAAGAGTGTTGCCATTGGTTCCAAACTGCCCTCTGACCTGAAAAAAGGAATCAAGTTTCATAATTATGAAAATACATTTATCTATGTTTGCATGTAATTATGAAATAACCTAAATCAAAATGAATATGAAATAATTATTATTTCATTAAAACAAATTTATATTTTTTGTCAAAGAATCCATCCACGAACATTTATTACTGCAGAGAAAATTATTGGCATCCTTTCCCCCGCACAGTATCACTGTATGTATGTATTTATCTATGTATATATAGTGAATAGCAGTTTTCGAAAAATATAGATATTTCATTCCGATGAGGACTCTTGGATTTTCCGTTCGATTAAAAAAGATACCTAATTTTCTTCAATAGATATTACATAATGAATAGAATGCAGACGCTTTTCCGTCGATAACACGGCGTCATCTCAGGTAGACTGGCTGACAGAGATACTATTTGCGGAAAAATGTGGACCTCTACTGATTGAAAATCGTCCGTAATATCGATTGGCGCCAGTAAATATCAAAAGAGCGGATTTAGTAGTTGCGATGTGATGTTCTCTTTTGGTAGGACAAACATTAATTTAGTGAATTGCTCCGACGAGGTTTGGGGGCCTTTCATTATAAATTGACGTTGGTAATGTAATCCACACTTGGTATATAAAAAGAGGTGATTTATAAAAGGAAAGTGGGGAAAAAAAACAAAATCTGATAGTGAAAGAAATATCAATTGATATAACGAAAAAGTCTGATGAATATAAAAAAAATACAAAGAAAAAAGAAAGAAAGAAAAGACATAACAAGAAAGCAATCTTTAGAATGCTAGTTGCGTATAATATTTCTTATGAATTAAAGTGAGTCATCACTAGGCAACATTGGAAAGCAATGGGACTGATTACTCTAAGTAGAAATGTTATCAATATTTAGAGATTCTGGTCATGAAACCAAAACTAGCAATCCTGTCTCAAAGAATTATTACAATATATATATATATATATATATATATATATATATATATATATATATATATATATATACTGTAATGGATATGGTCGTAAGAAATGGAAAATACCACAGGACGACCGACAGGAATAAGACAACACAATGATAATTTTTATATGACTTTAATAACTGTGAATAGAATAAAGGAAATGATTAACAAAGTGTTGGGTTGAGACAGTTAAAAAAGTCGAACACAATTTGTGATCTTATTATTTTCGAGTAACTATGTATGTTCTGGAGATTTTAGGAATATATGGATCCATTCAATATTGAGATAAGGGAATGAATCTGTTTTAAGTTCTGTCTCTTATTTCTTTCAGAACAGCCATTACCATGTTCAATATTTCTCCTCATTCTAATATTATTTTGTACAGCTTCTTAGTACTCTCATACCGGAGTCGATGGTGGTAGGATAACGAACATGATATATTTAGGTTTCCTGGTTAAAGGACCTGTGTTTGTTTCCGCCTGGTCATAATAATAGTGACTCACATTAATATGTTATATGAGTATGCCCAGTGTGGAAGTAATCCGGACACGGGGCCAATTTTGGAAGTATGCTGGTCACGGTATTAATTAGTTACGTGACTACCACATTTGTCTTCGGCCAGCTGCTCTTTCGTTATCCTCTGCATAACTAGAATCGACGCAACTCGACCGGAGTGTCTTTGTGACGTGTTGAGAAATTAGTAGAAATGAGCTACCGGGTTTGCTGGCAACTCTAAAAAAATCAGGCAACACACCGTTAACAATAACAACTGTATTTATTCATATAATAAGGAATAGAAGTAATATATGAGTAAGTTTTGCACACTAGTTGGGATAAATAAAGACAGAATGAAGAATTTTGTCTGATGTCACGTTTTAGTGAAATTCTGGAATTAATTCTAGCAGTAAAGTCTATTTTTCCTAGTGGTAACCCTCTTTTTTAAAGAAATTCCCGGGGCCTGCGACAAGTTTCGTTTTTTGCGATCCGAACTCCTACTATCCCGGGTGCCTGACTGTCTGTATCTGTCTCTGCGTGCCTGACTGTTTGTTTTCAAAGCGAGAATTTTTATAAAATGAATTGTATCTATATCTGTCGTTGTGACTAGGTCAAATAAGTGCGAACAGCTGCCAGCCCCGAAAACCCAAGGCCACACTTGTGACGGCTAGATAAACATGTCATCTCAACTTTAGGTCAGCACTGCAACCTTTTCTTCCATGTATAAACAATGCGCAAATATATATGATATTTTGATTTTTGCATTTTACGCCTTAAAAAAACAAATACACTAACACAAAAATATTCTACACTTTTCTTTTTCGTTAAAAATTAGTTTGGGTGAGAGAAAGGGTATGATGAAAGTGAGGTTTGGTCTCGGTGGTCTCACGTCACAACATATGAAAATGTGGTGCCATTGTTAGTTATTGAATGAGTTTAATCTATAGTATTTCAATGTATTTTATGTACTTTTGGTTAATATATCTGATAGAGTTAGATGACAGTATTATTCTCATTCATGCATACGTTAGACGAATATTTAATAAAAAGAACTATTGAATTAAAATGAGAAAATGTGCATCTTCGAGAAAGATCAGTGCCGACTAAAAATCAGCCAGAATATCAGATTAGGCACTGAAGACTCGCTGGCACATTATCCCGGAAATAGTCCCACAAATATTCTGAGTGACGATACAGATAGTGATTAGTTGCATGTTCCCTTGGTAGTCACATGTAGATGGAGTGTGTAAATTAAGGCTATACATAATAAGCATCAATCTGTATTATTTCTATTCAGATTATCTGAAGTACGTTGCTTCAATTACCATAATACCAGCAATTTGATTAGATTCTTTGATCTTCTACTCATGCCAGAATATTTGCCAGAAACTCCTAAATTGGTAAATTTAGGTAATTTTCTGTTTGTTTCTCTGTCTGTCTTTCTGTCCCTATCTAAAGGGGACATACTTTTTTTTTAATTAGTGAGCTGGAAATATCTATAAATATATATGCATTGTGTATGGTAAGCACCTCCACACACAGACACACAGACATACACACACACACACACACACACACGCACACACACACACAGAAACAAATCTCTATCTTATCATCTATAAATCAATACACTCCTACCAATTTAAAAAAATGTTGATTTCCTTCTAAACCAGATAACACGGTTTTATTATTCCTCGTGGAAAATGCTGCAATCCCAACTGATAATATTTTTTTACCAGATTCTACAGCATTGATTATCTAGAATTATATGAATAAGCATTGGTATCTACATAAACTCAGACAAAAAAAAAACAGAGCTCCTGTGTATTTAATCAATATTGTGCCAACTTTTCATAAAAAAGACAAGCCTCTGAAAATAGTAGACTAGTTAATATACGCTGTCAATATCTCATCTATTGGGAGCGATGTCAACATACGTATGGGAAAAGCATGGTCAGCTATTCTCTGGTTAACAAGGATATGGGAATCTGATCTCTCTGATAAAATAAAGCGGGGATTCTTCCAAGGTATAGCCGTGTCAGTACTATTGCATGATTGGAATAATCTAACGAAACGCCTGGAGAAAATAGATGGAAGCTACACAAGGAGGCTGCACACTGTTTTGAAGAAATCATGGAAGAAGCACCTTACAAAAATCAGTTGAGTGGCCAGTTAACTCCTATCTCATAACCCATCCAAATAAGATGTAATGAACAGTCATGGAGAAGTTAGGATGAAGTCATTAAATACGTTTTTCTATGGACTACTACATGTGGACACATCATTTTTATCCGACTAGCAGAAACTTACATCAATCAGCTCTGTGTGGACACTGTGTGGTGGATATCAGGTTATCTATACAAAGTGGCTTCTTATAATTATACAATCTCAATGTGTACACTGGATTCTGTCTTGAGGATTTTCCAAGAGCGATGAGCGAGACAGAGAGAGAGAGAGAGAGAGAGAGAGAGAGAGAGAGAGAGAGAGAGAGAGAGAGAGAGAGAGAGAGAGAGAGAGAGAGAGAATGATGATGATGATGATGATGATGATGATGGAACATACTTCATCTCTCTGTTTCGCATCTCGTTTACTTTGTCTTTTCTTTGATTGGCGTTTATCATACAGTGATGACTACAACGGTGAATACCAGGTTCCATATTTTGCCGTCTAATTCCTTCTCTCTATTTTAATTAGCAGGCTTCGCCTATTTAGATATTGGCAATAAAGATAGCACCATATCTACGCCCGCCGTTTTCTTTTATACCTTTGAGGCAAGATTCTTTGGAAACCTATAGTAGAACCTAATTGCGGTTTTCGAAGAGTCAATTTCTACTGATATTTCTAGACAAAAAAAAATAGATGAAAAATTTCCCCAAATAGTCGGTCACTTTGAAATTTAACTTCCTATCAAATTGGGTGGCGGGGACTGCAGTGCAACGAATTCTTGGGCGTAATACCTCCGCAGCACTGTTGAACACATAAATCACAAAGTTGAATAACAATCATAATATTGCTAGACTACACGTAGACCCATGAGTTCCAATTGTAAGAGCGATCCATGATGATATTGAGTTTTCTATTTAGGAAGAACATAAATATTCCAATTGCTATTTCATAGTTATCTATATATAAAACTTTGATGACTGAAAGAATACTCTCAGCGCGGATGCAGATCACAAAAGAAAAATGTCATTCACTTTTTAAATGAATTGATGATTCTTTTATCATCTTAGGTAAATCCTTTTAAGTGAATTGCTCTAATAAATCAATCTATTGTGTTCTCAGTTGACACATATCTTATTTGTTAATTCACTTTTTCTAAAAAAATAGATTATAACAAGAATATATACATAAAGAAACGAAGAATAAAGCTGGTTTGGATGTGAGAATAGATTTCATTAAAGACGTAGGGAAAATAGCAAAACATAAGATAATAGCCCAGCAAAAACTGTATATCATAGGAATATTTTTATTCAAAACAAATGAAAGATTAAAATTACAGAGATAGAAAAAATAACAATGCTAGTTAAATCGAGAATTTTCCATGCATGATTATAGTGTTTGGTTTGATTATTTTGATTATGGCATATGAACATTTGAGGGTTATTTAATACCAAATACCATGTAGTAGAACAGTATGAATACTATTTAACCGATAGCTTGAATGATGGGGAGGGGTTTAAACGTATCCCAGGGACATTAGTTCGAAAGTGTATGTAAGAACGTGGTTATTCATATTCCAGCACGTTAACCACTACACCACGGAGACTACTCCACGAGTACAGTGTGTATTGGTAATTGTAACGACACATACGCAAATCATTGTAATACATATCTTTTTACCATTTATTCTTTATTTTTTGTTCTTGTTTTGTTTAATTCCCAAGAACCTTCGGGGTTTATTGAATTCCAAAGCCATCCTTGTACAAAAATGGTAGTGGTTCTATTCAACCCATATGTGGGGGTATAAGGGGGTTTATATCTTTCCCAAGGGTATTATTTCGAAAGTGAACGAAATAGCGCCACTGGAGTTGGAACTCGGTTACTACAATGTCACAGTCAAGCACGTTAGCCACTACGCCACGGGGGCACCTACAACTTTGATTTGAGAGATTATAACCTTGCAAATATCAGGATATATATTACAATCAAATATTCCATATGATCGATAACCTGTCAACTATGTTCTTTTATTCATGAACTGGTCTACTAATTTTAGAGGTTTGTCATCCAATGTGGGTATGATATTATCTAAAACACATGAAATCCGTTTAAAAGGAAGCTAAAACCTCTTGTTGCCCTCTCTATGCTATGCAGCAATATTGAACAGATGTATTTTGAGAAGCGCTATATCATCTGCGTTGTCTGCATCAGAAAGAGTTTCTTAGGAATATATAATTCTTCTTGCCGGTTTTTTTTGTGTGAAAATTTTTTCCTTCATAAGATTCATTTTTGGTACAAAAGTTTAAAAGTATTATTACTCAGGAAGTAGTCATTGGATTTTTAGAGATTAGCGAATATACAAGGCGTGTCAACAAAGTATCTATATTTTTGTACTTTTTGAGACATCTTGTATTCTGAAAAAATAACGTTCCATTCATTCCTCACCTCTATATTGGTAAACGTAGTACTTTTTTGACACACCTTGTTTTCTGAAAAAAAAAATGAATGAATAGAACGTTACTTTTTTCAAAATACAAGGTGTGTCAAAAAGTACAAAAAATCGTGATACTTTTTTGACAGACCTTGTATAACAGAATTCATAAACTTCAAGTTATGCAATACTGCTTCAGTAAATGTTGTTGACATGACATAACTTTGCGTTTTTTTGACTGAGATGTGGAACAATGAGTGCGTGTTTTATATGTGTTTTTTTTTTCCTATTCTCTGGTGCAGATTTACAAAACGTGCCTGAAGTAAGATTTTCCTTGAAAATAAAGAGAAAGAAGAAGAAGAAAAACATTTGTTTTCAGTCAATTCACAGTAAATAATGGCAACGAATTGGCTTCTTTTTTTTCCCGCCCAAGCGATCAGTGGTGAATTTGATAACGAGGCCCATTAGTTACAAGTCAAGAAAGAAGCGCAGATCATTGCTTCAAGCCAGTCGGAAAACGGTTCTGAATTAACATCACATGACTCACCAATTTCCTTGCGACCGGCCTTTAATTCACCAGTGGGAACACATTAGAGCACACACGTCTAGATCATATGATAAGGATCAGCGGTCACTGATCCGATGGATAATGGAGATGGAGAAAGAGTAAAAAAAACCAACAAAACCTGTTTAAGTGTGGTGAATATGAGAGGCACTTAGTATAGAAGGTTTTTCTCTATCTCTACTCGTGTGCGAACGTATGGAAACCGGTGTCTATAACGCTGCCACCCATGACACTAAACTCAATCAACTTGATAGTTTCACGACCTGCAAGGAATATATCTGCATTCGATTGGCCTACATCAAAACGACAGATCTTTTCAGACAAGACATGGGATTATAAAGATTTACAATGTCTGTTCTACTTTTTCTAAAAAAATCTTGTCGTTGCGTTGTAACATATCAATTCACAAATACCTGTTGATAGAACATGTCTTGTTAACTCTTTGTATTGTTATGGCCAAAAATTTGACAAAATGGCAAATATTAACAAAGAATGAATAAAACACACACACACACACACACACACACACACACATATATATATATATATATATATACTTAAACATGCATATATATATGCATACACTAGGCATACCCAATTTATCGTCTGCTTTTCATTTTAAAAATTATTAAGATTAATTAAATCGATTATTTAAGGTCAAACTTTTGTCTAAGTCAAAACGTAGTAACATAATGAGCATCAGTAAAAAAGCAAAATAATATTACCCATGTAATTTATTTCTAATACATTTTAAACTATTTTTAGGTTAATTTTGCTTAAATATGCCTGTAAACGCTGCCTAAGGATGGCCTAAAATCCGTGTTTACGAAATAAATTTACCCTCCACCGCGATTGAAAAAGATACCAAATATCAGGGAATTATTCGATTTTAATGAAGATTTGAGTGTTGATTTATCCATGAATGAATTTTTTATAATGCATTAGTTATTATATATATATATATATATATATATATATATATATCATCATCATCATCATCATCATCGCCAGCAAAGTTGGAATATACGTCTGCCCGAAGGTCTCACTGATCTCAACCCCGACTGAATAAATTATACTTTCCCTGCGTCCTCTGGTTATATGACTCTCTGTGCCAATAAGAGTCCCGCTCAGGGGTGAACTCGGTATCAACACCACTTAATTTAAATCCACTGTAAATTTCCAGTGCTACCGTTAATTTTAAAATCTACTCTACAATTACAAAATTAATAGACTATGCTTATCCATTATATAACAAGATTTTTGTTCGGTTTCTTTGTTTAATGGCACATCAACCTTCGTCAGTTATTTAATGCCAAAACCATTTTTGCCGAAGAACACCCGTGATACTATTTAACTCATAACTTGGGTGATAAGATCGCCTATATTCTCTATATGATGTAGAAAACACTTATAGACATGAAAATGGTTCTTCCCTATGTAGGATATATATTTCTGACGTATCCCCTTCAGTTAATAAATGTGTGCCAGTTGCTTGAATATCTTCGTGCGTTTTGTACTTGAAGGCATTTGTGTGTGCATATTTGTGTACTCATGCCTGAGTGTTGTGCTCATTTATAGGTGGGTGAGTTTATGTTACATAGTAATATAATGTAGTATAGATTTCAAAATTACCGGTAACTTAATGTAAAAATAAAAGAATTTGATCGGTTGATTTTAAGCTCAACTTTGTCTTTAACGGGGCTCTCATTGGCCTGGACCAGTGTCCAGGTGATTATTTTGAAATTTAGGATTTAGTTTAGTGTTGTTGAGCCAAGCAGTTCTTCAGGGCAGACGTGTATTTCATCTCTGTGATGTTTCAGCGTGCGCTTGTGTTATAAACAATATTCATCAATCAAGGAAATGAATAACAAAGTGTACAATGTGTTTTCATGATAGAAGAACACTATCATATAAGAATAGAAAACAGAGAGAGAGAGAGAGAGAGAGAGAGAGAAGAGAGAGAGAGAGAGAGAGAGAGAGAGAGAGAGAGAGAGATTTCATAAACATATGGGCAAACTACAAGAATATTTGTATAAAGTGAATCTTAGTTGAGATAGCAAACGAGCAGAGCAGCCCGGCAGGCTAATATTTCATGGGATTAAAACAATTAAGAACAATTTTAGTGTATAGAACTGGCTGAGAGAAATAAGAGGTGAAGCGTCACACCTACTATCAGCTGTCCCAATCTATCGCACAGATCCTACCTGTGCTACTCATGTGCTGAGTTGGCGAGGACCGGTATCGGACCTCGAACTTTGTGGTTCCTTGGTGGATTGAGTAAATACTAAAATGGGAATTATGTTTAATAACTGATAAATAATAATTTTGTTGTTCTAGCATATCAAACCTTTAAAAGTTGTACAATATGTGTTTTTAACCGCTAGAGAATAAAAAGTCATTTTTCACAAACCTATGGGCAAAACATAAGAATGTTTGTATCAAGAGAATCTCATAGCAACTCAGCAACTCAGTTTATGGGAGTAAAACAATGAGAATTATTTAAGTATAAGAGCAGAAAACTGACAGCGAGAAAATCAGAGTTTAAAAATTGATTAGATTTAGAATTTTAAAAAAAGGGAGATGCAGTTGAAACAACATCAAAGAAAACACCAAGAAACCGAAGAAAAGTTAGAGTTTGATGAATTAACTCACTTAAATGACGCAGAAGAGGAAGAAAGGCAGAAGATAAGTTGGTTTCTTTGTTCAATGTGAAATCCATTCAAGAGAGAGAGAGAACAGAGGGATAGAGAGAAACATCCGATCTGAAAGGAAGACCCGATGAAAGATGGCATTGTGAGATGACATAATTTAATTTAAATAATTTAAGAATACGAAGACACATGCTAGCAGAAAATCTAAGAATTACTAAACAGCATTGGTAGATATATGCATGTGGGTGTATACAAATATGTACACGTGTGAGTGCGAGTAAGAACATCTGTATATGTGTACATATGTGTTAGCTGAACCAAATAGTGTTTTTAAGACTGTCCCACAGCGGGCGGCTTGGGGTCTGGTCATGTTGAAAGCACCGGCTCCCGCTAGATCATAGTACAGCAAACTTGGTTCTCCGGCTTTGATATGGCAACCGTTCAAAGGAAAATGCAAACACTCAATTTAAACCTGTTAAACTCCGCTGAAAATTGATCTTGTATCACATCCTGCTCGTGTGAAGGGGTTGGTAAATACATACATATATAAAAGTTGCACTTCCATAAAGAAATAAAAATTCCCTAGAAAAATTATCACAGAAGATTAAATTACTGAGATCCCTATAAATAAAATATATACTCATTAGTGTAGGTTTATCTCTTTTAACATTTAGGATTGGAAACAACATATTTGGAATACATTTTTAATTAACAAAAAAACAAAACACCTTTAAAAATGTAACTAATTATCCTTACAGAAATATTCAGATTTCAATCAACCTTTTACATTATGTTTATAGGTAGACCTTTAAGCTGATATAATTGTGTAGCATCCATTATTACTTCGGATGAAATATATTCAACTGCAAACAAAAACGGTTTTAGGAATATGTAATTTTGACATATTTTGGACACGTTATTTTAAAGACCTAATAAACAATGTAAAGATGTTATTCTTAAGTTTGGCTTTTTTTTCGTCAGAGATAATGTGCATAATCATGAACAAAAAATAAAAAAAATATGAATGAACATAGAATTAGAAAGTCAATGTTAACTTTTACCGAAAATAACGTGATCGTCTGATAAAGATGATGCAATGTGACTTATTAAAAATTCTATTCTTGTCCATGTAAATTGATTATACTACCTTAGCTTTGTAGAAAATTGTCTATAATGTAATATTTGTTGTTGATTCAGCTTCTACAAAAATCTTCAGATAAAATATTTCAGATTATTAGATTATTATAAAAAAGAAAATCACGAATTAATACGTAATAATAATGTATAGAAGTTAGAAAAAAATCAAATTCTAAAAATTGATTGTGATGCACACAAAATCAAAATCACCCATATATATATATATATAAACACGAACACTAAGATGAAATTAAAAAAACACACGTAGACACACACACAAACACATACACTTTAACGAAAGGCTCAGAGAAAAATCGAGATGGGAAATACAAAAGTATGCTACGTATTTTCTTGAACAAATCTTGGAAGCAGCACTGTACCATCCATGAAGACGGACAATATATGTTGGCACTGCCTGAGAACAAGCACAAACTCATAAATTAAGTACTCCTAAGCACAGATACACATGGACACACCAGTGCCGACCGACTAGCAAAAAACAACAATATTCAGCACTGTACGGATTCTGGATGATTTGCGAAGTGTGTGTATGTGAAAACCTCATATAACCTCTATAAACCAAATATATGTCGACAAAGTCAACTATTTCTCTATATTGATTTATATTTACACACATATATAAACATTCGAACACCCACACGCACTCAAACACAGAGGTACACACACACACACACACACACACACACACACACATATATATATATATATATATATATATGTGTGTGTGTGTGTGTGTGTTTGTGTATATGTGTGCGTGTGCGTATGTGTGTGTGTGTGTGTGCATTTTCTAAGCGGAAACCCATCCATATACATGCAAGGGTTAATAAAGATAACCTAGAACTACTGGAAGGCCACAATGGATGTGGAGGTCAAAAGTAAATTCAATTTAGGATGATTGTCCTTAGAGAGTTTTCTATGTGGGGAAAGCATAGTTGTCTTTGAATCCATATTGAAACTTTTGGTTTATACCTGAGGTTAAAGATTGATCCTAACTCAAAAATATTCAAATACATCAAACACCACCAAACAGAAAACTATTTACTTTCTCAACATACTCTATTGGCATTTGTATATATTCATATGCGTATCGTTCATAAATATGCGAACCACTATCAATCATTCATGCTCAGTTCATTTCCTTCTAAACAAAAATTCCAGGGTTTTATTATTTCTAGAGAAACATCAATCAATGTAAAATTTCAACATCCTTGTAACAAAATATATATATATGTATATGAAATAAGTGTCAATGCAGAAAGTCTTGGTGATAAATGATTCCTGGTTTATATATATATATATATATATATATATATATATATATATATATATATATATATATGTCTGTGTCTGTGTGTAAGTTGAAAAATGGAAGTGAATCGGACAATAAGTTGAGAAGATATATATGTTGCAGTTTTTGTTGATATAAGGCATCATGTAAATGGTCACTCATACTTATAGACTCGCCTATAAACACGTGACCTGAGAAGGATTTCTATTGTCCAATCACTGGCACTGCTGCTGCTGCTTCTACTGTATTAATAGACATACCACTCTGAGTTACTTCATTGACATTTGGATTATCTCTGACGAAGGACTTACAAGGAATACGTTAACACTGGATTCTTACTGGCTTGCTTACTTATTCATTACATCTGGAACGAAGGATGGCTGCCAGATACCCAACAGGTTATGGAACCAGTCGCGCACGAATCCTTTTCAATGGCAATGATGCCAGTTATGAAATTTGGGAAACTAAATTTAATGGGTACCTTAGAACCCTCCAACTGCATGATATAATCAATGCATCATCTGACCACCCGGAGGACCCAGTTTTCGTAGATAAAAATGCTACAATATACGCAGAACTAATAAATGCCTGGATGATCGAAGTCTCTCACTCGTAATGCGAGAGGCTCGTGATAATGGTAGAAAAGCAATGGAAATATTAAAGACCCACTATTTGTCAAAAGGCAAACCAAGAATTGTGGGATTGTATCGACAACTAAGTTCGTTAAGTAGAAACGATTATGAATCAATTACTGATTACATAATCCAAACTGAGAGCATTGCTAGCTCATTAAGGGATGCCGGGAGATTGTAAGCGATGGATTGTTGATCGCTATGGTATTGAAGGGCCTGCCTTCAAATTTCAAACCCTTTGCAACAGTAATAACCCAAAGGGATAAGACTATGACGTTTACGGAATTCAAAGTCAGTCTTCGTAGTTATGAGGAGACAGAAAGTATGTACTCTGGGGAACCAAAAATAGAACTATACAACTAAAGACCCAATTCAAAAAGGGTAAAATCAACCCTCGCTATGAGGACAGATCAACTAGATATACCAACTACCAAAATTATCAGGGCAGACATTGGAAGGATACCAAGAAGTCGCCAACAAAAACAAATATTATTTGTTATGTTTGTCAGAAAAAGGGCCATATGTCCTATGATTGCAGGAATAGGAAAGACTTTTGTCAAAATGTTAAATATTCCCCCCAAAGAAAAAGACATATTTCTTTCTGCTGGATATGATTCTTTAGCACATAAAGAACATTTGCTCGTTGATTGCGGGGCCACTCAACATGTCATCAACGATAAAACTAAATTTATCAGTTGGGACCCCAATTTTCAACCTGACAATCACTTCGTGGAATTGGCTGATGGAAGCCAATCCACTGGCTTAGTACAAAAAAGGGGGGACGCGCGTGTATATTTGAAAAATAGTAAAGGTGAGATTTGCGAAAGCATTTTGAAAGGGGCATTATATATCCCCACTTTTAAACAAAACATCTTTTCAGTAAGGGCAGCTACGGCTTCCGGGGCCCACATGAATTTTGGACACAAAACATCAAAGCTGATCTACCCAAATGGTACTATATTTAATATAGTCAGAATGGGCTGTTTGTATTATTTAAAAAACATAAATACCTCTAAGACTGCGAAATATGACATTAATAAATGGCACAGAATCCTGGGGCACTGTAATGTCAATGACATTAAAAAACTGCCAAAGATAGTAAATGGAATGGAAATAAAATTTACCCCCTCATTTAAAACTAACTGTAACATATGTACACAGGGAAAAATGGCCAAGACTAAAAATAAAGTGTTACGGAAAAGAGAAACGCAAATACTGTCGCTCGTTTTTTGTGATTTGGCTGGTCCAATTGAACCCCTTGGAAAATCCAATTTCAGGTATGTTCTAAATTTTATTGACGATTTTTCTGGACTTATGATGTTATATTTTCTACCCATAAATCTGATACTCTGCTAGCTACGAAACAATACCTAGCAGATGTAAGCCCATATGGCAGAATCAAACGCTTACGAAGCGACAATGGAGGCGAGTTTCTGACGGAGGGCTTTCAAAATTATTAATTGAGAATGGGATTAAACATGAATTGACTTCCCCTTATTCCCCTCACCAGGTGGGAAAAGTTGAAAGGGCTTGGCGTACCTTGTTCTCAATGGCCAGATGTATGCTAATTGAATCTTCATTACCTAAAAATCTGTGGGTTTACGCCATACTTGCTTCTGCCTATATAAGGAATCGATGCTTTAACGCATATTTAGGGAAAACCCCCTTTGAAGTTTTTACCGGTTCTAAACCGAACTTAAGTCATATGCATATTTTCGACTTGTTTTATGTGCAAAATAAAAAGAAATTGGATCCCCGTTCGGAGGAGGGTATTTTTATCGGATATGATAAACAAAGTCCGGCATATCTAATTTACTTTCCTATAACGGGTGCTATTAAAAAAATAAGATGTGTAAAATTCACTGATTGCTATGGTAAAACTCCGAAGCCGGATGAAATAGATGATACACTAGTTTTGCCAACTTATCCAGACCATGTTTATACGAATAAACATTTGTGAATGAAAAAGGTTGTCGATTGTAATCGATTGTAAATTTCCTCAATGGAGGAATTTAATATTGTTTAATAAGATAGCCCTTATATCAAAAAAGGGGGCGTGTTGCAGTTTTTGTTGATATAAGGCATCATGTAAATGGTCCCTCATACTTATAGACTCGCCTATAAACACGTGACCTGAGAAGGATTTCTATTGTCCAATCACTGGCACTGCTGCTGCTGCTTCTACTGTATTAATAGACATACCACTCTGAGTTACTTCATTGACATTTGGATTATCTCTGACGAAGGACTTACAAGGAATACGTTAACACTGGATTCTTACTGGCTTGCTTACTTATTCATTACATCTGGAACGAAGGATGGCTGCCAGATACCCAACAATATATATATATATGTTGAAAAGATAAATAAATAAAGGAAAGCTAATGTTGAAGGGATAAAAATGGTTTAATGAAATGCCTACGCGTGTTTCGGCGGTGAGGTTTTCCTTGTATACATTTATTGTATTCTATTTATTACTATTTTGAATATAAAATAAAATAATAATAATATAAAAATATAAAAATTTCAAGTATACAGAGAAACGGCCTTCATCAGGGCAAGATGTTTGATATTTTATCCATTCAACATATGTATATATATATATATATGAATATTCTGCGATTTGCAGTTGAAAGGAATGTTTACATGAAGCAAATTTAATGTTTTTTTTAATAAACAAACATAAAAAAAATCTTATACATATATATATATATATATATATATATATATATGTATGATTTTTTTTTTATGTTTGTTTATTTTTAGAAGCATTGCCGATAAAGTATATATATATTAATATTTTATATTTTTGCTTGAAGGCAACTACAATGCGAATATCGCATAAATTCGATAATTATAGAAGATAATAATAATGACAAGTGAATTTCGCAAAGAATCACTCGGTGTGTAGAATATCGTATAGACTGTTTCAACTTTATTAAGTCCCATCAGCGATATATACTAACGACTCCCCTCCGACAGGAATCGAAACCGGGACCTCAGCAGGATAGTTAAACACTATATTGTTTCAGCCACGATACAGCACCGAGAAACTCGTGCGATATTAACCTTGTCATTGATACTGAGGCGTCTACTGCCATATGAGGCAAGTGAGGCACTGAGTGGATAACAGACACATCCGGGGCCTTATGCTCCTCAGCGAAGGAAATAAGGTTTTTTTGGGGTGTTTGTTTATTTTTAGAAGCATTGCCGAATAAAGTATACATATATTAATATTTTATATTTTGCTTGAAGGCAACTACAATGTGAATATCGCATAAATTCGATAATTATGTCTGTTATTATCCACTCAGTGCCTCACTTGCCTCATATGGCAGTGGACGCCTCAGTATCAATGACAAGGTTAATTTCGCACGAGTTTCTCGGTGCTGTATCGTGGCTGAAACAGTATAGTGTTTAACTATCCTGCTGAGGTCCCGGTTTCGATTCCTGTCGGAGGGGAGTCGTTAGTATATATCGCTGATGAGACTTAATAAAGTTGAAACAGTCTATACGATATTCTACACACCGAGTGATTCTTTGCGAAATTCACTTGTCATTATTATTATCTTCTATAATTATCGAATTTATGCGATATTCGCATTGTAGTTGCCTTCAAGCAAAATATAAAATATTAATATATATATATATATATATATATATATATACCCGGAAAGTGCATTTCAATAAATAAAGTCGCATTTTTTATGGGTGGCTATGTAATCTATGTTCTATGTATAAAGTTAAACAGAGATCAAACATTGTGTTCCGGATATCCTGATCTGCATTTCTGAAGCAATGTTGTGTTAGACGCTTAGGTACGCGCTCAAATCTATAATTGATGAAGCTTTAATTCATGCACCGTGAAGCGCATAACACGTTTATATTGAAGTGGTGTTCAACGGCGAAGTCTGACGAAACGGCATCGCATGGAATTTCACGCTCTGGGTAAGTGTCAAACAAGGATTATGATCTGCTGACAGTGTGCCTATTAAGAGAATTATCTCCCTGGCAGCTTTCTTGTTGTTGCGCGGTGGAAAAAAAAGTGCGATTTGGCTGGAGCTGAGAGAAAACCTAGAACCGAAATTGTTCACAACCTAATATTAACCCACTCATCACTTTAGTCAATGGTCAAACAAGAAACAATCATAGGAAAAAAAGAAACCTAGCCATTATTCGGTTTTGTTCTGGAAACAGCGAGTATGTGAAATACTTGTATTTGACGTAAACACATTTTTCAGGCATTATTTAGTCAACCATAAAGATCTCATCATGTGAAAGACACTTTCATGTTCGGAATAATGATACCCTAAAATGCATTTGAGAGAAGAATAGGTAAATGTCCTTCTATAAAAAGACATTTTGGCATCGTATATATATATATATATATATATATATATATATATATATATATATATATATATACAGAGTGTGTCAAAAAATATCAAGATTTATGAACTTTTTGACACCATTTGTATTCTGAAAAAATTAACGTTCCATTCATTGTTCATTTCTATCTTGGTAAATACAACTTCAATCTCGATACTTTTATGACACAACTTATAT
Source organism: Doryteuthis pealeii (assembly GCA_023376005.1). NCBI lineage: Eukaryota > Metazoa > Mollusca > Cephalopoda > Myopsida > Loliginidae > Doryteuthis > Doryteuthis pealeii. The sequence continues at coordinate 130,838,730 of CM042139.1, forward strand.
ATATATATATATATATATATATATATATATATATATATATATTGTAAACAAGGTATGTTTGGAATGGCTTTTTTGCCGACAATTTTTGGGAGAATATGTGCTTAATTAGAGTCGTACCTAATTTTGAAAATTAATTAATTAATAATGAATTAGGCGGGAATGCCTATTTAAATGTATGGCTAAACAAATCGAGAAAAATCAATCTCTGTATGTACATTTCGGCCTATTAGGCCTCATCAGCAGAGCTATAGATAGGAAGGCCGCCTTGTGCGTGATTTGAAACCGGACTGCCAAGCTGACAGGCTGATCCCATAACCTCTACACCAAACGGACTTATTAGATTTTTACGATTTGTTTAGAATAGTTTAATATTCTTCTTCTAGTGACTTTTATTACACGACGATATGATAAGTTGTAAACAAGGTATGTTTGGAATGGCTTTTTGCCGACAATTTTTGGGAGAATATGTACTTAATTAGAGTCGTACCTAATTTTGAAAATTAATTAATTAATAATGAATTAGGTACAATTAGGTAAATTGTAAAAAGCTATAAAACGAGTCCACTGTTGATCAGGTCAGAGGGTGTGGCTGAAAGTTGGACCGAAGTTAACTCTCGTCGATCTCGAAGAATGCAATCCTAGCCTATTTGATTATGTCTTACTTGCCACGTTTGTTCCTTCGGAGAATAAATATATGAAATATATTTTCTACACAAGAGTTCGTCGTTCTTTCTCGAGTACAGCTGAAGTGTGCAACCGGATACGAAGAACTTAATAAGCAGTATACTACTTTAAAGTGAGAGTGGAATGATTCCACTAGAAGAATAATAAAGTCCTAGAATTATCCAGACATTCTCCTTAATTAAATTCCATCAATAATCGTTGATAATAACTGAAAAAAATATTGTATATAATATATACAGCATTGTATAATATTTGAAGACATAATATAAAACATCGAATACTTATGGTAAGTACACAAGGATTCTAAATGCTGATCTGAAAAAAATCCTGGAAGCAAAAATAAAAGCAGTTTTACGGTCACAATAAACATCCAAGTAAGACGAATTAGACATGATGGACACTTTTGTGTAAGGCCTGGACATAATGTCAATCATATAGAAATTTGATCTCTCCGATAAGATAAAGTCAGAATTATTCCAAGCTGTCGCCATGTTAGTGCTATTGTATGATTCCATCACTTAGAGAAAAAGCTAGAGTGTAACTACACAGGGATGCTGTGTGCTGTCTTTAACAAATCTTGAAAACAACACACCACAAAAAAGCAGTTTTACGGCCATCAAAATAAGACGAATAAGATATGTTGGACATTGCTGGGGAAGAAAGGACAAACTCATGAGTGACGTTTTACTGTGGACACCTACACATGGATACACTAGTGTTAGCCGACTAACAATGATTTACATTAATCAACTCTGTGCGGAAAGTGGATGTCGGGAAGAGGACTTACCAGGAGGAGGACTGATAAAGATAGATGGTGAGAGAGAGCGACAAGAATCCGTGCTGTCAGCGCCACCTGATGATGATAATGATGATGGTGGCATATTCGATTAGAATGATATTATAGTAAATAGTCTTAATAACCTTTTCTATGGTAAATTGGTTTTAAAAAAGAACTAAATGTAAAGAGTTGTATAAGAGCAGAACTATTTATTAAGATAAAAATGTAGTTTTCAAAATTAGTAAACACATAAGTACATGCGCACAATGCATTACACACATCATTTACTTTATATCATTACTGGTGTGTCCATGTATAGGAGTCCATGAAAGAACGTTGCTGTTACGTTTGTCCTTACTTGACCAGCAGTACATAGCATGTCTTACCCGGCTTCTTGGATAGTTTTAAAGTACGAAGTAAAGGACTGTACAGATAACTGCTGTTTTCTTGGGTGCTTCTTGCAGGAGTGGTTCAAAATATCGCACAGCATCCTTATGTAATTCATCTAGATTTTTATCCAAGCTTTTCTTTAAATTGCAAAAAGAGTATCTATACAGTAGTACTGACATTGCTATAGCTCCGAAGTATCTCCATTTCATTTTATTAGATAGGTCGGATTACCAATAGCAGTACAGGTAGGTGTACGGTCCCCAAACGTAAGCTGAAGGACTAATAGCAACCTTTGTCTTCAAAAGTTAGTTCCATGAATTAATGATTTCGGTCATCGCATTTAGTAATTACTCTAGATCACACAGAGTGTCTTCACAGAGCTGATGAATTTTGGTGTTCGACCAGAATTGCTGTGTCCATGTCTTGGAGTCTTGCTTCCCCAGCAGTGTCCAGCGTATCATTCTTTGCTGGTTTTGAAGATGGGAGGTGGATTGCCGTACAATCTTTTTTGTAGAGTACTGCCTCCAAGATTTGTTCAAAACAGCATGGAGTATCTTTGTGTAGTTCTAGCTTTTTCTCCAAGCAACCATACTCTAGTGCTGATCCGGCTACAGCTTGGAATTACCATTTTATATTAAGATCGGTTGGATTTCAATATGCTAATAGGGATCTATGATTTACCTGTGTTGGCATAGGTTTCAATTGATGAGATATTACTACTGAGGTATAAGAATTGGTCTATAAGTTAAAATTGCTTCTTACAATAAAAGGGTAGTGTGCAAAATTAGAAAACACAGTAAATACGTTGGTCAATTAAATAACAAACATTATTTATTTGATATTATTGCAGAATATTTATAAGTCATTCACAACTCAAGTGTTAATTACTTTTGTACATCTTCAGTAATTTGTCACTTTCTTCAGGTGTAATTTTCCTCCATTCTTTATGCAGTTTCTGTCACAAATTAGTAAATTTTCTCTGCTTCCTCATCCTAACATTATCACCCATAATCTTCTAAAGATTGTCAAGTGCGCGGGTTTTAAAACCAAATGTGCATCAGCATCAATCAGATCTATACTTCGTATACCACCATTGGACAATAATAACATGAGCCTATCTTCTTGCATGTAAACTAGTGATACTCGGCTTCTTTTTACTCAGTGATTCCTTTGATTCCTATTTTAATATGGTGGTATTTTTTGCATAGCATGGAAAAGTGTCAGTTAATAATTTGCAACGGAGTGTATTGATTTTGGTTTGGTTTGTTTTGTTTTACGGCATATCAACCTCAGTGGGTCATTTAATGCCGATAAAGTTTTGAAATAAATCAATTCTTAATGGATAATACAATTTTTTTATAAATACATTTTTCTATTTAATCCATAGATGGGACCCTAACAGGTACTAGCACTCCGGGTCAGAGTGGACCAGGGAGCAATGGTGATGAAGGGGTGCTCCACATTCCCCAAACCTCCAAAACTGGAACCTCACCATCAGATAGAGTTTAACGTCATTCCCAGGACATGTAGACCCGCAGCCACCTGTTGCAATATGACTTGTGTGAGCTAGAACTGCTAATGGAAGGAGGAGGAATAAATAACAAAGGCTTAAAAAAAATAGTGATGACCCAAAAGAGGAGAGCGATGGTTTTGACCGTAGCGTGACCCCGAACGAAGAATTGAGGAGCAAGCGGAAGTCAGGTGTTGACCGGAAGTCGGGTGTTGACCGGAAGTCACGTGGTGACGTGGGGGAAGGAAGAAAGGGTTCGTCCTCTCTTTTTGCCGGTGGCGGGCCTAGTGTACAGACCTCATTAGAGCCCAGTAATCTAGTAGTGTTCTCTCTCCCTCGTTCTCTCTGCCTCCCCTCCTCCCTGGTAGAAGCCACTAGACGAGCACGTTAATAAAGGCTGGGAGTTGTGACGACATGTTTCTCGTGTTATGATTTTTTATCGGAGTTTTAGTACCGTGAGTATTGCAACGTAACACACCGCCTTCTAGCACCCATATGATAAAAAGGGGTGGGGGCTTGCCATAAAGGCAATAGAGTTAGGAAAATCATATAGGTGCTAGGGCTTGACGTGACTAGCCGATTGATCGGAGGGGGCCTCTCCGACCGCCCGTCTAGCCCAAGATAGGGCCAAAGTGGAGTATTGCATGTCATGAACTGCTCATCCACCTGGGCTCTATCCTTAAGCATCACGGGTCGCCACCAACGGAGTGTATTGAGTATTACTTAAGTAAGTATGTAAGTAAAGTCGTCGGGGCCGCCTAATGTCGGTATCAGCCAGACAGCAAGGGAGTGTATCCCATTTCCACATGCTCTAGAACAAGGAGATTGTTTCAGTGTCTGAGGTGGAGCGCCACCCCTATCACCAGCTCTTTACTTTACCGCATAGATCCTTTGCTACTCATTCGCTGAGTTGGCGAGGGCTGGTATCGAACCAGGAACCTTGTGATTCCTAGCCGAACCCTCTACAGACTGAACTAAACCAGCGCATATATATATATATATATATATATATATATATATATATATATATATATATATATATATATATATATATAGTTTGGTCTATTTATAGATATAAAGTTCTTAACATCGGTGATGGGCATATATATCTAATCGTACCATAGACACATGTGTTTAGTGACTGTCAGTTTATCCCAATGTAATCATCAACACAAAACTTGTCTATGCTATTCTAACTTAGATTTATATGATCTATCACTGATATATATATATATATAATAATATATATATATATATATATATATATATATATATTACAATTTGATATATCTATGAATAAAGAGTGCCAAACATGTGTTACAAACAAGATGGTGACATCTCCACACTAGACGGCAAGCCCCTGAAATTAGTAAACCAGTTCTCTTCATTTACAAATATAGCAACCAGCATTGTTGATTTATATATATATATATATATATATATATATATATATATAGAGAGAGAGAGATAGAGATAGATAGATAGATAGATAGATAGAGAGAGAGAGAGAGAGAGAGAGAGAGAGAGTTACAATATGTACTTTAATATATTTTTCTGGGTGAATAGAGAAAATAACCTCAAAATAGTTTCCGATGCTTTGACCTACAGATTTTTGTTTCTCTGGCAGTGGGGAACTCAATGGCCTCTGATGTCAACTTAATATCGCCTATCTCACAGGTCTCGTCGATTTAACATGAAATTTGTACAGAAGCACACACACAGACACACGCACACACACACACACACACACATATATATATGTATACGTATATGTGTGTGTGAGAGAGTAAGTGCGAGGGTATGTGTGTATGTCATTGAGAGTTTGTCTTTCTGTATTCATCTATCTATCTATCTATCTATCTAATGCTCATATGAGGTAAACCTTTGATCCGTGGATGTTAATCGAATATGTACTCGATATGAATATTTGACTATTACATTTAGTTTACTCTGTTGCCTGCAGTAGGGGGCTGGAAACGTGGACTTAAAATCTATGGCCATCACCACCGTTTCCCTATGAGATGCCGCTAGCAACAAATCGCCTAGCGGCAGATCTCAACATTAATGTCCAATAATATCGTGTTTCCTCAAAGCAAATGCTTTCAGGAAGATAACTATTTTACTTCTAAGCGCATATCTTTAAAAATCTACTTTTCACTCATCCCTTTCCTTGGAGGGAGGTAGCCCATTATAATACGTAGATACAAGTTTTGGTAATAATAAATAGTTTTTGAGTAACATAAACGTATTTCCAATTATCTACGGTTATATAGGTGTTTATCGTGTAATGGTCATCGTCGTAAGAAAGGGACACGGAGAAACGAGTTCAAGTCCTGGTGTACAATTTATGAGAAGTCATGAATTGTAAACGTACCAGTAACTTGGTTTTAAATAAAGTTTGTTAGATTTAAAACCGGAGGTGGTTAATTTTCCATAACCGTTTGGGGTTATGATTGACATTTTCGATGACCCCCAACTGACCTCCAATACAGAGACGTGAGAACAGTTAATTTAGTTGATCAGATAGACCCAGATTTGAAGGAGAGCAGACGCGATTGTCGTCTCTCCCGGGTTCGGTCTCTCCCCGCTGCGGAATCAAAAATAGGCTAAGAATAGATAAAAACTTGATCAAGCAAAAACAAGTATTGTGTAAATTATAAAGACAATGTTAAGCCCAGCCCAGAAGAAGAATTAAGAATGAAAGTCAACCCCCAGCAGAAGCCTAGATAGAAGTCAGTCCAGACCGAGGCAATGTAGACGAAGAAAGGTAAGCAGTAAGACGTTACCAAGTAAGATCTACCGTTTCTAATCTAATCCCTCTGTCTGTCTCTCTCTCTATTGTATAATAGAAGTCTCTCCCTCACGGTTTATATACCCGAGAATGTCAGAAGGGTATATATGACTATATAACACTGGACGAGGCTGTTTGAATTTCATATAGCGCTAATACCTTTACCAGCTATGGGATAGATAATAGCATAGACTGGGCGCTTTAACCGCGGTATGGTAACTGTTCTTTGAAAAGGAAATCCCTGAATAGAAGCGTGTTAAACTCCGCTTAAAAACTGACCTTGTATAGTAAATTGCTCGTGTGGAGGGAACAATAAATGGGCGTCCCATCGTGGTGTAATTGTTAGCTAACAACTTTGTGTATCAATAAACTTATGGTTGACCCTTCTAGCACCCATATGATAAAAAGGGTTGGAAGTTTGGCATAAGAACAATTTGAAGAATACTATCGAGATAATCATATAAGTTCTAGAGATTGACACATCCAGACGATTGATCGGATTAGGTCTCTAAGACCACCCGTCTAGCCCAACTAAATGCCTAAGTAGAGTTGCATATCACGTGATAACTTAGTACCACTCGGCCACCACGATTCTGTCATCAGGTATCTCGGATGACCACTCACAGTCAACGTGTGAACCAATAGGTGGGATTCTTATACCTCTGTGCCCCAAGGTCGCAAGTATGGGCCATCTTGCGAAGATCAAACCTGCTATTTAGTGATAATGGATTCTTGCTAACCAAACATGATGGCATAATTACCGGCTTTGGTATAAAAAATAGAATAAAATAAATTGGCTAGATCCGATAAATTTGCAAATTACTGAATTTCCATATTAAGCTTTCTGTTAATAAGAAATAATTGTAATAATGATGGCACTGTTGATATTGTGTTTCACTCCCATTCAAAAAACAGTATTATTGCGTTATTGGTAAATAGGGCTTAACATGCACAAATATCGATTGTAATATTTCATAATAAGCATATGGAGTGATATGTAGTACAATATAATGAGGAGAAATATTAAATTTAAAACTTGTAACTTAAATTTAGTTAGATACTATAACCCGCCCTAATGTCCAACCTCACTAAAGTCCAATCCCTCTTCATTATAGCAGGGTGGTATAAACGTGGTAGTGCCATATCTACGCCGTCGGGAACTTAAGTTCCTGGTAGGGCCAACGAAGATTGACAGGTTTTTCACCCAGTAGAATATATATGGTGAAGATTAAAAAAAACTGGTGGTTACTTTTGCGTCTGCTGAATAATCTGCGGCAAACAAGAGTGTCTGCATGCGGGGTTTTCAGGACTGCTTGCGTACTTCATATATCCATGATATTCCATCTTAATGGATAAAGGCGGCTCAAACCATCCCGGGTGAATGCTACCATAAGACAAGAGAAGATATAACTCAGACAAGGCCGGGGACACACAGCTTGAATGTAATAAATATTCAGAAGAACGGTATCAAAAGTAAATCGAATTATTACTAAATATATATTTGCAATTATGGTAGTCTGAGTTTCTCCGCTGATATAATCGATTCTTTATGATATCGGTGGCCAGGAAGTTCATAATAGAATAAAATTATTCAGGTATAATTTCAATTTAGTTTTAAGATAATCAAATTTTAGCTTGGCTCATTAAAATAATTACAATTTATATTGAAAATGTATGAATCCGTAGGCTAATGGGGGATACATTTGTATCAAACAAAAAAACTATTTATTATTTCAACATATCTTCACTTCCAATACACTTAATTTAGAGTTGGATGTAGAGCATTCACTTGGGAATCGCAAGGTTCCGAGTTCGATACCGGTCCCACCAACATTGCGCATGAATAGCATAGCTCAGTTAATATGATCTGTGCGATACAGTATTTGGGAGCTGATGGTATGTGTGATGCTCCACCTCAGTAAAAATAATTTCTCTGGTCTAGTCCCAAGAAAAGGGAATAGATTCCCTCGCTATTTGGCTGATACCGACAATAGACCACTCCGCAGATATATAAAAAAAAATAATCAGATAGCGGTGGTTTTATACATTGAGACTTTCAAATGAGAATTCAGCTAATAATTCAAGTGTGGTGTAGAATTGGTCCATATTGATGAAAACTCTTGTAGAAATTTATTTATGTATTAGTTGTTATGCCACCATGTGAATCTCACCTTTTTTCTAACTTCTCAAATCAACCTAAGAAAAAAGCATTTGCGCAGAATATATACACTATTAATACATAACCTATATACAGATAAAACTATGCTTCCACAGCTACTCCCCAAAATAAGATACTACAATCCCGGGTAAGGGTAGACCTGGGAGTAATAGCAATGAAGGTGTAATCCACTCTCCTAAGAGTTCTAGAATTGGAATAGATGTAGTTTAACATCAGATACAGGATACTATGACTCTCAGACACCACCTTTTAGCACATATATGATAAAAAGAATAGGGGTTTTCTCATAAGTGCAATAGGGACGTGACCAGCCGATTGATCGGAAAGGGCCTTTCCGAGAGAGTAAGGGCCAATACGGAATGTTCCATGTCGTACACTGCTCAGTCACCAGGATTCCATCGTTAACCATCACAGGTCGCCATTCACGGCCAATAGGTGTCCTCATTGAATGGGTGGTCTCATCCCTCTGCAGAGGTGCAGTCGGCATATTCTAGAGCCTAGAACCCACAGGACGGAACAATAAAGTAAAAATAAATCAATACACATATTTACCCTAATTATTTGTGTATAAAACGTACTTTTTCCACACTTATTTTTATCATTATTTCGGAAATCACTCGAATTAATCTTAAAATGTTTTTGCTGATTTTTAGTATAAAGTATTATCTCGAAAACACGGTTTTGGATACAGTACTTGATTCGTAGTTATTTTACTGTAAATTATATTACTTATACTAGCAAATATATGCACCCTCCGGGTGCAAGTAGTTAGGGTTTAATGTAATAAAATATTATATTAAATTAGAAAGGCTAATGAAACTAAATCAGAATGCAGATAAAAAAGATTTGAAACAGAGTGGGGTGTAATCGAAATATAGAACAACTGAAACTTACTCTTCCATCACTCCGGTTATTCATGCTAAACTTTTATAATTTAACTATTTAGTTAAAATAGGAAGTAAAAAATAAGATTACAGTTATTTCTTCTTGGTAATCGATTTCTTTTAAGATTTATCCACAAGATATTTGCTCATATTCATTAAGATAAATCCAAACAATTAGAAAGAAATAATACTAAGCACATATTTATTAAAAATCAAATTTTTAATATTAATATGCAAATTAGCGTTCCCGTTCACACTGTAAACCACTATTTTGTTGTTTATATAAATACAATTGCATGTTACCAGTATGTAGCTCCGGCCCACGCCGGGGGTCCAGTGGCTTCGGCCCTGGATCTTTACGAGTTAATAGCGTCGATCCCAGGGGGCCATCCCCCCAGGCAACACCTGCCCCCTCGATTTAAATGGGCAGGGCTGGGTTTATTGCCCAGTGCCTGAGGCGCCCCCTTGAGGGGGAATGCCGACAGGATCGACGCAATTTTTCACCCGCAACCCATAAACATCGGTTTGTTGGTGATCCAACGTTAATAGGGCTTTGTGCCTAACCCGTACAAGTGGGGTACGAGGTAAATACAATGTAGATCTGGTCAACGTCAGGGGTCCAGTGGCTTCGGCCCTGGATCTTTACAAGTTAATAGCGTCGATCCCAGGCAATACCTGCCCTCTTGAGGGGAATGCCGAAGGGATCGATGTAATTTTTGTTCTTTCCCACCCATGAGCTTCGGCTTGTGGGTGGGCCCACGTTAAAACGAGGCCTTGTGCCCAACCCATACAAGTGGGGTATGAGGCAAATACCTGTTGATCTGGCCAACGCCGGGGGTCCAGTGGCTTCGGCCCTGGATCTTTACAAGTTAATAGCGTCGATCCCAGGGGCTATTCCCTAGGCAATACCTGCCCCCTTGATTTAAAGGGGCAGGGCTGGTTTTATTGCCCAGCACCTGAGGCGCTCCCTTGAGGGCGAATGCCGACGTGATCGATGCAATTTTCTCCATCTGCCACCTATGAGTCTCGGCTTGTGGGTGGTCCCACATAAAAACGAGACCTTGTGTACAACCCCTACAAGTAGGGTATAAGGTAAACATATGTAGATAAGGCCAACAGTATTGATAATGTAAAACAATTCTGTTAATAATTGAGGTTTAAATACAAATCATGATGAATGTGACGTAAATAAGTAAGGGAACTGTGACTTGAGTAGTTATATAGTTTCGGTTACAGACAGACAAGATAACAAGATAACACACGATCTTCTTTTACAAACAAGTAAGCAGTAACGTAGGTGGAGGTGTAGGGGTGGCACCTTTGGGTCTGACTGTTCAGGCTGTATTGAAATAAAAGTGGTTTTAATTAACACTATAAACTGTTGAAAGACCTGTTGAAAGACCTTTCCGATTTCGGGTAATTAAAGGTACTAGCAAATATATGCACCCGGGTGCAAGTATTTAAGTTTGAATGTAATAAAATATTATATTAAATTAGAAAGACTAATGAAACTAAATAAGAATGCAGATAAAAAGATTTGAAACATAGAAAAACTGAAACTTACTCTTCCATCACTCTCGTCTTTCATTGCTATTTTTTCTAATGTAAGTATTTAGTTAAAAAAGGAAGTAAGAATAAACTTAAAGTTATTTTTTCTTGTTAATGGATTTCATTTAAGATTTATTGAAGAGATTTTTGGCTTATATTCATTAAAATAAAACCAAACAGTTAGAAATCAATAATACTGAGCACATATTTATTAAATTCGATTTTTTAATATCAATATGCAAATTAGCCTTCCCGTTCACACTGTAAACCGCTATTTTGTTGTATATATAAATATAATTGGATGTTATTCATATGTAGATATGGTTTAAATTAATAATGTAATACAATTTTATTAATTATTAAAAAGGTTAAAATAAAATCATGGAGAATGTGATGTAAATAACTAAGGGAATTGTAACTTGAGTAGAAATATAGTTTCGGTTACAGACAGAAAAACACACAATCTCTATTATAATAAGATGTCATATGTATTTAAGCGATTTTTATCTTGACTAAACAATAAATATTATCCAGTGATATATTCAAGGTTGTTTTATTATTACAGACAATGCAAAACCTATGAATGGATCCAGGGTGCATTCTTTTAATGCCGCAGCACCGCTGTGTGTGTGAGACGCCATATTGGTTGTTTTCATATAAATTTCAGTTATATTGCTGTTTTTAATCTGATGAGGCAATTCTTCCAAAAATATGTCAATCTACTAGCCAAACAATCAACCGGTTAATACACTTAGTTTTGATATCTGTCTTGATAATAAATTTCCAGTTCGGAGAGAAATATCAAAATAAAAGTTGTTCCATAATTAGAAATTCCATTAATTATTTTGAAAGTTTCACTTAGATCTCCTCTCATTTTCTTTCTAGTAAAGTAGTTAATCTTAGATTCTCGAATCTGTTTCTGTAACTATATTTTTTTCCTCTTTATATTACTTTTGTCACTCATCTTTCTCGGTGGAAGTAATAGATAGTGCTTTCCTGAATAGACAGAAGGAGAAACTGTGTAGATTTCAGCAATGAGAAATTGAAAGAGACTTAAATGACGAAATAAAATCCTATCATATACATTACCCACTCTATACTAACTAAATGCTTTGGTTTATTTGCTCAAAATTATACGATTTTAAATATCCCTATCCGATTATAATAATTTTGACATAATTATATATTTTCAAATACATTTTCTTCATAATAATAATTTGAACAGTTATATAGTTTGAAATATTTCCTTCCATATACTAGGAATATATTAGATGCTTGGTGTAATTAATAGATTCGTAGGTAATGGACACGTCGACTTGAACTCAAATTCTGGACGAGGCTGTTTGCATTTCTCATAGAACTATTATCCTTGGGAAAGGTATGCATCCAACAACTCTCTCTCTCTCTCTCTCTCTCTCTCTCTCTCTCTCTCTCTCTCTCTCTCTCTCTCTCTCTCTCTCTCTCTCTCATGAATTGGTAAATATTAGAGAAAATTGGGCTCTTTAACCACGGCTAGGTAAGCAGTCTAGCAGGGGGAAAACCTGTTAAACTCTGCTTAATAGACTGACCTTGTATCACACGTGCTCGTGTGGATAGCTCGGTATATATATATATATATATATATATATATATATATATATATATATATATTTATATATATATATATATATATATATATATATATATATATGTATATATATATATGAGATATAGGACATGAACTGGTATTACCACGTTGGACCAGAGTGCATCTGACACTAATTATGTTAATGGGGTGACTCTTTATACTACGAACTCTACAACTGGAGCCTAATCACTGGGGACAATTTAGTGTCATGCCCAGTACAAACATTTTTCTGGGCACCATAAAAATTGATATAAGAAAAAATATCTCATTCTCGGATAAATATGGCTTTTGTTTTGTATAACAAACATTAAATGTTAGTTACATTCAGATGCAAGAGAATAATCCAATCATTCATACTAAGCCCTTTACAAATCATGTGATATAGGCTTCTTACTTTGAACTGAAAGTAAAGTAGATATTAAAGAGTTTGGCATAGCATCTCTTTCAATTGAGTTTCGTCGATAAGTATCGGAAGGTGAGTGGTAAGAAGGAAAATTTTCATAGTAAAGAAATGTCTTAGATGCGTTGGACATATGCCATTTTCTACCCCATTGAACAATAAAATTTAAGTCAGATGATAGAGCAGAGGCCATGTCAAGAGGTTTAAAGTATCTATGTAATAAGGAGAAGGAGAAAATAAAAGAAGGTATTTTAAAATGACCGAATATATCAATGAGTGACTTTTGATATTTCTTTAGCTGGTTGGTTGGCTATTCATTTTTTTGGCATATCAACCCTTGTGGGCTATTTGATGTCGAATCTTCTTTATATATATATATATATATATATATATATATATATATATATATATATATATTATATATATTTGTGTGTGTGATGTGCTTAAGAAATAATTTTCATTAACTTCATGTATATTAATAAGTACTAGTGGTTGATCCTCAGCAACTGTCTTCTAACACTAAAGGGGTGTGTGTGCTATAAGAACAATTTGAAGAATACGGACGGAGCAATCATATAATTGCTAGGTTTAGACATTACCAGTCGATTGATTGTAAGGTCCAAAGTGCAGTGTTATATATCATGAGGCCACTTAGTACCCGGGTCACGGATCGCTAAGCTAGCACGATCCTGTACTCAGGCATTATGGATTGCTACCCAAGACCAACACGTCATCCCATTTGGGGGGGTCTTACACCGCTGCATATATGCAATCTCCCTATTCTACTGCACCAACCGACAGAGTGTATGGTGTCTGAGAATTACTGATACGCCTTTTATTTTGTAAACTGTGCACATATTTATTGGTATATGTATCATTTACTTTGAAACATCTAATCTTGCATACATTGAAACATTGAAAAGGTAGGAATCTTCCATCATTCCAGCTATGAGTTAAATAGTACCACTACTGTTATTCTACAAGGATGACTTTGGCATTAATTAACCCACGATGACTGATATACCATTAAACAAAGAAACCAAACCTCGATGATATATAACGGGTAGGATGTGGCATAAGGTCAATTTTTAATAGTAAGATTTCTGGATTTAAATTCAATCTTATTTTCCTATTTGAAGCTTTGTCGTACCAAGGTGAAAGAGCCCAGCCTGAACTGCAATTTTCCATAGCTGTGTGTAGAAGTTATGAATTCACCCATGGATTAAACCCCGAAGTTCTAGTATATAATATGGTGTCTGAGTAATACTGATACGCCCCTTTTTTTAGAACCGGTGCATATATTTATTTGTGTATGTTATACTTTGCTAGCTAAATTAAGTGAACATTTAATCCTCAGTAAATTAAAACACATATTCAGATTGTTGCAATCTTATTTCTGTCAGTGTATTTTGGAGTTTGCAGCTGTGTGTTTATTAATAGTATCATGTTAAATTTCCCGTAAAACGTTCGTGACTTACATGTTGTTTCCACGTGTTATATGTACATATAAATGTACTTTGCAGTTAAACATGCCCGATTGAAAAGAAAGTCTGTTAAATGAAGCAATTATCTTTCTATAAATCCTACGTAAGAGAGATTCAAGGAAATATAATTAGAAAATCATTACAGGACATCACACTCAAATCTTGCTTGCTAAAATGTTATATTAAAAATTTATAAAATGAAACATTTTGAACCGCGATTCATAGAGTATGTTGTAAATACAGAACAGCCCAAAATTGAATTATCCACTCTAATGTATTTATATCTACCGAACCCCTCCGCACAAGCAGGATGTGACACAGGGTCAGTTTTTTATAATGTGGATTCTAACCGGTTTGATGTCAGAGTCTTTCCTCGTCTAGATTGGTTGCCATACCAAGGTTAAAGAGTCCAGTCAGCTCTACACTTAGCTAGAAGGAGAGACGTTGGATGCATACCTTTCCCAAGAGTATTAGTGCTATTGGAAATACAAACAGTCTCGTCCAGTATTTGAACTTGGAAGTTAAACATATCCATAAAAAAGAAAGAGAGTTAAATGAAACAATTCTCTTTGACCAAATTCTACGTAAGAGCGATTTAACGAGAATAAGATTTTTTTTAAATCGTCGAAGCACATCATACTGGAATCTTGCTTGCTAAACCGTCAAATTAAAAATGTTGAACCCTAATTCATGAAAAGGGAGTCATCGTGGTGTAGTGGCTAAGGTGCTGTACTGAGACATTGCCATAAGCGAGTTCCAACTTCAATCACACTATTACATTCAATTTCCGATTAAGATCCTTGAAAATAGTATGTACCCTTCCAGTTATTAGTTAAATTGTACCACTACTATTCCTCTACAAGGATGGATTTTGGCATAAACTGACTCAGGAAGGTTGATATTCCATTAGATAATGAAACAAAACAAAATTGATTCATGGAATACAAGGTGGGTTATAAAAGTATCGATATTGAAGCTTTTTACCAAAATAGAAATGAACAATGAATGGAACGTAATTTTTTTTAGAATACAAGGTGTGTCATAAAATTGCCGAGTTTGAAGATGTATTTACCAAAATAAAAATGAACAATGAATGGAACGATAATTTTTTCAGAATACAAGGTGTGTCAAAAAGTACAAAAATCTCAAAACTTTTTTGACACACCTTGTATGTTCTCAGTTCAGAACAATCTCCTCGCAAAAAATGAGTTCTATTTATAATTTTAACACGCGTAAATTTCACGAAATACCAATGAATGCAAACGTTTCAAGGACGTTTACAAAGTAATTACAAACATCCTATTGGTCTATGTTATTTAAAATCCAAGTGGCGATTTCTGGCATAGTGATGTTTCTTAACTGTAGTAAGAGAGTTGAAATTCCAATCATGCTATTACGTTCACTATGGAACTAATACCCTTGGGAAAGAATGAACACATTTATCTCCCATGTATGGTTTGAATAGTCCGTTAATTATCTTCTGCGAGAATATCTTTGACTTTAGATAACCCATAAAGGTTGATATGCCATTAAACAAAGAAACCAAACCAAATAAAATTCAACAGAGTGGGAGGGTTTTCAGTTTGTTATTTTGATTTTTCTATTAGATTAGATAGATGATAATATAAAGACAAAACATTGTTCCAATAAATCAAATAAACTCACCAATTTGTAATTCTCTGTATTATGTGCTGCATAATTCGCATATGTTTAAGAAACTTTATTGCAAACATAATCTGTAGATAAACAACATCCAACTCAACCAATTATCGTGAAGCGCTGGGTAAGATCATTAGATTTGCAGGTGATGCTATGCGTGAATTTAAGGAATTTTCACAGTTCTATGTCTGAACATAACGTAAACACTGGCTCATGTGATATTTATAGAGAGAAGTCCAAAAATATGGTAATTGTTCAAAGAGTGAGAAAATCCAAAAGAGTAAGAGGACAAAATGTTGAAAAAAAAAGATCATCGAAGGTAAGGAATAAATGATTTGATTTCAACACTTTCCAAGAATTCCCTAATAACAAATAAGTGTATTGTACTCAATTCACCGTATTTCAAGAATCCAACCGCCCCCTTATCGCACCCCCCCCTAAAAAAAGGAAAAATAACAACGAAACAAAACGAAAAGTTTAACATAAACACCACGGATCCTGTTTATGGAACCTTCCCTTTTACTCAAAAAATCCAAATAGACACTGTGACCAAAGTTCAAATCCTGCACGAAGCTGTTTCACTTCCTGCTAATGCCGTTCGGTAAGTCCTTGTTTAGCCTTGATTAACCATCAAGTCCAGGAAAAAGAAAACTGTCTAAAATAACATGTTAAAAAGCCTAAAAACACTTCAATACGTTAAAATGTCTAAAAACTACTTCAACAATATCAAAGCCTAAAAACACGCCAATAAATTAAATAGTCTATAAAATGCGTCAATAACTTCAAGCCCTAAAAAAAACATGATAAAAAGTTATAAAGCCTTAAAAACACTTTTAAAAATTTAGAAAATAACGAAAAACAAATACAAAAATAAAAGCTCAATAGGTTCAAATGTCTAAAATAACGCCAATAAGTTAGCCAGACTAAAAACACTTCAAAAAGTTTTTAAAAAAGCCGAAATTAACAAAAAAAAAAACAAAAAAAAACGGATAAAACATTTCAAAAAAATTAAATCTCTGGAAAAAAATAAGAACAATTCAATGAGTTTAAGAAAAAGCCTAAAAAGACACGTCAATAATTCTAACGACTAAGAAACACGTCCATATTTTCAAAAGTCTAAAAAACACTTTTGAAAATGAAAAAGCCTAAAAAACACTTAAATAAGTTAACATTTTTATAAATATATAAAATGTTAAAAAGACGTAAAAAACACAACTACTTCAAAGGCTCACAAAACACTTTAAGAGCCGACAATTATTTAATTTAAAAATATCTAACATAGCTTTCACTTTGAGGAAATATCTAATTCCTTAGCTCAATCTACAAATAATGTATAAATGAGTTACCGAATCAAAACAAAATATCTTATTTCATCTCTATATCGTTTATATAAAATCAGCTTTAAAGAAAGAACGGTGGAGTTAAGTGGCTTACACTAATAAAAATACTGACTTACGATTAGACCATATGGAAAGTACCATTTTACACGAGAACACTGCAGTTAAGAAACAATCATATTCAGTGATACATAGATGATCTCAAAAACCTGAATCCAGTATGCCAGACAAAGTAAAGCTAAGTAGATTTTTAGATGGAAGAAGAAATGATAGAAAATACGAGAATAAAAATGGTGATGTACTAAACTTTTGGAACTGTCTTCTTTCCAAGCAGCCAATCAGATAAAGCTGTCATTGTTTCTTATGTAAATAACATAAATTATTTATTACCCAGTGGAATATCCATCTGTCGTGTTCAATTTTAGCCTCATGTGTACCAGTAAGAGTTCCTCCTGCCAAATGTTCATCGCTTCTGAATAATTCTGTATGTTGCCTCATGCTCATTGCATATTGTGTATTGTGACTTTTCTTTATTGCGGATTAGTTTCTTATATTTCGAAAGTTTTCATTTCGTTTTCCCTCCTCCGAGAAAAGTTTAATAATGTGTGTCTTACTTGTTTGGAAAGTAAGATCTGTCACTTATTTATTGTGGTGTATAATTGACTTATATTTACTAAATTGCAAATTCATTACATTAAGCGTTTCCTTAACTTTTATAACGTAATACAATAAGCAACTTATTGAAGCTTTAGATACTTTTCGTTGACTTTTGAGAAAAATAGATTGGCTTATTTGATTTCTTCAATTGAGTTGGCTTATTGTAATTTCTTTTTAGTGTACCGTGTGCCGTCTAACAAATGCTGTAAAGATGTGAATATATGATAGTTTTATGAAGCAATGTCGGAAGAATAGGGTGGGTGAAATTAAATTAGCATAAAACGATTGAGTGATTATTCGATTTTAAAGGCATGTCATTGTATCTTATATTGCATCAGGGGGTTTGCATAAAGAAATAAAAAAAACGCAGTATGTTCCGTTCGGTTTACTTTATTCTTGCTGGGGAATGGGAACACGTTTAGAAACAATTAATTAATTTTGTAAAAGGAACATAAATAGAAAAAATAGCCACCTTATTGAAATAAATTTTGGTAAAAGACACACCTTGAATCCCCGTGTATATATAAATTGCAGCAGCAGTAGCAGCAGCAGCAGCATTTGCGCCACTAGCGATTTAAGGTGGGGTGGCCAATAAATAAGCCGGTCAAAAGCATTTAAAATCATTCACTGTCTTGATAGGATGACCTAGAAAGAACAGCAGATTTCTACTGATGGCTTATTACAGACTTTAGATTAACGACGACAACAATGGCTAGGTGAAAAAACAACACACCCAACAAAAAGAAAAAAAAAGAAAATGGGTCAACACTGTCTAATTTCGTAGTAGCATTTGCAAAACACGCCCTAAACCATTACAAAGCTACAAAGTTTCCATAAGATATTCCAAGATCCGACGGAAAGAGTTGTAAACCTGTCATATCTGAGCAGATGACTCAGTGTTAGTTTTGTACTAATGGCGATTCTTCTTAACGCAGCAGAAGCAGAGTGAGACGTAAAAGGATGTCAATTTAATGATTGGTTTGAAGTGTACGCTGTACAGTACGATGACTGATAGGTTAATCTGTCTTATTTTAAAAAAAATCTATTATTACTAAAGTATGAAGCACACTTAAGAAATGAACATAATTCAAAATCAAAAAACCTAGCCCCTCCCCCCAAAAAAAACAACAACATATGTCCCTAAGACTATATGAGATGTTGTCTGAAGTAGTAGTGCTCAATCATTACGTTGTGTATATTTTAGAATTAAATTGAAATATGTACACAGCTAATTATAAAAGAAAGTGATGAAGTGCAGATTCATCATCATCATATTACGCTATTAGGGGGCCTTGGATAATTAAGGTTCGAAAAATGATCAGTTTTGGTAAACTGGGAAGTCCTGTTGACAATATCAGCACAATATATTGCTAAACCTACGTGGATGCTTTGTGTGATAGGAGGTAAGTGACCTTAAAACTGCTTCTTCTGAGAAGCTGCTTCAAGGACTTTAGGACAGCACTCAGTATCGTTGTATAGTTCCCATATAGCTTATTTCAAATCATTTCGTTAAAGCTTTAGTTAGTTAACTTTAGAGAAAAGAATAGATTGGCTTATCTAATTCAATTTGCTTAATTGTAATTTGGTTTTTGCGTACCGTTTGCCTTCTAGCAGTGTTATAAAGACGTGAACATATGATAATTTACAGAAGCAAAGTCGGAGAAAAAAAGTGGATGAAATGAAATTAACATACATAGATTGAGTGATTGATCGATTTTAACGACATGCCATTGTGTCATGTATGGCAAAGAGAAATAAACAATTACGCACAAATCCAGTGTTGTGTTTCGTTTTTATGTTGGATGATTGAAACCAGGTTTAGAAACGATTTTTTAATTTTTGAAAGGAACATAATAAAAAAAGAGCCCCACTAAAAATAATCCAAAAAGAAAACGAAAGAAAGGTGTTACATTTGTATAATATTAGTAGTTGTCATTAGGGGCTGAAACATAAACACGCTCAAAACTATTACAAAGACACAGACAGCTTTCATGAGATATTCAAAGATCCAATCAAACGAGTAGTAAATCTGTCACATCTGAGCAGGTGATCTATTGCCAGTTTTACACTGCTTAATGGTGATACTTAGTGGCGCCGCTGAAACAGAGTAACCAATAAAATGTCAAAATAATTATAGTATTGTAGGGTGACCGATAGGTCAGCGGCTCCGGCGTTGAATTTAAATGCAAAATTGTCCTTTCATTTTATTTGTTGGGAATTTAGTATACGTTTAGAAAATAATTTGTTTTCAATCCATAATTACTAAAGTATGGAGGGGCACTTTGAAAAAGGTAGAACATTCAAAATTAAAGACCCCTCCACCAAAAAAGAAATATATATATATATATATATATATATATATATATATATATATATATATATATATATATATATATATATATATATATGTGTAATATAGTGAAACAAATTTAAAAACACAGGTTCAAATAAAATGAGTGATATTAATTCAGCCAACGCTGCCGTGTTTCAATCTGTTTAGTAGATCGTCTTCAGGGCTTTTGTTGATATAAGGAAAAGTAAAATTTATCACAGAATAATAAGGAGACTGTTATAGTTTTTTGTTGATCAGTTTGTTTAAAAAAATGTTTTGAATGGAAAATTAGCGCTCTTAGAATTGTTCGGAATTCATGAAACGCTGGGATAAACGGTTTTGAAAGATGACATCGATCATTCCCTAACGTTGTGTGTGTGTGTGTGTGTGTGTGTGTGTGTGTGCGAGAGAGACAGACAGACAGACAGACAGACAGACAGAGGGGGAGAGAGCATGTATGGAAATGTGAGTAGACTAATCGTTGTCGTTGGGTGTCTGTGTGACCGTGACACACACACACACACATATATATATATATATATATGTATAGTCATCCACAGACTTATCAAGTCTCTTCAGTATGGCTAGACATTTTGTAGCTACCTACAGCCGAGATAGAAACCCGATAGATTCATCATCAGTAGGACAGTTTAACCGCTTGGCTATCGTCAGCCACAGAATGCGAAGGAGGTCTTAACTGTTTTAATACACACATATGTATGTATGGAAAGGCTTCTATAAAGTGATCCATCCCTTTTATAGGAGTGCGTTGCGTTTACGCTTTAGTTGGTGGTCGTCAGCAAAATCCTCTCAAAAGTGCTCAACCCCAAGGGGATGGGGAGCATATATAGTCATCCACAGACACGTGTTTCGACTTATCAAGTCTCTTCAGTGTGGCTAGACATTTTTATGAGCTACCTACAGTCGGGATAGAAAAAGGATCGATTCACCATCAGGCGTACAGCTTAACCGCTCGGCTATCGTCACCCACAGAATGCGATGGAGGTTTTAAATGTTTAATACACACATCTGTATGTATGTAAAGGCGACCATAGAGTGATCCATCCCTTTTATAGGAGAACGTTGTGTTTAAGTACACACACACACACACATATATATATATATATATATATATATATATATATATATATATATAATACTAAAGCTGAGATTTTCAACTTTTGATCCCTAAAGGCTTTTTTGCAGGTGACCTTACTTAGTATTCCTAAATATTTGAAAAAATTCCACTTTAATTGGTTCTAATTAGTCGTAATTTGCAATTAACTCAAAAACTAACCCATCCCTTTCTTTACATTATACATAATCTCTTTCCCCTCTATATGGGGAGTGAAAGAGATCGTAACATGTAAAATATCAGCACCCCCCTTTCAACACCCTCTAACTCTCGGTAGAGTCGCCCCTTCCCTTTCTTTTTACAGGCTACAGAGAATAACTTTTGTTTTGTTTTAATAAAACAAAAGTTCTTTTTACGCTCAACTAAAATTGAAATCATGCTTTAAAATAGATTTTTTTAAATTACTTTAATTATTAATTTATAGAGTCATATTTGGAATACATGTCTGATTTAACATGATTATTAAACTTACTTTAAAAAATTTTCATTTTGGGTAAAAAAATGTAGTTACATATTTAAATATTATGGAATTTTATTCAAATGTTGACTCCACCCCACACACCGTTTAAGTGAAAGTTTTCTTCAGGCTTTTAACTAAAACAAATTATTCAATATAAAAGAATTCATTGCTGAATAACGTGCTAAAAATCTCATTCAAATTGGATATTTCTTGATTTTTGGTAATTTATCTCTCTTAAATCTAAAACGGTACAAGTTTTTCATTACTAAATCAGAATCAATCAACTTATTTGATAAGTAGATAAATTGTCTTTTTTTCCCTTTTCCGAAAAATTAAAATAATTTAAGCTGCGAAATAATTCAAATCAGCTTATTTTGTTATAAAATAAAGATTTGTGTGTTAAACTTGCAAATCGTCGTCAAAATTAAAACGGAAACTTATTTGGTGGTGTTCCATGACAGTTTAACTACAGTGTATGAATGACCTTTTTTGCGAATTAGGTTACGGTTTAGGGGTTTGGGGATTAAGGTTGTTTTTAATTACGTATTGCTTAAAAAAACAAATTACTGTACATTTAATTGACCATTAAAATTAACTATTGAATCCCATTAGTCTCAGTTGTTTAGTATTGCAATGTATAATTTCAATTAAACATGTTCTTAAAGATATTTTTCAACATTAAATGTATAGTAATTTGGGTTTTTTAAAAGCAATCTATCTATCTATTATCTATTACCTATCTATCTATTCTATTATTATATTAAAGCTGAGATTTTCACTTTTCAATCTCTAAAGGTTTCTTTTCCTGATGAGCTTAATGACATGGAATTTATACTAAATTATTCCTTAGTTTTAGGATTACTAAAAGTTTGAAAAAAACCCACTTTAATTGGTTCTAATTAGTCGTAATTTGCAATTAAGTCAAAAACTGACTCATCCCTGTCTTTACACTCTGCATAATTCACTTTTCCTCTCTATATGCGAGTGAAGGGGCGATGGGATAGTGATTAACAGAGACACTTTTAACAAGTCACCACACGTAATAAAATTCCAATGTCGATTTTCATCTAAATTAGGTCAAACTAGATATACTCAATTATTTGAAAAATCCGTGTTTTTTTAATACAATTCTGATCCTCACGTTTGAAAAAAAAAATTACCAAAAATCAGGGAATTATCCGATTTTAATGAAATTTTCAGTGTTGATTTAGCAATGAATTAATGTTATAATGCATCAGTTATTTTATTTCAAAACTTTCTGATTTTTTTCAGGTCACTTAACTTTACCTCCCTATTTATGGGGTGCAAAATATCGGTGTGGTATATGTGATTGATACTATTTTCTGCATAAATAAAAAGACTAAAGACAGAAGGTGTGAATAGAAGAAAAAAGTTTTTTTTAAAGAATCTGCTCGGGTATAAAATGAAAATAAAAACACAAAAATAATATTTGGAGTACTATTTGGATAATCTTTGCGGAGTTCCGTCCTGGCTTCTTGCCTCAAAAATTGCTAGCCGGTGACTGCTGAAAAAAAACACCAGCTACGAAGCGGTGTAAAAAACCTAGGGTTTAGGATTTGGGGTTAGGCTTGGGTTTGGGGTTTAGGGTTAGTTTAATGAAAAATACATATACAGGGTCACCCAGAAAAACAGAACCCACAAACTTTGTAATAAAACTTAATTTTAACTAGAGGGGTTTAGGGTTAGGGTTGGGTTTTCATTAGAAAATGCCCTAAGTTGGTTCTTTTTATTTTTTTCAAATGATACCGCTTCGGCTACAGACTTCAATAATAGCTGGAGTTGTTTTTCCAGCAGTCAGTGGCTAGCAGTTTTTGAGGCAGGAAGCCAGGGCGGGACTCTGCAAAGATTAACATTATTTTTATTATTCAGACTATTGTCCTCAGCTTCATTGTTATCTGTACAACGTTTCGGCCGATGTGCCCTCCGGCCTTCTTGAGGTATTTCTTGTCGGACTCGGGAACCTTCTTGTAATTGGGAGCCATCACCCTTTGAACCTAACCCTTTATTCAGTCCACGAGGGTATTCATTCAACTAACCATAGCTGGGGTACAGGTGTTAAGCTGTGTTAATTATTATTCTATGTTACTGCTACCCCTGACCAGGATTGAACCTGCAGTCTAGAGATAACTGGAATTTAGAACTGTCTTAACCTAACCCCTTTATCTACTAGGATATGTGTTCAATTGGACAATCCAGTGTGAATTTTTTTCAATCGCAAAAGTTACAATTTATTTTGAAAAAACGGATTTTAAGTAGCGTCTTGGCAGGCATCTTGATCTAAATTGACCGAAAAAATAGTTTTAAATATATCAAAAATAAATTACATGTGTAATATTATTTTCCTTTTTTTTACTGATGCTGATTATGTTACTACTTTTCGACTTAGACAAAAATGTGACCTTAAATAATTGGTGTAATAAATTTTAATTCGTTTTTAAAATGAAAAGCAGATTATATTTTGGTAGATCCTACTCTTTTCCCTAACCCCAATCATCTAGCGAGAACTTAATGGATGACCCAACGTGTCACGTTATGTCTATTATATATATATATATATATATATATATATATATATATATATATATACTTCCCCATAGCTACATGAGGTTTAGTCTGAAGGTATCAAGTCTGAATCTTTGAATCGGGTATATTTCAGAATATACAGGTACACAGCTTAGGTAATTTAGAAAGTGAGGGACTTTAGACGTGGCAATGTACCGTAGATTAACTAGTGGTAATTCTCCGTAATCTCTGATCAGTTGTCTTTATATCTTTTGATCAGCAGTTTCTGTCGATACACATGATTATGGAAATGCAGCACATCCATACTCACGATATTTGATTTTAGTTTTGTTTCTTTGTTCAATAATATTGTGTTAGTCTAACAGTTATTCTAAGGTTAAGGACTACAAATAAACGAATGTAAACTTTTATCTCTAGAGGTTTATTTATAACAAAATAAAAAAACGATAAACAATATAAATATCCTTCCTATATATAGATTCAATTTTGAAAGATTTACAAGTCTAATAGTGTGGGAATAAGGCTATCTGGTATCTTCTATTATCTATCCTCTCTAAGATGAGTTCTTTCGACCTTGTCAAGGATCTGGTCCGATGGTGCATTTGAATTATTAGCGCCAAACTGCTTGGCGCAACATGTCACTGCTATGTTCAATTACAGAAAGGTCTTAACTTCATATATAAAAGCAAATGTATATTACGGACCCAACAATGGAATATCAACCTTTTTGTATTAATTCATGCCAAAGCCATCCATGTATAAGAACAGTAGTGATACTATTTAACCCATACTTAGGGGTTATATATTTATACTTTCCCCAGGGGTAATAGTGTGAAATTGAACATAATAACGTTACTTGCGTTGGAACTCACCTACTATAATGTCGCACTCCAGCACGTTAGCCAGCAAGCAAGAGGGGTTTTACCTCATCATATTTAGCTTGCAAGAATATTTTTCCTAAAATGAAAAGTTCAATGCTAGGATTTGATGATTTGAATACGTTTAAATGTAATACGACTGCATGGCTTCAACCCACATGAAAATGGGTGTTTTAAAGGCGCTTCGAGCAATAAAATATCTCTACTGAATGCCAAAGGCATTTTCTTAAAATTAACTACATTTAGATTATTGTGGAATCTCGAACCACGTTAACAGAGACAAAGACGAATTGAAGAGATAACGACGAATTCACACCTGGGGAAGGAAAAGGTCAGTCATGTGGTAACATAAAAATACCACTCAATTTATTATCGATGTTGCATCCTCCCTCTTGACCGGTCTAAAACAGGAAGACGTGAAGTCTGATTCTCGAGCGGACGAAGGAATATCGATTGTTTGATAAATCGTACTCCATCCCCAATGAGGTTTGGGTGCAGTTTTGCTAGCTCTGACATTTAGCTCTCTACTTGTCGCTCTGCTAGTATCTCACCCACGCTTTTCAAAAACCTCTAATTCTCGTGGGCTTACGTTTCTCGAGCGTACCGAGTGAGTCTTCGTGATTGACTCTCTGTTGTCGGTCACACAGCCGGGCATCAGGTTAACTAATGGTAGATGTATGCCACTTCATTATATTTCGTAGCTTGTTCATTTCTGTCTTGGTAAGTGTAGCTTGAATTTCGATATTGTTCAGCAGACAGTGTATATTATGATTAACAGCGAACGTGAATATTAAGTCCTCGGGCTATTGAAAAAAGATATGTTAGAAGGTGTTGTTGCAATAAAAGATGTTAGATTGTATTAATTCCTGGTGTAATGATACATTCTTTTTTTAAATTGTGTAATGATTTTTTAGACATATTATTAGATATATAAATCCTGAAAGAATTATTAAAGCATAAAAACAAATTTCCTTAAGAAGTTGCTTACAGAATATTGTTCTTCTTTTAAATTAATTTTAAATAAGAAGCTTCTTTTAACTTAAATCCATGGTAAAGAAAACAATGAATGAATTCAAAACATAAAAACAACGCTCAACTCGTTCATTACACATTAATATCAATTGACAGACACGTTCTAATCGTGCAAGAAGAGACTAATGTCTTGCATGAATGAAAAGATTAATGCAATGAATCTAATTGATAGAACTACAATATGTCAAGAACAACGCCTGGACTTTCTTAATTACAAATGATTCAATAGTCATCATAATCATTATCTTTATCAAGTCTTAGATGCAGGAAGGAATTGCTTTGACTCTCTCTTACCATATCTATCTATCTATCTATCTATCTATCTCAGTCTGTTCCTATCTACCTATCTATCTCTCTATCTCACTCTATCATATCTATCTATCTATCGGTCTATTAATATTTCTCCCTCCCCACTCTCTCCCTCTCTCTCTCTCTCTCTCTCTCTCTCTCTCTATATCTATATATATATATATATATATATATATATATATATATTGTTTTGTTGTTCAATGGCATATTTACCTCCATGAATTATTTAATGCTAAAACGATCGTCATTGAAGAAAACTAAAGGTACGTTTTAACTTATAGTTGAGCAGTTAGTGGGTTTTACTTTTCCTCAGGAAATTTGTTCAAAAGTACACGTAATTACGTGAGTGGAGTCCGAACTCGTTTACAACAATGTCGTAGTTCATCACGCTAGACATTACACCACGGGAACTTCCTCCCATATTATTTAGTTCCCGATAACATTTTTTATTTCCTAAATTGAAAATCTCAAAGCTAGGATTTGATGATGTGAAAAACATTATGTGTAATACGATGGCACAACCTCAACCGTAAGCAAAATAGGTTTAAATGATGCTTTGACGAATGGAATATTGGCTGGAACACGTGTGTTGGATGCCAAGGTCATTTTTGGAAATTAGCATTTCTATAGTCTCGAAGCAAGTTGGCAAAGACAAATACGAAATGATACTATCATTAGTACTATTTAACCGATAGCTGGGGGACAGAGGACTTCATACTTTTTTCAATGGTATTAGTCCTAAAGTAAACGTAATGTTGTGACTGGAGTTCGAACTCCCCTATACTATGATGTCACATTCTCGCACGTTAACCACTACGCCATGGGAAGTTTTCCGACTTTCTGCTTGACCGACAACAATGATTCTACCAAGAGAACTCTCATGGTAAGTGCGAGAAACGTCACACGATAGTTTTTAAAAGGGCCAATCACGTAACCAGTTAGTCACCAGTAGATGACAAGTAAGAATATCAAATGTGGAAGATAGTTAAACCTTCCCTCCTATTGGAGTCAGTTACGATTTAAGGTACTATAGGGTCTTTACTTCATCAACTAAGAAAGTATCGCTCCCCATCTTTATAATTTGAGGCCGGTCAAGAGAGAATCTGAAAAGCACTAATAAAGTGAATGTTATTTGTCAAGGACCAAGTGTCTGACTGTTTCAATTTTCGTGAACTCGTACTCATCTCTCCATCTCATCTTTGTTTCTGGTAACTAACGTCAATCCGACAATGTGACATACTACATTTTATATTCATAGATTATCTCATACATTTGGATCGGCACCATATCTATGCACAATTCAGTAAATAACCATAGTAAGCCGGTACTTTCCCCAAACATTTGGTCATTTACGACCAGGGATGTGTTATGAATATAAACCTGATTCCTGTCGATCTGTCTCCAATTCATTATCTCTGCATTGTACTAAAAGGGTTAGGGTCATTGAACACACCCATGCCTCCTGGGGCTGAGTCGATGGAACATGCAATCTTTGCACTTTCTAACACGCAACTATGCACGTTTAAAAAGGTCTTCGGTAGGATTCACTTCTCGCAGAAGTCGAGGTAGTTGCAGCATAAACAACCTGACATCCAGTAAAGCGAGTAATGTACACAACGGAATTATCGATTTTTAAATACTGAAAAGGATGTAAATTTACCCCACAATTCAAAAGGATATAGTTTAAAATCTTGCTAGCCATTGTTTACAATTCGTATAGAAAGTTAGAAAATCATCATCATCATCATCCTCATCATCATCATGCCATCACGGATTCCCTTGACTCACTCTATCTCTCTCTGTCTTTTTGTCTCTCTGTCGCCTTGTCTCTCTGTCTCTTGCCCTCCATCCCCATCGGTCATCACTATTGGCAAATCATCTAGACGGCATCCCGTGCCAGCACTGATTTGATGAATATAATTTTTTCTTTGCTTGTCGACCAACACTGGTGTATCCTGGTGTAAGAGTCTATAGGTGAACGTCCCTTATGAGTTCGTCTTTGATTCTACAGCAGTAGTCAGTATGTTTAACTTGGATGGTTTATAAAATTGAGGGCAAATAGCTGCACAGCTTCTGTTTTGTAGGGGGGATACTTCCTTAATATGTTTGTAATTAACAAACTTGAATCCTTAGTTTCAACGAGATACATCCATGAATAATGCCCTATTGATCTTTTTTTAAAAGCAGTTCCGTCGAGTTTATAGTTTCGGTACATCTGATTACAATAATATATGTTATGAGTGGAACTGTTCGATGTAATTTTTTTCTTTGTAGTTAATATTATGAAAGGGCTGTTGAATTTGTTCGTCGACTATGTAGTTGGAGAATTCATTGTTGATAAGAGTATGTTTAGTATGTTTAAGTTCAGAATAGATTATTGTTTATGAGAATATTGTTTTAAATTCGACGAAACTTCTTTAAGAAAATCTGTATAATTGATTCTTCCACTTACCCCCAATAATAAAGTAAAAGTATGCCTATATTACCCAAAGTTGTAAGCGCGTGGTGTAATAGTTAAACCCATAGAAGATAGACTCGTCGCCCCGTGTTCAAATCCTGGATGTGGTAATTGCATTTCACTTAGCGCTAATACCCTTGGGAAAGGTATGAATCCTACTCTCCCTCCAGCTATGGATAAATAGTAGAGCAGACTGGGCTCTTCAACCTTGCTTAGGCAACCAGTCTAGGTGAAGGAAAACTCTTAATTCAAACCTATTGAAATTGACCTTGTGTCACATCCTGATCATGCGGGGTATATATATATATATATATATATATATATATATATATTACCCAAAGTTTAAAACCACCAACCTAATAATTTAATATATATATATATATATATATATTATATATATATATGTGTGTGTGTGTGTGTGTGTGTGTGTGTGTGTGTGTGTGTGTGTGTGTGAAGAGACTGAGATAATTAGATAGATAGATAGACAGATAGATAGTTTTTGTTGAAAAGTCCACAAGCATCTTTTCCTTCACTTCACAATTAATTTTTACTTTTATTATAAAATTGTGCATCCATCCAGAACAATTTTCACATCAAGAAATTCAATAAGAAAAAATGAAAGAAGTAAAGAAAGAAAGGAAACGGGATAATTTCCTTTTATGTTCAAATACTTTTTTCTCTAAATTTGGTCAGATTTCTTGGACAATCGACACAATTTCTGTTTCGTTTTGTTCAATCCATAAAATTTTAAAGTTGATCAGAATGACTCAAAGAAAGTATATTTTTCACTGTGTGTTTATATATTGTACACTAAACCTGAATTTTTTACAAAATGAAATTCACAATTATCAGAAGAATATTGTTTCTCTCAAAATGTGATTCTATGTCTTTTTCTTTTCTTGTCTTGTGTCACCCTTCATCCGGGGTCGGTTGAGTCCGTCCAAAGAAATCCAAGATTCAGTATCATGAGAATAGGAAGTACAAAAGTGATTCTCAGAACACCTTTTTGCCTCAGATTATCCAGCAGACGAAGGAACAACAGGACCAAAAGTAACCATCGATTTTTGTGGGTGCGCCTTTTGAATTTTCACCAGAGTC
>CM042139.1:130873903-130918903 GCA_023376005.1 Doryteuthis pealeii
GGAACCAGTTGAATGGTAAAAAATAGTTAAACAATACCAAGACAATTTGGTACAGCCATGGGGGAAATTTGGTAGGCAAAGATGTAAACCCATTTTCTAAAACTCACTTTGATCTATTTAACCCATAGTAATACCACTCCGTGTCAGAGTGAACCTGGGAGTAATTACAAGGAAGGTGGACATCACATTCCTGAGAGCTCAGAAATTGGAACCTCACCACTAGATGGCGTTTAACGTCGTACCCAGAACACTAAGAGCACCAGCCATCGCATTCTTGTACATATGATAAAAAGGGTGGGAGGTTTGCGATAAAAGCAATATAGTCTGGAAAATCATAGAGGTAGTGGGGATTGATGTGACCAGCCAATTGATTAGGTGAGGGTCCTTTCGACCGGCGGTCTAGCCCAAATAAGGGCCAAAGTGAGGTGTTGCATGATATGGACTGTTCATTCAGGATTCCGTCCTTACGCATCACGAGTTCCCACACAGGACCAACAGGTTCTCGTATTATGGTGGTTTTACCCCTCTGCAGATATGCAGTCAGAACAGATTTTGTTACTTTTTGTGTATGGCCCCCAAAAGAAATTAAATGTGGAAAACCAATGGATGTCGTAAACCTTCGAACGTATATAGAACTTGTGAATGAGTCAAATGTCGGAAGTCATTCCTAACTACTAGAAATAAACATAATTTCACAGAAACTAATATTTGTCAGGCTTCGCACACTTAGCTCAGCAAAACATATCGCGTTGTAGCAACCTATTAGATAGTAATAATTGATACCGTATAACTGACTGCAAGTTATTTGTAAAGAATAATGACTTGAGTTTAGTAGATTTCCATCGTTTAATTCGTCTATCTATTTTTTTTAACCCTATCATCGAAAAACCACGGCCAGCTGATTTGAATCATAAGATTTTATCCGCAGCTACACAAACCGATCAGTGAAAAAGTCTTGTAGCAGAATTGAAAACCCTACTCATTGGAACAGTGGGTTATATTAGGTGCCGTGATATGTCACACATGCTATGTTTTTGAGAATTCGGTTATTTTATTTAACTTGACATAAGAATTATAATATTTTAAAAGCAGTATTTATTATTTTAAACTAGAAAAATTATTTTTAGGGATTCTATTGTATTTCATTTAAATATACTAGCAACCCACAGATCTTAGTCCTTAGGACTATTTCTTGTTCCCAAAAGTAAAAAAAAAACTCAGCACTGAGGTTGTTATTTGGGAACTGTTGAGAACATGCCACAGGTCGTGAAGGCAGTGTCAGTTCAAGACTTCCGATATTGTTTTAAAATATATACACCTGATTAGTACGAGGTAGATTGAAAAATTATCCGTGCTCTTGTTTTATGGATTCCGAGCTCATGGATGTTTTCATTGGCAGAATCATGGCTAATCTGCAGAGAACAAACTACCTCATCGATAATAACTCACCGGTTCGCTGATACCATCTCTTGAGCTTGCTGAATCTTCTCATCAGTGGTAGATGTTGACGAGCGTACTGCTTTTCTTTTCATGCGTTACGCTTGTACGGAAACTTTTAAACTTCTCTATGCACTCATACACACTTCTACGCGATACTGCACTGTCTTCTATTGTGCTAAAACCTCATATGAATTTAAGCGATCAGGCTCAAACTTCGGCCACGTGACCACAACAGCGCCAATATATAAGCACGCATGCGCCGAACAGAGTGTTTGGTTTGTTTGGTTTGTTTGGTTTTACGGCATATCAACCTCAGTGGGTCATTTAATGCCGATAAAGTTTTGAAATAAATCAATTCTTAATGGATAATACAATTTTTTTATAAATACATTTTTCTATTCAACCCATAGATGGGACCCTAACAGGTACTACACACCGGGTCAGAGTGGACCAGGGAGCAATGGTGATGAAGGGGTGCTCCACATTCCCCAGACCTCCAAAACTGGAACCTCGCCATCAGATAGAGTTTAACGTCATTCCCAGGACATGTAGACCCACAGCCACCGCCTTCTAGCACCCATATGATAAAAAAGGGGTTGGGGCTTGCCATGAGGGCAATAAGGTTGGGAAAATCATATAGGTGCTAGGGCTTGACGTGACTAGCCGATTGATCTGCCTCGTTATTAAGTTCATAATATTTATGTTTTTAACCGGAGCAGTCTCGTTATTTAATAAACTTACCTGTATATTCAGTATACAGGTAAGCATAACTAGCTGAACTTATGATTGTTCGGTAATGCGTCTGCTAGACCAATAAACGGCGGAATGAATATGATAAATGAACTAAATTAACGATAAATACATAGTTGAAATCGGCTTTTACAAGACTTGACGTAATAAAGAATGATGCTATTTAGCAGAATCCACTGACGTTAGACCAAGCTCAGATATGCAAAACGTCGGAATAGACGGTGACTTGTCAAACTACCCTGTCATAATGATCTACAAGACGAGCTGGCTATTTTATATGCCTTTTTATAATTATAGAATATGTTGATCAATAAGAATCGCTTGTTACCTGTGGAGCCTGTCAAGTTATATTAGATAGGTCTATTTTATCTCAATGCTATTGTAATTCAGATCAGGAAAGATTAAGTAGATTTATCTAAGCACATCTAATTTTCATTCTTCATCTGTAACTTAAGAATCTCTTCATAAGAATTTCACTTCAACTTATATATCGTGGCAACATTACAAAATTTAATATAGTTTTATTTACATTTTCTGTCCAGTTTTTACTCTTTGTACAATGGGTGGTTTATTGATTGTCAGTGCTAAACACTATGAAATCCATTACGGTTATTGGTCGCCTTGTTTTAATGGCACATTAACCTTTGCGGTTTATACAATGTTAAACCCATCCACGTATAATAACAGTCGTGGTACTATTTAACCCTTAGGTGGGTGAGATGTGAGGTACCATACCTTTACCTAAGGTATTAGTACGAAAGAGATTGTAATAGAGCGAGTAAAATGCGAATTCGCTTTCTACGATATAGTAATCCAGCACGTTAGTCACAATGCTTCGGGGACTCTCTTAAGTATTCCGATAATACAATAATTTAAACAGAGGTTTGCTTGTATTTCTTTGTTTAATAGCATATCAATCGCCGTGGGGTTTTTTTTTTCATGCCAACTCCATTATTATAGAAAAAACCGTAGTTGTCCTATTTAAAACATAACTGGGATATATAGAGATAAATAGGTATACAAAGTGTGTAAAAAAGGACAGAGATTTTTTGTACTATTTTCCACACCTTGTATTCTGAGAAAGAAATAACATGCTAGTCATTAATTTTTTAAAGAATACAAGGTGTGTCAAACACACCTTGTCTATGAGGAGAATTTCCTAGATAGGTACCTGAATATGAAAATAATGCGATAGATAGATGAATAGTGATCTCTTTCTCTCTCTCTCTCTCTCTCTCTCTCTCTCTCTATATATATATATATATATATATATATATATATATATATATATATATATATAAAGAGAGAATGAAATAGCTATTTAGGTAGCTGGATATGAAGATAATGAATTAGATATAAGGATTGACATAAAGAGAATGATATCGATATAAAGGAAGATAATGAGATACATGATATATGTGAAGAATATGATATATCTACTACACACACACACACACACACACACACACACACACACATATATATATATATATATATATATATATATATATATATATATATATATATCAGTGTGTTCTTTATCCATCTATCTACATGTCTCACTACCACTTCATATATATCTATCACAATCTGTTCATATCAATCTCTGTATCTCTTTTTGTCTTTCCCCTGCCTTCTCTCCCCATATATATATATTTATATATTATATATATATATATATATATATATATATATATATATGTTTATTTTGTCTTTCAATAATAGTTCTTCTTACAAATTATTTTAAAATCACGATACGATTTTTCATACCTGACGGACACGGTCATTTTAAACGGAGTACGAGATATTAGAGAATTCGGGTGAAGTTGGATGTCGACCAATGCGATCCCCGGAAAACGACTAGTTCCTGGACAGAAGCTGGCACAACTTCAATGTTCACTGGGCGCGACTAAATACAAATGATTACTCGTCATGGGCGAGCGTGTTTTTGGCAATGTGCCGCGACCTTCGTCTCTGCGGAAAATAGCGCTGCTTTGATTGAAATATGGGAAGAAAGAGAAAAATAATAGAAAGGAAATGATTTTGAACAGGAGTTGCCTTGCGAATGAAATAGTTACATATTTTCCATCATTGTAAAGGTTCACAGCACAGACGACAACAAAAGTTCACGGATTTTTTGAAGAGATTGATCTGTCAGTACATATGAAAAGATTTTCGGTTTTCGTGCATAATCTGCAGATTTCTTGGAAGGAATTTACTAGCACATCGTGTATCTCAATTTAGTCCACCTTAGTGATATAAACACGAACACACACACACACACACACACACACACACACATATACATATATATATATATATAGAGAGAAGGCGGAGAAAGACAAAAAGAGAGACAGAGTGTTTTATAATTTGCTTGAAGCATTGTGTTTATATAAACAAACTATTGCTTAATAATAACACAAAAAAGTGTAGGCCAAACCTAAAATGATAATAAGACATTGTTGAACAGACACGCACACATAAACAGAGAATTTGGAAAGTATAACAATAAATCAAAGGTAAACAAATAACACCATAATTACCTTATTTTTCTTTACACTTGCATTGTGATAGCCTACAGTACCTACAACCAAACCAATATATATATAAATATATAGAGAGCAATTGGTGGTGGAGATGTTTCTATTTAAGACCTTCTTTTTCCTCCATACAATTAGAAATATATATATATATATATATATATATATATATATATATATATATATATAATGCAGATACATTGACATATGTGAAAATTACATGCATACGTGTACATATGTATGGGAGGATAAGTGTACCCATGTGTGCGTGGTGTTGCGAGTTACATTATAAAACCAGACGCGTCAAAGTAAAAACATTCGAGCCTTTACAGTGGTAACATGTACCAGTTGCGTCTTCTATCCACATGATGGGGAGTGTTTATGGCACCTGAGAACACACTTAGCCATAGGTGTGTATACATTCCTCTTTTACCAGCAACCACTAGACTTTTCCTAGACTATTTGTTTATTGGAACATTATATATAATGTTATAAAACGATGGAAAAGCTTCTTTGTATATTCTCTTATGCTTCAATTATCTTCCATTAAGATCGTTCAGGCAATAAATTATCCTTGTTATCACTTCATAGTGAAATGTTCTTATATTTCATCCTTAAGATGAAATGATATACTCAACCATTTATTCAACAATAATAATAAAACATTACTGAAAAATATTGCATAAAATACTGTAATTCGTTGTTCATTCTTGCACAATTTGTGTAACGATATATGAGAGTTGTCCGCATCAGCACGTGACCGGAGTGAACTTTACTGACATCAAGTCAAGTGGAACCTATACTTGTCCCCTAACGTCAAATAGGGTAAGTAGCAAATTTAATCCCTTCCCTATTATTGTTTATGAAGTCTATCGCCTACGTTTATCATACTCTGATTTACCATATATTTATCGACACTCGTCCATTATTTTTGTAAAAGTAAAGACCACATATTTCAAAGCACCAAACAACAGCGGTCGTGTTCACACAGATGAAAATGTATCAGTCTTTCCGTATGTGCGTTTGTATGCAGTCCACAACAACGTTGACATCCAAATGCTTGAAAACCAGTTAATTCTCGAGTAGATGAATCTATTCCTGTGTCTGCGAATGTCATTTGCAATTTCTTTGTCTCTCTGTGTGTTTCTGCTTATCACTCTCTCCGGAATGATGAAGAATAATGAGATGTGATCAAAAGTATCGAAACTGACCTTAAAGAAAATTTAAAATGTGAATAGAGACACGGGTACAGAAAATTTGAAAAATAAAAAAGAGAATAAATGGAGCCATGCTGGGATCTTTTTGCACGGAATGTTTCTGGGGAAAAACAGAATTGTATAAGAGCTGCAACATTCATACCCATCCTCAATGTACCGTTGATTTGGGATTTTTTGCTCAGATCTCTTGGACAGATGAACAGGATCTGTGAAATTGTGGATCGATTTCTACGAAACCCGTTTTGGTTTTTCCTAAGGATTTTCACTACTTCAGGTTGGATACGATTAAGAAGAAAGGTAGTATAAATCATAGCAGCTATGGAAGTAAAGGTCATTTCCCTGTAGTTCTTAGTGTATGTCATCACCTATAGTTCTGTGAAAATTTCCCTTGTTTTCTGAAGCGAAAATCTATCGCGAGGAAATTAAAAGAAATACAACGGTGCAGTTTCACGCCATATCAAAGGTGGCACCTCAGAGGTGCTTCGACTAATAGAAAACTCGCCGGAAGAAGTTTTATGAATCCCCAAAAGACGACTTTTAAGAGTAAATAACTTTCATTTTTGTCTTCAATATAGATGTGTTCTCAATACACCCCCCCAAAAAAAAACCCACATAGTACATCTGATTTTTACATACTTAAAGGTGGATGGATTTTATTTTGTTTATATATCTTTCTGTCGGTATTAATTGATCAGGTGCCATGATGGAAAGACTATGTCAAATCTGTATCTTAATTATATCACTAACATATACTCATTTACCAAGCTTAGCTTGGATATGCTACAAGGCTGCAAGTATGGGGCACCCAGTTATTATCGAACTCAGTAACCATGGATTGTTAATCTAGCTTCGTAATGATTACCCAAAGCATAAATAATATAATTAGATTAGCCCTGGATAGATATCTTTTCTAACATAGAATTATTACTACCATCGCAAAAATTATTGAATTAGTACACGGTACTTCTAATTGCTGAAGTAAGCAATGTTTGCTATTGGACGAAATAGACCTTGCCACCAGGAAAACCTCTAATAAAGGAAGCGGTGCAGCCCAGTACACCTTTGCTGAATTACTCAATGATAATTTATATAGAACAAAAATGCCAGACATGTTCCACGCCGTGTCGTTTCTTTCTGACCTCGTGTGCAAAACAAAAGAAGATGTATTACCTTGTTGCCAAAAATTACGGCAGCTGATTTCCACTAATCTACCGACCCGTCACAAATATACTCTGACCAAGTTATTTCGATCCCCTTTCTGTAGATCAGTGGAAAACACAACGTATACGCAGAAAGCATCGACAGAGCAACTAACCGGAGACACATATGGTAGTCAGGGAACTAAGTTATGTCAGCAAGTACCATGACTTGTGTAGGACAACACTTAGAGAACGTGTACATTGTCTCCATAAATAAACGTTATATTTTAAATATTCACTGTCTGATATACTATATCTAAACGTGATTAACATATGTAATACCAAAGTATAACAAATTCTAGAAATATATTGCCAATTATTACACGGTAATGTTTTTGAATTAGGAATACACACAAAATCAAACTATTAGGTGTGTATTTACCCATCTCGTTAGACACAAGGTCGCTAGTATGGAACATCCAGCAAGGATTGAACTCACCATTTAACAGTAATGGAGAACCGAACAATTTGGTGTCCAAAATTACAGTTATGTTTTTTTTTAAACTTGAGATTGAATGCATCGTTGAAAACGTTGTTTTTTACCACAAAAGCAAAACAAAGAAAATAGAAAATAGAAAAACGCTGGTGTCTTTTGCTCATAGTTAATATATGCGTTGATGTTAGAATACGAGGAAATATTAATATCGATTGTAATTTACTTTTTTTGACAAAAGATAATTGAAAATTATGAATTGTTCTTTCCCTACCAAAACAAGCCGAACAATGCGTCAAGACATTATTTTTTATTTCAATATTTTGTTGGCGAATCATAAAAGAAAGCTTTTGAAAGGCATATAATATGTGTGAGGATTCACAGATCAATACACAATTAATCAATAAACATTATAATTTTTCGTCTATTTTTTTAAATTTTCATTTTGTGTTCATTTCGTTTTAAGAGTTTCGTCTCAATCACGACTCATGAAATAAATGGCTACTCGTCTGGTACTCGCCTGTCTGACCTCTTATGATTGACTTTAAGAAATACTTGACTGATATATATTCAATTATTGTAAAGCATGACAACATTGTTTGATGAAAGAATGCATCTTCTATAGATGCAACAGTTTTTATCAGATTAAATCGTTTCCTACCCACGGCTGTACTAAACTTTCTTTGTATTTTTACCTGTCTGATAGTATATTTCAAAGTTCCCTGTCTATCCACCTCAGAACTCATTCTATTCAGAGTCCTATCACAATTGTTATCAGTCCTTCTGCTCAATTATAATGAACTAACCATCAGCGGTTTACAGTAGGATCGCAGTGATCTGAAAGCTGTTGTAAAGTAGGCAAAGAGTTAAGCCCCTATCCCTTATACACTCACGCACAGGTTT
Source organism: Doryteuthis pealeii (assembly GCA_023376005.1). Lineage (NCBI taxonomy): Eukaryota > Metazoa > Mollusca > Cephalopoda > Myopsida > Loliginidae > Doryteuthis > Doryteuthis pealeii. The sequence goes on from CM042139.1 coordinate 130,882,386, forward strand.
ACACACACACACACATGCGAGCGTGCCCCCCCCCACATATATATATATATATATATATATATATATATATATATAGAGAGAGAGAGAGAGAGAGAGAGAGAGAGAGAGAGAGAGAGAGTAGCGAAAGAGAAAGAGAATGCCTGTATCCTTAACAAATGCGGTGTTAGTGAGCTCGGCATCAAAGTTAAACCTAACTTCGGCCTCCGTTGTTGAGGAGCATAATTTTAATAAGCTGTGACTCTATCGTCCGTTACGTGACACTATAGTCATATTTGAGAAAAGTGCCTTACCGTCCGTCATATCCAGACCGAAATCTAATGTCGAAAATACTGCAGAGGTTGCAGAATCTTCCCTTAAGATGTAGGCAACAGTTGATGCTGTGGCAGATGGCAGAGCCGATATTAAATTACATTCCCAACTTTGGTGCTCAATGGAGACCATATTGAGAATAGTAAGCCTATCGCTACATCAGTTGACCGTTACAAACGAAGCACATGGACCAAGCGGGGAAACATCAAAGCAAGACAAATTACATGGTCCCAAAGAGAATACATTTTCTAATAAAGGAAGTAGATGTCATTCTGCTAACGTCAATCAAACTCATATTGTTGGAAGTAGATACGGTTGGACCAAAGCATTACGATACTCGCTTCAGATATAGCCCCATTGTTTGCAAGGATTCTTGTAAAAGATACCAACATATATTCAGCGAATCAACAAAAATACTTTCGCTAATCCTATTATAATGGAGATTGTGTGTCTGTAACTGAAACTGTCACCATGGACGTCACAATTCACTTAGTTATTTACATCAAATTCTCTAGATTTTATCTTAATTTTAAATCTCCACGCAATCTTAATAAAATAGCTTCTTGTTATTAATTCTGTTGAACATATATAGATAATGTAATAGTATTTATATATATACAACCAAATAGCGCTTTACAGTTTGAATTCGATAGCTAATTTGCATTCTAATCTTAAAAGTATTGATATCAATAAATAATTGCTTGGTATAATTGATTTTTAATTGTTCTGTTTTAAACTCCTGTCAATAAATTTTAAAAGCAATTTGAAATCGTTTTTCTAGAGTCTGACGCAGAAAACACAGGCAAAAAATAGCACAAGCGACTGTTGAAAGGTATTTACCTGGAATCCCACTTATACGGTTATGACACAAGGTCATTTAATGTGGGACCACACATGAGCCGAAGCTCATGGGATGACAGGCACAAAAAATGCGTGGATCCTGTCGGCATTCCCCCTCAAGGGGGAGCCTTAGGCACACAAGTATGTGCTGAAATGATGATCCGGAAAAATTCGTCTGATTTATGGGCATCAGGGCCTACACAACTTTTCTTACATCTAGGTACCTGAATATAGCCACGCATCTGCGTCACTCCTATGTCGTGTTTTGCGTGTTACCACGGACGCAAGTTCGATCCAGACAGGCAAGACACAGTAGGGTTCTTTTACGCTACGCTACGGATACAGCAGTGATATTCCCGATACACAATTACTGTATTTTTATCATTCAGTTGAAAAGATAAATTAGAAAAATCAGCAATGAAAGCGAATAATGATGGGAAGACCTAGCATCTTTCGATTGATTTTTTAACTCCCACCGCCCCAGACAATATCTTTCAAAAATCAATTTTTATACCTTCCGGAAGGTGTTTTTTTTTGTTGCTAGTATTATTAATACATAATTTTCTTTCATTCTATGGCATGATGTATATTTTCTGTCTCGTTTCTTCTAATATATATATATATATATATATATTATATATATATATATATATATATATATAATATATTGAGAGAGAGAAAGAAAGAAGCAAAAAGACATAGAACATATAATTACTAGAAGGACCAGTAGATATACAACTGAAAGATAATTCAATTATTACGAGATTTGATATGTTTACTTAAGGGATATTGCAAATAGTTCAATATGTAAAAATATAATTATCTTGATGTAACTCTCTCTCAATTTTTCTTTCTTTCATTCTTTCTTTTCATTATGTTCGATTGAATTAGATAAGCGTTATCGATCCGCTCGCTCACCACCTCTCTCTATCTTTCCCCGACTATCTTTCTTTCTTTCTTTCTTTCTTTTTCTCATTATATCTTTTCTGTGTAGAGTGTAATTTTTCTCATCTTCTTTTCTTTATAATAAAACCGGAATAGTCCATTATTTAGCTGAGGTGACGACACTCATAAGAAATAAGTATTCGGTGATTAAGCGACACAAGATAACCGGTATTTACGTTTGGACATTTCACCTTGAACGATTTGGACGGTATCATTTTTAATAAGAGAGTTTTGCAGGATGAGAAGGGTCGCTAGATTAAGTAACAAAATATTAATATGTAGATTATGCTCATTAGTTCGGTTTATTTGTCTTTTTCCGACAGTGAAATTGTAACTCCTTGTGTTTTTGTTCTTTTAAGTCTTTTTCCTAAACCTCAGCACCCTCCCCCTCTCTCTCTCTCTCTCTCTCTCTCTCTCTCTCTCACTCTCTCTCTCACACACACACACACACACACACACACACATATATATATATATATATATCCCTTTCTCTTCCGTTATATATATATATATATATATATATATATATATATATATATATAAAGTGGTCGGGGTGGCCTAAAGTCGGTATCAGCCAATCACCGAGGGAGTATATCCCCTTTTCATTAGCGCTAGACCGAGGAGATTGTTTTTGCGTCTGAGGTAGAGCGCCACACTTACCATCAGCTCCTTACTTTACCACACAGATCCCTGTGCTACTCATATGCTGAGTTGGCAAGGACCGGTATCGAACTAGGAACCTTATGGTTTCTAGCCGAACGCTCTACCGACTGAGCTACTGCATTTAAATTTTTAGCGAAGTGACGCTTATCCATCCTATCCAACAACTATTCACGAAATTATCTGAGAATTACAACAATATTTATATACACCTATTCCGTAAAAATTGTATGGTTCTACCAAAGGCAACAGAAGTTACAATTATTTGCCTAATTTACTCAATTTGTAATAAAAAACCCTGTAAAAAAGAAAATCACCTTCTAATTGCTTCATTTACGGATTTTATGGATACATACACTAGCTAAGATGAAATTCATTTGCAATAAAACAAAAGTAGACAGAGTTCAAAAATGATAGTGGTGTTAGTTAATATAAGATTTGTGATCCCTTTTTCAAAATGAATTGGAAAAGGCCCTGGTTCATCGAATATGTCAATTTCTGGATTTCCCTGATGTAATTTCACGTAATCTGTTTACTAGATCCTGCCACAAGTCATCCTTGCTTCTAAATTGACGTTCATTCTTATGAACACGTTGTGTCGGAATGCTCCACAAGTTTTCAATTGGGCTTAAGTCAGGAGGATTAGTTGGCCAGTTCATCTTCCGAGATCCACAGAAGCCTAACTTTTACATTTAGTTGTATGTGCTTACTGCGAAGGAGCATCATCTTGCATAAGTATGATGGTTCTTTTGAAGGTGATAATAAGATGATTCGGATTTACATTTTTGCATTTAATCTTAGACGATTTGGTCGGTCTCATTTTTAACCAGAGTGTATTGCAAGATGATAACGATCAGAAGATTTATGAACAAGAGTATTAATATATAGAAACATAAATTGGATATTGTTATATTATTAGATTAATTATTATATGAAATAATTATTGAATTACATTTATAAAAATTAAATTGCGAGTTTGATCCCCGTTGGATGCCCAATGCTTGCGACTTTTTGTCACTTCATGCAGGTACCGAACGGGTTGAGTAAACAGAGGGTCCCATTGTGGTGAAATGGTTAACAAGATATTCTCGCTTGATTCATTACTTCGCAATAGCGAGTTTGATTCTCGATGCATCCCCATACCTGCGATCTTTTGTCACATCCTACCCGTGGCGAACGATTTGAATAACAAAGGGTGTCCCATCGTAATAGAATGGCTAGTAGTCTAGTCTCATATCCATTACTAATGACTAGCGAGTTTGATTCTCATTAGGTGCCCCATACTTGTGACCTTGTATTAAGTCCTACCGATGACGAAAGGGTTGGGTAAAAATGGCGTCCCGTCGCAGTGTAATGGTTAGCAATCTAGTCTCGCAGATACATTACTACTGAAAAGCGATTTCGATACCCGCTAGATACCCCATACTTGCGACCTCGAGTCAGATAATACACGTGGCGAACTGGTTGGGTGAAAACGGCGTTCCATCGCGGTGCAATGATTAGCAATCATGTATCACTAGATCCATGACTACTGGATAGCAAATGAATCCCCCTAGATGCGCCCTTTTGTTACATCCTACCCATAACAAGAAGGTTGGGTAAATAACTACCACTCTCATCTGTGCCTGACATTTTTCGGAAAGAAATAGTAAAATAAGAGGCATTAGTTTCGGAACGACCCACTTGATATCACGGTATGTAGGCCGTTGTTCGTCGCTGGCGAAAATCTATAGCGAATGGTGGGGACTATGTAGAAAAAGAAAATATTTTACAGCTAAAAAAAAATGAAAAAAAAATGCTTGATCTACCACCCTTATTGCCCTCGCTTTATGTTGTCTTTAACCCGGGAATAAGAAGGAGGCATTACATTCGGAGCATCCCCTCGTATTTCGTTTTATGTATTTTATTAATATGTTCAATTGTCCGTGCAGAATATGTTTCTTTAACGCGGGAATGAATAGGAGGCATTACATTCGGACTATTCCTCGTATTTCATTTTGTATCTTTCATTTTCATGTCCTATTGTCTGCGCAGTGTCTTTAAGGCGTAAATGAATAGGGGGTATTATTTTCGGAGCACCCCCTCGTATTTCGTTTTGTGTCTTTCATTCTTATGTCTTATTGTCTGCGTAGTGTCTTTAAGGCGTAAATGAATAGGGGGCATTATTTTTCGGAGCACCCCTCGTATTTGGTTGTGTGTCTTTCATTCTTATGTCTTATTGTCTGCGTAGTGTCTTTAAGGCGTAAATGAATAGGGGGCATTATTTTCGGAGCACCCCTCGTATTTGGTTGTGTGTCTTTCATTCTTATGTCTTATTGTCTGCGTAGTGTCTTTAAGGCGTAAATGAATAGGGGGCATTATTTTCGGAGCACCCCCTCGTATTTGGTTGTGTGTCTTTCATTCTTATGTCTTATTGTCTGCGCAGTGTCTTTAAGGCGTAAATGAATAGGGGGCATTATTTTCGGAGCACCCCCTCGTATTTGGTTGTGTGTCTTTCATTCTTATGTCTTATTGTCCGCGCAGTGTCTTTAAGGCGTAAATGAATAGGGGGCATTATTTTCGGAGCACCCCCTCGTATTTGGTTGTGTGTCTTTCATTCTTATGTCTTATTGTCTGCGTAGTGTCTTTAAGGCGTAAATGAATAGGGGGCATTATTTTCGGAGCACCCCTCGTATTTGGTTGTGTGTCTTTCATTCTTATGTCTTATTGTCTGCGTAGTGTCTTTAAGGCGTAAATGAATAGGGGGCATTATTTTCGGAGCACCCCCTCGTATTTGGTTGTGTCTTTCATTCTTATGTCTTATTGTCCGCGCAGTGTCTTTAAGGCGTAAATGAATAGGGGGAATTATTTTCGGAGCACCCCCTCGTATTTGGTTGTGTGTCTTTCATTCTTATGTCTTATTGTCCGCGCAGTGTCTTTAAGGCGTAAATGAATAGGGGGAATTATTTTCGGAGCACCCCCTCGTATTTGGTTGTGTGTCTTTCATTCTTATGTCTTATTGTCTGCGTAGTGTCTTTAAGGCGTAAATGAATAGAGGTATTACTTTCGGAGCCTCCCCTTGTATTTTTCTTTTATGTCTTTCGTTCATAAGTTTTTTTCATAAGTTACCAAAAAGTCTTTCAGAGAAAAAGACTACAAAGTACAAATAACAAGGAATAAATTCACATGAAAGATTCAAAGCTCTTTGATCTGAAATGGGAGACGGTGGTCTAAAAATATTTATAACGCAAAATCGAAATAAATAACAAGAATCATATTTGGCATAAAGGGAAGAAACACTTGAGAGTAATAATATATTTTTATCTTCTTTAAACCCCTTTTACTTGAAGAAAAATAAATAATAAATATCTATAGACGAACTGACTATAAACAACATAAAATAAGTCTTTCATATTTTTAGTAAGAAAAATAAAACATTTGAACAGAACAGCTGGCTATATTCATCAAATAGACTCCGGTAGGTATTTACCCAACGCCTTTACTACGGGTGTGATGTGACAAAAGGTCGCAAATATATGGCATCCAGCGAGGTTCGAACTCGCTATTCAGTAGTTGGTATTTACTTACACAGGTACGATGTGACACAAGGTTGCCACTATAGGGCATACAGGGAGTATCGAACTCGATATTCAGATGAAACATTTAACAGCCCCCATCGTCACAGGCTGGATGTGACACAAGTCACAAGAATATGGCATTCAGCGAGTATCGAACTACCTATTTAGTTGTAAGTATTTACCTAACTCGTTCCCCAAAGGTAGGATGTGACACAAGTATGGGTCATCCAGTGAGGATCGAACTCGCAATGCTGAAGTAGGTATTTACCCAACCCGTTCGTCACTGGTAAGATGTAACACAATGTCGCAATTATAGGGCATACATCGAAGATCGAACTCGATATTCTGTTGTAAGTATTTACCCAACGTGTTCGCCCTTGGTAGGATGTGACATAAGGTCGCAAATAAGAATTATTCGGCAAGGATTTAACTTTCAATTGAGTAGTACTAGATCTTGCAAGACTAGCTTGCTAACCATCAAACGACGAGGGAACACCTTAACAGACTCTGGTATATAATATAAATATATAATATGATACGCTAAATGATGTCAGGAACTGATTATGCTTCGACCTTCCATTTCCTACTTTCACGTTTCATATAAAGCCATAGAATGGTCAGAAATGCTTTGATTCGGAGAAAATCTCGTTGGTGTTGTCCTACTTTGATGCGACACTGTAATTACATGGACACTAATATAAAATTTTGATTCATAATATTTAATCTATGGGATTGGTAGAAAAGGACTGAGTCAGATACAGTGAAAAGGTTAGTTTATATAGAACATTAAATATCTATTACGTAAACAATGTTTTTCTATCATTAGGATATATGAATATAAATATATCCTCCTCATCATCATCAATAACAGCAGCAATTCGTGCTAATAGCACGGATTCTCATGACACACATACACACACACACACATACAGCTCTCTCTCTCTCTCTCTCTCTCTCTCTCTCTCTCTCTCTCTCTCTCTCTTCTCTATCTATCTATCTATCTATCTATATACACGTCCAAATCTGTCATCGTTAATGGAAAATCTTCTGCACAGAATCCAGTGTCCTTACAGAGCTGATGTATGTAAGTTTCTGTCAGCCGGCTAATATTAGTGTGTCTATATGTAGGTGTCCACAAGAGAACGACACTGATGAGCTAGACCTTATTTCTCTAGCAGTGTCCAGCATGTCTTTTTCGTCTTACTTGTATAGTTTGTGCAATAGAAGGTACGTTGACGAACAGTTGCTTTTTTGTGGGATTCTGCTTCCAGGATTTGTTCAAGATACTGGGTGACTTTTTCTGTACGTCTATAGAATCGTTACTAAGTTTCATAAATATGTTTCGGCATATAAAATAAAATGAAATAGAATAAAATAATGGGTAATTCTGTGATGTAGTAGGTAAAGTGCTAGACTGCGACACCGTAATAAGTCGCACTATTATATTCACTTTCGGACTAATACCATTAGGAAAGGTGTGAAAACCCTCATTTCTTCATATATGGGTTAAATAGTGCCACTTCTGTTCTTCTACAAGGTTGATATGCCATTAAACATTGAAAAGAAAGTAGGACAAGAGAAATGTCTAGTATTCGCTTCATCTCTTAAAATAAGTTGTTTTGGAGTGGGTGGGGTTAATTTTAAGGAATGGTGGTTTCAAAAGGTTCGTCCAGTTCCATGTTCACATAAATATTGTGAGATGTATCATAATTGGAGATATAAATTCCATCCCTTGAACATTTTGGCCTTTGGAGTTATATCATTTTTGGCGTTGATTTCTTTGAATTGTAAATGTATGTATATATATACATATATATATATATATATATATATATATATATATATATTATATATATATATATATAATATTTGTTCAATCAAAAGAAAAAAAAATTCAAATATTAACGCTTGTTTCAAAAACACTAGGTTCAATCAGTTTTCACACTGTCTAAATATGTGGTGATTATTATTATCACACGACGATTTTCAAATAACAAGAAACAAACTATAAACAACACCTCTAAATCATAGGAGGTTTGATTTCAACCATTTTTTTAGTTCATTTGTTTGTATCAGATTTGGATAAAACTTTGTTGAACAAAAAATCAGCAATTAATTCTTAATACTTTTAAGTGACGGAACTGTTGACAGAAACAAAAGTGGTTAACAACCACCACTAACTCTTAGGAGTTTTTCGTTCTTACTGTATATCCTCACTAACATTAACATCAATGTATATTTCTGCTAATCTACAAAAAATGTGAAGTCCCCAGAGAGGATCAAAGTTACAGAACAATATTAAATCACATCACCACGAAATTGGTTGTGAGGCAATGTCATTTTTAACCTGGTCCAATTGAATTCAGAATTGTATTTCTCCTAGATCGGTTGCCGCTCCAAAGCTAAAGAACTGTCCAACTAGTTTCCATAACTGGACAGAATACCGGCAAAGTGATTTGAATTCCGGTGTCCGATGCCATTTCTTAAAACGATAATCGTTACTCTAATTGCGCCTCCATAATATTTTATCGAATAACTTCTTAACCCTTACCCAACAGCGTAGCACATCGGTTATTATACTCAATTTTGCGTAGTTTAATAATTAATTTTGCAGAGCAGATGTTAATCGGGGTCCATGGACAACGTTCGTTTAAACTGCAATATGTTAGGTACGAAAATAAATATTTATGAAAGTAACCGGTATCTAAACTGTCTGGCGTAATGGTAGTAGTATAAGAAATGGACACGGCGCCAGGAGTTCAAATCCTGGATGGGGCTGGTTGCATTTCACTTCGAGCTAGTCGTGGGAAAGGTATGAATCCAACTATTCTTCTTCCAGTGGTAAATAAATAGTATGGAGGACTGGGCTCTTTAAACTTTCGTTCGTCATTGGTCTAAGAGAAGGAAAATTTAACTAAAAAATTTTTTTAAACTTAAACTCCGCTTAAAAATAAGCCTTGTGTCTTATCCTACTCGTGCGGGGGTTTGCTTGGTTAGGTCATTCATTTAATGGCATATAAACACTTTTCGGGTTATTTAATGCCGAATCAAATCATTTTGATATCGGGTCGCTTACAGTATCTGATGTTCCTTAAGTGGTCACCCAATTGAGTGTTTAAAAGGCTCAACACTACTTAACTTCGGTGAGCTAGTGGGAACTGTTGGTTTTAATGTGACTTGACCGGAGGGGTTGGTAAATATATACTATTTACTCGTAACTTGGGATGAGTAGATGATTTGAACTTGGTTTGCCGGGTTCATATTTGATGATGAAAACTATTACGCCAACCGGATTTCAGGTAGAATATACATTCGATTTAACACTCATAGCAACATCTTCGATTTTCTCTGAAGAGAGTTTTCTAGTTATTTTTAAGAACCTGATTTGCTGCCATAAGTGCTGTTTTATTTATTAATGCTAACCGTCAAATTGACACTAGAAAACAGATACGTTGTATGGTTTTGCGTTGAGATAATGGAAATCGCCTCAAAACAGTGAATATTCGAAAAGTAACTAGATAAACATACAGAATAAAAATAATCAATACATACACCCCACTATAAAAAGAGAGAGAGTGATAAGTTACCATTTTTTTTCATTTAGGTTCTAAACAAGAAAGATCACTAGATTTTTCAAGGAACTCTATCTGTAGCATAGTTAGTGATAGCTGATTATCTGATAGGGTAGGAGATACACATAGATGCAACTCACCTAATTCATAAGACCTTCTGTTGTTTTGTCGCTCCGATCAGTTTCTGAGGCCATGGAAGTGTGTAAACGTATTAGGAACATAATTTTCCTGGTAGATTCTTCATTTTCCAAATAACCAGCTCTCCTCGTATATTTAAATTATTCAAACACTATCCGTCCACGCTAATGATTATCTCTTCGTTTCCCCAACAATCAAAAAATATTTTAAAGATATGACTTTTTTTATCGGGCTCACAGAACAACGAAACCACTTCCACAATCCGATCGTCTTGATCATGATAATACTTTGGAATTCACTTACTAAAATTATTAACACCTAAAATACATATTTATCAACCCAATCACATGAGTAGTGTGTGACAGAAGGTCAATTTCTTAAGCGGTATTTAACAGGTTTTATTCAGAGTTTTCCTTCTCATAGACTGTTTACCAACCAAAGTTAAAAGCCACAGTCTGCTCTACTATTTACCCTTAGCTGTAGGGAGAACAGTTGAATTCATACCTTTCCCAAGGATATTAGCGTTATGTGAAATGCAAACAGCTTTGTTTAGAATTTTTAATTGTGTCACCGTGTCCATTTTATACGACGGTAATTATTAAACCACGCACTGCACCTAAAATAAACGCCCTCTTTTGTTTTATTCCTTCTGTTTAGTATCTAAGGTCGCGTAGGTATGTGGAAACGGATATTATGCACAATTTGGTGGGTAGGTTCTAGTAGGATCTAGTTCTACTCGTATCTTTGAATATTTATCCCCCCCTCTTCTCTCTCTCTCTCTTTTTCTCTTTTTTTCCACGCTAACACTACTCTTTTTCCAAGCTAATACTCTCTCCTCGTCCCCAGTCCCAGAGAGAGAGAGAGAGAGAGAGAGAGAGAGAGAGAGAGAGAGAGAGAGAGAGAGAGAGAGATGAAACCGACCAAATCGTCCAAGATGAAATGCAAAATGTAAATCCTGATTATCTTGTGTCGCTTCATCACCGAATTCTTATTTCTTATGAGTGTCGTCATTTCAGCTAAGTAATGGACGAATCCGTTTTTATTATAAAGAAAGAAAGGGAAGAAATAGAACATACAACACAGAAAAATATAATAATTAAGAAAGAAAGAAAGAGAGTATGGGAAAGATAGAGAGGGGTGATAATGCTAACCTGTTTCAATCAAACATAATAAAAAGAAGGAAAGAAAGAAAAAATGAGTGAGTGAGAGTTAAATCAAGATTATTATACTTTTTGCATATTGAACTATTTGTAATAGGTCTTAAATAAACATATCAAACGCTGTAATAATTAAAATATCATACTCTAGTATATTCACAGGTCCTGCTATTAAAAGTCATCTTGTTACATGTAGCTTATCGGGAGAGATTTTTAGAATTTTCAACTCGTCTCTCTTTGTGCTGCTGACTTTTAAAATAAATTATCTATTTGAACCCCGCGACTAAGCACTTACAATGTTACATATCTCATCAGTTACAAAGCCTTATATAATATATCAACCGATGTTGTATCTGCCTTGTCAGTTGGGGAATGAGATAACACCGACTGCATCTCTGCAGAGGGGTAAAATCCTCCAATAGGGCCACCTGTTGGCTGTTGGTGGTGACCATAATACTTAAGGATGGAACCTTTGTGGCTGAGCAGTCCATGATATGCAATCTTACTTACGTAAAACGGGCGGTCTGAGAGGCCCACTCCAATCAATCGGCTAGTTACGCTAAGCAATCGGACCTATATGATTGTTCGAACCCTATTTCCTCTATGGCTACACCCAACCCATTTAATCGTATAGGTGCTACAAAGCGGTGCCATGGGTATGACGTTAAGCAGCATCTAATTGTGACGTTCCAAATTTGGAATTCTGGGAGTGTGACTACACCTTCATCGTCATTATTCCAAGGTCCACTCTGACCCGGAGTGGTAGTACCTGCTTTCTATTTTAAAAATGTGTTAAAATATTGAGATTTTAAAAAGAAATTGAATACTCTTCACGCATGAATTGAACAAAAAGTCTTCGGCATAAAATAACCCAACAACGGTTGATATACCGACCAACAACCAAATCAAACCAATGTAAGATGTCAGATGATAGGGCTAGCGTGTTTAACGGGTGCGTTTCTAACATCCATTAATATAGCATGATTATTTATTGCCACATAAACAAGTTCTGATGTTATTTAAAGAAATTGAAAATATTTTTTTATTTCAAGAGATTGCAGGGTTCATAAAATATTTTGAGTAGGAGGGCATCTAACTTAACGCACAATAGGTCTGGCAATATGGGTATGCCTTTATAATTGTTTCTGAAGATTTTAAAACGACAGAATTAAAAACAATATTTTATGTAACAATAACAGTAAAATGTTGACTTACGATTTGCTCAAATTATAAGTCTAAAATCAATGTTACACATGGAAATAAATTAAAATACAATTAATCGTCCATCTCACCCAAAGAAAAACCTAACCTTTTTATTACGTAGTTTCTAAATAAGAAAAATAGCACAGTATTGTATAAAAAACATTACAAAATAGAATATAGTATTATTATTATTATGTGCTATAATATGCATTAACATTCATTTTTGTATAAATTATAATTTCCTTGCCATGAGACAAAAAATCGACCGAGTGACAACTTGTAACTCGGAAATCTCTGGGACACCCGTAACACAAGGTATCATAAATATAAACTAAGAATAAATTCCTACATTGCTATTTCAAGTAATAAGCTGTTTGTTATTCTTCAGGCATAATTTATGTTTTAACTTTCAAATGCCATTAGAAGACGCGCGTAGTACAATCTTATTTGCATTTCCCATACCGATAATACCCTTGGAGAAGTATGCATTCAACTATTCTACCTTCAGCTTAGAGTAAATAGTATGTATTCCCTAAGCGGTTCGCCACGAGTAGGATCGGACATAAGATTGAAAGTATGGGCATGCAGCGAAGATCGTACTCGTTATTCAGTAGTGATGGTTCTACGAGAATAGCTTGCTAACCATTACAACACGATGAGACGCCCAGCATTTTGCAAATAGGATGACGAACTGGACACTTGATTATGGCAAACGCACCAGGAGAAGGAAAACTGAATTCAAACCTGTTAAACTCCTCTTAAAAATAAACCTTCTGTCATATTGTGCTTGTGTGGGGAGGTTGTTAAATACATAAATGTGATTAGTAACGAGTTATTTATTTGTTTGATACTTATATCAAGTACTCTCTCTCTCTCTCTCTCTCTCTCTCTCTCTCTCTCTATATATATATATATATATATATATATATATATATATATATATATTATTTTTTGAAATAATGACGAGGAATAATTTCATAGACAGTTACGTCTCGGGGTTTGACTCAAATGTTAAACATTAATAGATAATTAACCTTCAGCAACCCCAATCTCATTTTCAAGGAAAATTATTTTCTTTTTTATTTCCATACAGACGATTATGTTACATATATAAAAAAAATGAGTGTCTGCTAATTTTGGAAAATTATAAAATTAGAATATTAAAAACAAATTGGGAAAATATAAATTGTGGACTTTTCAAAGCAAAATTCATCCTAGCCCAAGGCTACAAATATAAAAGGCCAGACCGGAATTGAACTCACGACTCTTTTAAACACTTGGTTTAGTTATTAATAATAATATGGGAAGTTGATCCACTGGAAATTATGCAAAACATTTTGGCCATATGACAAAATGGTATATGCATAAACCAGAATCTGTTCTTGAGAATGAAACGAATAAAATTCTCTGGGACTTTGAAATAAAGACAGATCACCTTATCCCAGCTGGGGGACCAAACCTAGTGGCAATTAACAAAAAAGAAAGAACTTGAATCACAGGCTGCAGATGAAGAAAAACGAAAAGATGGACAAATATCTGGACCTTGCCAGAGAACTAAAAAAGCTATGGAATATGAAAGTCAAAGTAATACCAATTGTAGTTGGTGCACTTGAAACGGCCCCAAAAAGCTTGGAAAAAAGACCGGAAAATCTGGAAATCAGAGGTAGAATTGAGACCATCCAGAATACTGCACCGCCGCAATCTGCAAGAATTCTCAGAAGAGTCCTGGAGATCGTAGGAGACTTGTTGTCACTCATACTCTAGGGAAATACCATCAGCTAATAATAATAATAATAATAATAATAATAATAATAATAATAAAGGCCTGTTGATAACAAGGATTACCTCGCCTATAATGATCACCGCTCTTGAAAAGTCCTCTAAACGACATCCCATGTCCTGCACCGAGCTGATGAATGCATGTTTTTGCTGGTTGGCCAACACTAATGTGCCTCAATAGAAGAATGTCTTTACTTCACCAGCAGTACTCAGCTTGTCTTATTCGTCTTTTTGGATGTTTTGTGACCGTACAGCCACTGTTTTATATGGTACTTTTTCCAGAATTCGTTCAAAACAGCCCGCAATATCGTTGTATAGTTCCCATTTAGCTGTTTCTCCAAGCGTTTCGGTAAAGTCAGCGGTAAAAGCATACAATAGTACCGAAAGGGTTACAGCTTGGAGAACTGCCGTTTTATTTTATCAGAGAGATCAGATTTCCATATGGCCCATAACCTTTCAGTAGCATTTCATGGTTTACCTCTGCGAATGTTGACATCGTTCTCAATAGATGTGATATTGCTACCGAGATATCTTAACCTAACAATCGCTCCACATAACAAAAGACCAGAATATAAATCATGCATTTTGTTTTGAAATACCATTACATATTTTCATATCTTCTTTTCTAGCTGTTTCTCTAAGGGTGTCCTTAAAGTCCAAGTGTCCAGCCGCATAACAGTACTGAAACACTTACAGCTCGGAATAATCCCCTTTTATTATATCAAAGAAAGATTTCATATGGTCGTTAACCTGTCGTATGTTGACATCGATTTCAGTAGAAGCGATATTTCTATCGAAATATTTTAAGTTAATATTCGCTCCACGTAAAAAAACAAAAACAAATATAAATGGTACATTTGTTTTTAAATGCTAATATTTATTTTCAGACATAATAATTCTAATTAATTTCATATGTCATGATAAAATGAATCTTAGGTTTTTGATTAATAACATGAATATATATTATCATCATCATATCGCGCTGAGAGCACGGATTCTTTCTCTATCGTCAACGGTACCAATCGGCCATTGCTCCTGATACTTCCTACTCATGACATTCAATAATCTCAAAGAGCTAATCAATGTAAGTCTTGCTGCTCGGCCAACTCTGGTGTGTCAATGTGTATCTGTCCACAGGAGAAAGTCCTGAGTGCGTCCTTATTTCTCCATCTTATTGGGATGGTTTGTGTGATAGGAGATATGTGGCAGTTTATATTAACCAACCTCTTCGCACAACCAGGATGTGACGCGTGGTAAAGTTTTAAGCGGTTTTTAACAGGTTTGAATTCAGATATTTCCTTATCCTATTTACTATTAGACTCCTAATACTTATGTTTTATATTTTCTCTAGAAAAAATAAATTGAATCAGTGTGAACGTAGCCGGAAAAAATGTTCGAAAACAAAATAAAATGTGTAAGTGTTGTTGTTTTGCTTTTCTTTTATTCGGTTGGAGAAAGACGTAAATATCTGGAAGTTAGCAATAACAATAATAACAACAAATACAATAACAGTGAGGAACTATTCAGTGATGTAAAGTAATGAACGGGGTAGACACAATAAGGAATGAATAAACGTGAATGAATGATGTTAGGCATCTTAATATGGTACATTAGTTGACTACTTCTTTTAGGCAATCAATATGATAAGATACAATAAATGTTTTGTTGACACTTTGAGTGCTTAGCTTCAATATAAAGCATTATCCCCAATTTCATTTTCTATGAGTCAATTCAACTTATTTTAACAGACCCAAGAAATAGCAAAACAATAGCCACTGAAACAACTTAAATATTGTCAACTTTTCGGACGATGCTGAAATACTTTTTATATCTACAAATCATGTTAATTGATTGATCAACTGAGTGGGTGATTTTAACGGCTTTTCAACTCGTTTAGGGTTATTTTACCCCACGAAATTAGGGAATCACTTTCATTGTACATTTATATTCACATTTTTGTGTAATTCCCTTTTAAGAGAATGTTTTTATACTTTTATATGAAACGTGGGACATGCCATGGAGCAAAGGTATTTCTCATTACATAGTAGATCAGGTTGAAATATATTGAAAAAAGGTTTAAAGCTAGAAATAGATTAATCCCTTACTGGTACAGAAAAGTCAAATAAAAAACTTGTAATAAAAATGGATGGAGTAATAGAGTTCGATTTCTGTGAATCAAGCCAAAAAGGTAAAGAATTAGGTGGATTATCATTGAGCAAAACCTCTTTGAGAAACCCCAATATTTGTAGGAACTTGTTCAGATCTCACACTGGGAAAGCTGAAGACGAAAATTCAATTTAATCGCAGAAACGGTAATTGAAACTTCGAATCCACTTAAATAGTTCGAGCAGATTTGGGTTTTCCCGATATTATCTCATTTAAAGTTTCGTCATTGATTTGATACACAGGTGAAGAATTGTTGGTCAGTGGCGAAAAAAATGAGCCTTCAGATAATAAAATAAAATGGCGAATTTTATGGCGTTAGGGAGTCTTGAAGAGAGTTGGCTGAGACAAAGACGATATGAATAGATGACGAAGAGTTCACATTAGGAAAAGTAGAAAGTCAGACACGTGGTTATAGAAAAATCTCACTCCCATTATTAGTGTGTTTCAACCACCCGCTATCAGATTATAGATTGTTTCAGTAAATTCAATGTCAGATATATTGTATTGCTTTTTGGGGTTTTGAAGAAAGTAGACGGAGATGAAGTCAATATGATGATTTTACTTCAGGAAAAGTAAAAATGTCAACTATATGGACACAGAAAAGTACCACTCACTTTATTATTGGTGTCTTAATCTCCATCAGGGCGGGTCTATATCTGATGTGGTATTCACAGAAGGAAAGATGATCTATTGTTTACTAAATCGTAAGCCACATCTGAAGTATGTGTGTGTGGGGGTCATTACACCCCAAATTTAAATATTTCTCCATCGCTCTGTCAGTTACTAACTGGCTGACGCTTTTCAAATATCTACAACTCTGGAGGGTGACAGTTTCTCGCGCATACAGTGAGAATTCCGGTGATTGGCCATTTTTCCTTCATACAACTGGGCACCAGGTTCCCTTCATTACACATTGAATTAAATAACTTTAGGACACGTTTGTGTATACTTTTCAATAGTACTTGTATGTATTTTATGTATATATTAAATTATGTATGTGTATATTTTTCTCTGTATAAAAGAGTTTATCTTTTATTTTATCCTATTCAGTTAGTATATCATGGATAGTATTAGTTCCTATAGACTCGACTGAATATCTTTTCTACCCCTAAGCAACACAATAATGAGATAGAATTTGGGTTTCATGGAATGGATAAAAGAAAGGCGAAACAGAAAAATCTGAATTTTTCGTGTGCACTGTATTTATCTTATAATAACTGGTCCTTTTGAGTCGATGCCTTAACAGCGCATCCGCAGAAAGCTAAATAAATATAAACCAAAATCCATTGACTGGGCAAATAAAATATCGTTTATTATCTTTTATGCCTGCGTTTCTAAATGTATTTTCCCCAAACAACCAATTATCAATAATTTCCTCGTCTTCCTCTCCAAGGTTAATTTTTGTCTTCAGGATGTTTGTTAATTCTGGGATGAAATCACTTGTTTGGGTAAGGATCATATGATGAAAGCAAAACACTTTAGAGAAATGGACCCACGCACGAAAGCCTCAGCTGATTTCAACTTCACCAATTTTAAGATTGGTAACGGCGATCAGATTGGCGGAAAATATCGAAAAACAAAAACAAAATTGCCATATTTCTGATATATTCTCGGAATTTCTTTCGTGCAAAATTCCTATTAATTTTCAATTGTATCGTTTACTTTACAAAATAGATTTTTTATATTTTCTGCTTATCTGTCTATCTATCAGTCTATCTATCTATCTATCTATCTATCTATCTATCTGTCTATCACTCTGTTTATTTGTCTATATGAAACAGCAGCGGCATGGCCACTTTCTGTAACACAAAACATCCAAGTAAGACAGACAAGAAAATCTGAACCCTGCTGGAGCAGAAAGTGCAAACTAATCTGTCGTTCTTCTGTGGACACTTTCATATGGTTACACCAATGTTAATCGACGGTTAAAGCCTTGGATACCGTGTCGAGTTCTTCACAGGAGAGCTGATCGATTAGGATGGCATAAGAGAAACAAAAGATTATCTGCTGTCAGCACAACTTGATTATATATATATATATATATATATATATATATATATATATATATATATATATATAAGTAAAGTAAAGTCGTCGAGGCGGCCTAATGTCGGTATCAGCCAGACAGAGAGGGAGTCTATCCCCTTTTCAATAGCACTAGACCAAGGAGGTTATTTTAGCATCAGAGACGGAGCACCACACCTACCATCAGCTCCTCACTTTACCGCACAGATCCCTATGCAACTCATTCGCTGAGTTGGCGAGGGCCGGTATCGAACCAAGAACCTTGTGTTTCCTAGCCGAACACTCTACCAACTGAGCTAAACCGACCCTTTATATATATATATATATATTATATATATATATATATATATATATATATATATATATAGATATTAAAAAATTGAAAAGACACAGGTTTAAATAAGTTGAGTGGTAAGTTTATTGGCCGACGCTGCAGTGTTTCGATGTATTAATTAGATCATCTTCAGGGAATTTGTTGGTATATGGAAGGTGATGAAAAATTTTTATCACAGAATAACGAGAACAGCAAGTGATAGTCCTTGTTTATCAGTGTGTTCAAAATTTGAAGTCTGAAGAAAGGACGCTGAAAAAAGTGGACGGTTTGAAATATGACGTCAAATATTTTCTTTTACGGTGTGAGTATGAGAGTGTGTAAGTGTGTGTATCGAAAAAAAGGCATTGTGCATTTTTAGGTGTTTTGTGTGTGTGGTTGCGCGTGTGTGTATAAATCTTTTGCGATAAACGACATCGAAACAAACCTCAAGGTTGTGTGTGTGTGTGTGTGTGCGCGAGCGTGATTTTCATTAAGAAAAATGTTTGTTTCAAGTGGCGAGAAAATATACTTTTAACTTTTGAGTTGCTGTGTGCGTTTATTATGTAAGGGAAAAATATATCTACGCGTGCCAAATGAAATTCTTTTAGTTAGTGAAGAGAAAAAAGGTGTGTGTGTGTGGGGGGGGGGAATATTTTCTCGCCACTTGAAACAAACATTTTTTCCTAATGAAAATCACGCTCGCACACACACACACACACACACACACACACACACACACACACACACACACCACACACACATAAACAAGGACTATCACTTGCTTTTCTCGTTATTCTGTGATAAAAATTTTTTATCACCTTCCATATACCAACAAATGCCTTGAAGATGATATAATTAATACATCGAAACACTGCAGAGTCGGTCAATAAACTTACCAATCAACTGTGTTTTTTCAATTTTCTTAATATACTACTTACTGTCGGATTCACTTCCTTTTCTTCACACACACACACACACACACACACACACACACACACATATATATATATATATATATATATATATATATATATGTGTGTGTGTGTGTGTGTGTATACCGGTTTAGCTCAGTCGTTAGAGCACCCGTATGGGAATCGTAAGGTTCCGGGTTTGATACCGATCTCCGCTAAGTCAGCATATGAATAACACAGATTAGGTAATCTGATCAGTGCGATAAAGTGGGGAGATGATGGTAGGCATGCCGCTCTACCCCAGCAAAATATCCCTAGTCTAGCGCCAGCTAAAAGTGGATTGACTCCCTTGCTGCCGGCAGATACCGACAATAGGCCACTCTGCCAACGTTCCACACACACACACACACACACACACATATATATGAATATATATATATATATATATATATATATATATATATATATTCAACAGAAGGAGCACGTACATCCATAACAATATCTCTCGCCGACCGTCCCTATCATTCATCGCTCTCGATAGGTACTCTACGCAGCATTCAGTATCCGCGCAGAACTGGCGTGTTCATATGCTGGGTTTGATAGGAGAACGTCACTTTTTAGTTTGACCCCGCTTCTCCAGCAGTGGCCAGTTTGTCTTCATTGCTTCACTCGGATGGTCTTTGTGATAGGTTGCAAGTGTCCGCCCAGCTGCTTTCTTGTGTAGTGTTGGTTCCACGACTTGTGGAATTGCATGCAGAATTCTTGTACAACTCCCATCTAGCTTATTTTTTAAGGGTTAGTGGTACAACTATACAGTAGCACTGATACAAATGTGGATTGGAAGAATTGTCGCTTTAACTCGTCTGCTCAATCAGAAAAACAGCACGGAACATTCGCCTCCATGTGAATTCTGATAAAGCTGAGTTCATGTGCTTAATAAAAAAGAGGAGTCATCTCCATTCTCGATGGTAAGCCTAAAAAATCAGTGAAACAATTCTCGTACCTAGGTAGTAATATATCATCCACGGAAAGCGATATTAATGCACGTATAGGAAAAGCACGGTCGGCCATACACAGATTATATACACACACACGTACACACATACACACACACACACACACCGAAATAATAGGATTTACAAAAACCGATTAGTGAGAGTGGGAAGGGAGGAGTAGAAAAGTAGAAAGAGGAAAATAATTTAGCAAATCCTTATTAAATTTTGAAAATCGCAAAGGATTCACGTCTCACAACCTTCGTTTATTTTAGGAATTCTTTTTTTTTAACATTTAAAATATCATTTTTTTTAAATATAACCCTAAATTTTAAAGTTTTCATTTTTCCTAGATAATTTGCATTACCAAGGCTAAAATAACCAGTTTGTCTAAATATATATCCGTACGTGCGAGAATACACGGTTACCCCCTCACTCTGTCTCTCTGTCTCTGTCTCTGTCTCTGTCTCTGTCTCTCTCTCTCTCTCTCTATATATATATATATATATATATATATATATATATAGAGAGAGAGAGAGAGAGAGAGACAGAGAGAGACAGAGAGAGACAGATATATATATATATATATATTTGTGTGTGTGCTTGTGGAGAGAGAGGATGGGTGGGTGGGAGAGAGAAAGTGAGAAGCACTGAGAAGAAATGACTGATCGCGAGAATAAGGTGAATCAAAGGCATACGTTTCTCTTAATACTTCTATCTGACAACGATTTGGCTAACAACTGTTTTAGTTTTAAGTTATTGTTTTGGCACGGTGTCTTCCCGCTCCTTGCTTTGAGAAGGAGTCATTATGGCAGGAGACCAAAAATGTATTAAGTAAACGTGGCGGAAGTCTGGCATTGCCTAGCTTTTTGCCATTGACTGATGTGGTGCCATCACTACGACTTCCTCAGACACAGTCCCCAATTTCTTTTTGTCTTCTCCTCTTGAATGAGGCAAAGCGAAATGAACGAAACCAGAGTTTTCATAGACATAAAGTGTCTGCTTCCGCACAGCCCTTGATTTGGCCAGTATATCAGCATAATTTTATTATTCGAAATCAGCCTGTGCTTTATGACCGAAATTGGAACGGAAATATCAATTGATGCCCTTTCCACTACATATTCGTCTACATTTTTACCCGGCATCACAGAGAAGAAATACAATTTCGTTCCTTCAACTAACACAGACAAAAGTTAATACTTTTTCCTTGTAATTTATATCAACATTAATTGTAGTTTGGTTTGGTTATTTTTTAATGACATCTCAACCAATGTGGATTATCTAATGCCAAATCTTGTTTTTATTTACATTCATGTAAATACATGAGTATTAAGAAATTGTTAGAAATAATTCAAATCCTGTACGAAGCTGGTAGATTTACTCCTTTCTTTCACGAGTTATTGACGCTTGTTTTAACGTGTTTGTTCTCATATTAATGCATTTGTAATGCATTATGTGACGGCTTTTGCAACCAATTGATGGCATAGGGTTGGATAAGACTGTATATCGAAAGAGGATTTTTAGAACTGATATGCGCAATTAAAGAATAACTGTTTTGAATGCAAGAGACTATTTTGAAGAAGATTAATGTTTTCTTCGTTGTTGATTTCTTTCTTGGTTAATGCAACTTCACTCTGGATAATTTTCGAACTCAACATAAACAATTTATGAAATATATGATTTAAAAAAATGTATTATTTTGACCGACGTAGGAGGAAATATCTTCAAATTGGGAGATTATTGTCTAACAGCCGTATCTTTCTGTACAATAGATTAAATTTGCAAACTGACAGTCAGCAAGTTGGGGTCATTTGCTTATTTTACGTTTTGTATATGAATCGGTAACAGCACAGCATTAAAGTAATCTAATTTATTCAATAAACAATAGCACAACATGTCTTTGGAGTGTAATTGAAATAATTTAAAACAAAATATGGACCCCGGGATGCTCAATTTTTAGAACTGAGTTGAAATAAAATTAACGTTCAAGTTCATGTGACTGTATGAATACAAAAATCCCAACTCGAAAGTGAAGTAATTTATAAAAAAGAAGTGAAATTGAAATTAATGAATGATTTTGAAAAGAGAAGCACTGGGAAAATTAGGAAAAAATAGAAAAAGAAAGGGTAATTAAGATGAAGTGAACGAGTGTCCAGTGTTTAAAGCTATAGAAACAAACTCAATGGGCCTCTTTGGCGAACTGTAATCTGCAACAATGGCAAGGATTCTTTTTCCTCTAGAGTAAAGAAGTAATCTAAATTAATGGGGACATTCAGTATTGATTATAAGATCTGAATAATTATTGTCTTGCAATGGCGAAACGACACGATCACTGGAATTTGAATGGGTCACTATGGACAGATAGTTATATCAAAATATAATTATTTAAACAAAAAGTTTTCAACTTTATTTTAGAAGCATTATTAAACAATTTACAACCTTGCTTATAAATCTGACCGAAATATATGGATTCTAAAATTAGTTTCTGGTATCTGTTTATTCATACATGTAGATTTTTTATAATTCTGAATATACGTGATATGGGTACCAACAATTATGTCTTAATAGACATATTTTACAAAATTAAATCAACACCCTGATTAAAAGAAATTATCAAAAATCAGGAAATTATCCGTTGTTTCTAAAAAGTTTTTAGACGATCCTATCGAATACGAATAATCTTTAAACATGTCTATTTGATCCATAGATGGGACCCTAACTCTCCGGATCTGAGTTGACCTGATTGTAATGGAAAGAAAGACGGACTACAGTACCCATACTTGGAGCCTTACCATCAGATGAGGTTTTGTGTCATACCCAATTAGCTCCTTTTGGAGGGGTTTTACGCCACCGAGGATAAAATCAGCGTATTCTAAGCCCCTCCGACAGTGTACGTATTTACCCAATCCATTCGCCACGGGTAGGTTGTGGCACAAGATCGTAATGATCCAGTGAGTATCGAACTCGCTATTTGGTAGAAAGGGAGTTTCGAGACTAGCCTGGTGACGATTATACCACGATGGGATGCCCGATACTTTCCCCAGATACTTTCACCACCGACAGGATGTGACACAAGGTCCCGGATATGGGGAATCTAGCGCTACCTTCTACTAAATAATAAGTAACAATGTATCTTTGAGACTAACCCTAACACTATCCTTTACACCGCGATGGAACACCCTTTTTAAAGCCAACGGGATAGCGCAACTTGACTTCAAATTCGCTTACTATAAGGTGTCTCAGTCCAGCACGTTAGCCATTACGCCACAAGGACTCCCCATAAGCCCCGCCTATATTGTATACCAATAAGCAAGTGTGAAAAAGGATTAAACAATACTAGATGGTCGCGACATTACCAATATTAAAATACAACAACCATAAATGCAGAAAAGGGCTATTTGCACATAAGATGACTCTGTTATCACTCAAAAACAGACAACAATCTGCTTGAAAATATGTTTCTATTAATTTAGATTGGTTGGATAACGAGTTTAGGCAGTGGGATCATGATCTTGCATATTGGGGATAATTCAATATTTTTGTCGAAAGGAAATTGGTTATTTGTGGCCGGAAATAAGTAGTAAGAAAACAGGCTGATTTTTCTTTTTAAATTAATTTTATTTTTGCCTCTTTTTAAGGTAGTCTTGCTCCCACCTAGCTCAAGGCAAAAACTAAAGGAAGGATTTATTGTAACTCACAATCGAACAGTCACAATTCAATATTTTTTCTATTTATTGATAAATAGAGAATTACTACATTATATCACGTAATCAAATAATTTGCCAGTTGTACCTCATTGAAGAAACGCAATTCCCTGTAAAAAACAATTTCCTATGAATTTAGACCGAAATCTATAATGCTGTTGTCCTGCGAAAACCATGCCGTTCTCAATATCCAAATGTGTTTTTGTCTAGAAGGCGTGGATTGGCTTAGTAAAAACAAATATGGATTAAGCGAACGGGATTGGTGATTATTCAAAGGTCGACGAACATTGGTAAACAGCGTTTTGCAAATCTATATTCAGAGTAGAAACTGGAAGGGCAGAGACATCATAATAAAAGAAAAACAAGAAGAAAAGATATAGAAGTTTATAAACAAACACACCTATTGACGCTCTCGTTCGCTTTCTATGTGAATACATAATACATAATCATATGCATTTATATACTCACGGGCGATACATTTACGTATTATATATGTATCTATATCTGCACGTGTATTCTCACATATACATGGGCCTATCTATCTACCTATTCATCAATCATTATATATATAATATATATATATATATATATATATATATATATATTTAAAAAATATATAATATTTTAATAAAAATTCACCGCCAGCATAACGCAATGATCATCATTTTTACAGATTTGATCTCTCTGGTGATCGAAAAGTATATACACAGATGTATGTATTTAAACCAGTAAAAACACCGCTCCTTAATAGCAGCTGGCGATGGCCTAGAGGTTAATGGATCGACAGACATAAAGTCAGTCAGGTTTCGCACCTGGTCGGAGTTAGTTGTTGGGTCTAGCCACACTGATGAGACGTGTCTGTTCATGACTTTTATATATATATATTATATATATATATATATATATATATATATATAATGAAGGATGATAAATATGAAGAGTGTGCATAGAAAGCTGCTTTTATAGCAGACCAAATTCCAATAATACTGCTCTACTATAATATATATATATATATATATATATATATATATATATATAATACATATATACATATACATATACACTATAATATACTACTTTAATATATATCTACTATAATATACATATATATATAAGTCATCCACAGACACGTGTTTTGGCGCATCTTCAGTGTGGCTAGACACAGCACCTACCTCTGACCAGGAGCGAAATTCGACTGACTTTTTGTCAGCCCGACTTCTTAACCACTCGGCCATTTGACAGCTGCCATAAAGGGGTGGTGTTTAAATTATTAAATACATACATTTGTTTATATATTCTTACGCTCACCCGAGAGATCCAGTCTGTGAATTGCTTTAAATATGCTGGCAGTGAAAGTTAATTTAAGTCACCCCTAGAGAGCTCTACCTAGTTTTGGGAACATATATATATATTGGTTTGTTGGTTGGTTTTGAAGGCTGTCACAATGCGAGTGTAAAGAAAAAAGAAGGTAACTATGATGTTTTTTGTTAACCTGTCATTTATTTCTCAATATTTCGGGAAGAAATTCCCATCCTCAGAAGAATACTGGAACTGAAGTTGTCCTAGCGGCTGTTAGATTCGTTCTGTCTTGGTTCTTCCAAATTC
Source organism: Doryteuthis pealeii (assembly GCA_023376005.1). Lineage (NCBI taxonomy): Eukaryota > Metazoa > Mollusca > Cephalopoda > Myopsida > Loliginidae > Doryteuthis > Doryteuthis pealeii. The sequence goes on from CM042139.1 coordinate 130,908,262, forward strand.
TGTGTGTGTATGTGTATGGTTGGGCTTGCTTATGTGTGTGTTTGTGTGTATAAGTGTGTGTGTGCGCGTGCTTGTGTGTGTAAATGTAAGCGTATGTGTGTGTGCGTGGTGCTTATGTCTGTGTGTCTGATCATTTCTTTTTATTTATTTTTATTATTATTCCAGATTTGATTCGCCTCTAAGCAAGGTTTTATTTTTATTTTATTTTATTTATTTTTGTTTGTTTGTTTGCTTATTAACAGGATCATCTGATCTCTTTTTTATTGCTATGTGTCTGAGACTAACATTCCAGATATTGCTTGATTGTTTATGGGTGCGGGTGTGTGGATTTACTGTCTATCAGGTGGCCTGTAGCCTGTTGTGTGTGTGTGAGGTGTATTTGGTCAGTCCTGACACCATGAGTGTGTGTGTATGTGTGTGTGTGTGTGTTATATGTGGGCGTGTATGCCTATTTCCTGTACATTAATGTATGTGTGTGTTATTTATAGTGTGTGTGCTTTGTACATGTACATTAATATATATGTGTGTGTGTGTGTGTGTGTGTGTTGGTTTTAGGAGCTTAGAATGAACTTAATTTTATTAAAAATTGCGATTATAGAGTCTGCTAGATTCTATTCTGCTTTGTTTTTTATTTTTTAGCATTATATTTATCTTATTTCATTTCAAATTATTTTGTTTTATTTACTTTTTATTTTATTATTTATTTATTTATTTATTTTATTAGTTATTTTTTATATATATATATTATATATATTTTTTAATTTTATTTTATTTATTTATTCGTTTTTAGTATATATCCATTTATCTATTTATTTTATGAATTGTTTTATTTATTTATTTTTTTTTCCTATTATTATTATTATTATTATTATTATTATTATTATTATTATTATTATTATTATTATTATTATTATTTTACATATATATATTTAGTCTCTTACTTGTTTTGTTCTTGTAAATGTATTTCTAGTGTGTGCTGGGTTGAGTTTTAGAAGGTTAGAATAAAACTAATATCTATCAAGAATTATGATTTTAGAATAAAACTAATATCTATCAAGAATTATGATTTTAGATTCCGCTGATTTGTTTTAGGGTTAAGGTTAAGGGCAAGTGTGTTCTATTTACGTGCATGCCTTCTTCATATACGTTAATATGTGTGTATGTGTGTGGATTTAGGGGGTTAGAATGAAGTTAATTTTATTAAAATTGTGATTATAGAGCCTGTCTGGTTCTATTTAGTTTTGTTGTTAATATTACATTTATCTTATTTATTTTTTTTATTTTTTCCTTTCATTATTATTATTATTATTATTATTATTATTATTATTATTATTATACATGTTTCATATATACGTTTCATTCACGGCCTGGTCACATGAATTAATTATTAGGAGATTAGCAAGGGAATTCATATTCTTTAATGTAAAGTCAATTATCTAGTCAAATATATCAGTGATTAGAGTAATCCTATTTGTTAAATGACTAGTGCATTAGCTCGAGTGTGTGTATACTGGTCTGTTGACGTGGGTGCGTGTTTTTTCGTTTGTCTTCTCATAGTAGATTCGTTGCGTTATAAATTCTCTATTGCGTAAGTGGGTGTATGTTGTATGTGTGTGTGTGTGTGTGTGTGTGTGTGTGTGTGAGTGCATATACATGTATGTGTGCGCGTTGATTGTGGGTTTATTGTATTATGAACTCTGCGCTGAGTTCGGTTCTGCTATTGATCCCTGGGTGCAGTTTAGCTATTAATAATGCCTCTTTAATTCGGAGGTTACCCAGATTTCTTTCTTTGGCCTCTATTTTGACTGTGATGCTTCTCTCCTTGTTGTTGCACTTAATTAAGTGTTTGCGGAATGTGGATGCTTGTGTGTGTAAGTGTTCTTTGATCCTAATGTGTAGTGGTCTGGTGGTGCTGCCTATGTAGAAATGGTTGCATTTTACGCATTGTGTGCGGTATACTACATTAAATTCATGGCACATACCTGTGTCGCGGATAGGGCAGTTCGCCAGTGTGCAATTATTGGTGTTCCTATGTTGGTTCTTGGAGAGTTGTCTCCGAAGTGAAGGTCCGTAATGGGCGAGTTGTATGTCCAGGCCCTCCTTCCGGATCGCCTTGCGTATTGCTGCGGTTATACTCTCGTTGAAATGTGGTAGCCTTAGAAAGCAGGTGTTAGAAGTGATGTGGCTTTTTCGGCCTTCTGTTGGTTTCAGTCGCTTTGTGACTGAAGTGGGGTAACCATTGGCCTTCAGTATGGACATGAAGTGTGTGGTGTGTGTGATCTGGTCCTGCCTCCTGCTGCATTTGTTCCGATACGGGTAAGTTCGTTCTTATGTATCCGGTCTTTGCACCAAGGGGAAGGGCCGATTTGTGGTGGACGAACAAGTCCCTGCTGGCCGGTTTTTTGTAGAATTCGGTGTGGATTCCACCCTTATCTAGTATTTTAAGCCGGAAATCCAACAGTGATAAAGCTCCTGTGCAGTCAGGGTGTTCCATGGTGAAATGTATGTTTTTGTCTATGTTGTTGAATGTTGTTGTGATTTTGTTGGCTTCTTCATAGGAAGATGTGAGGATGAGTATATCATCTATGTATCTGGTGAAGAAGGCACAAGAGCGGCAATAGTCAAGTGCTTGGCGCTCAAGTCTGTCCATGTAGCTGATAGCCAGCAGGCCCGATAGACTAGATCCCATCGGCAGGCCCTTTATCTGTTTGAATGTCCGTTCTTGAAAAGTGAAGTAAGTGTTATTTACGATAATGGATAGAAGTTGGTGTATATCAGAAGAGGTGAGGTTGTGGCAGTACAGGCCGGATGAGATTATGCGTTCAGTCAACAAGTCGACCGCTGATTGAGCAGGCACTGATGTGTATAATGAGGTAACGTCCAAGCTAAAGGCATATTTGTTGTTTTCTAGTTTACTTGGTTGTGTTTTTTTAGTTTGTGGATGACTTCATCAGAGCTGCTGACATGTCCTGGGAGGGTAGCTAATATTGGCTTAAGTATTTTGAGAGGAGCCACGATATTTTGTATAATGGCCCTTCCACGCTAGAGACTATTGGTCTAATTTGCGGAGTAGAACTTGTTTTGTGGGTTTTATCAGATGGTAAAATCTTGGAAGGGCACTGTTTTTACTAGTGAAGTTGGTTTTAAATTTGTTGTGGAGTTTTCTACTTTTGTAGATCCTGGTCCATGCGGCGTTTATTTGGCTTTCTATTTGTGTGGGCGTTACATCTGTGACCTCTGTATAGAGTTCATTGTTGCTAAGATGCTCGAATGCTAAGTTGTTGTATGTCTCCTGGGGGATTACGCAGAACTCTCTTCCCTTATCAGAGGGCAGGTAAATTAATTCTTTCTCTCTTAGGGTGTTTAGGGTATTTTGCTGTGCCCTGGAGAGGTTAGGTGTTATTTTTTTGTTTCTTTTTATTATATGGAATATTGACTGTTTGAGTCTTGATATATATATATTATATATATATATATATATAATATATATATATATATATATATAGTAGTAAGATCAAACTCGAGAAATAAAATGATTGTATTATAAATTAAGAGAGCGCTATTGCCATTGGCTGGAGGTCAGGTGACCAGTACTATATCTATGGTCATCAGGAGGCGAGGTCAGTTGCTGAGGAGGAAGGGTCGAGGTTTGATCAACCCCGATTGGTCCCTTGGGTGAGGAAATTCGTTGTTGAAAGACCAGAAATTTCCAATGATCCCAAGGAATAACAACGCTGATGACTTCCCCCTCAATCATCTTATAGATGTATTTTTACAAGATTTAATACTGCCAATACAGTGACGTCCAAGAACAGAACGGATGACGACCCAGGAATAGACTCGGTGACTATTGGAAAGACAATTGGCAGCTCGGAAAGACGGCAATTGGGGCATACTTGGCCAGCTACCCGGTATGTATCTTCCGTAAGGGAGAACCCACATCACTCGACAAATAGACCTCCAAGAAAATACCCCCAAGGGATCCCGAGAGGGGGGAGGATTAGATCCCTAACAGGACCGATCAAATGTTAACGACCCCAGCAAACGAAGAACGGACTACGAACAAGACTTGCGTCTGTGGCAAAATCTGTAAGAATCAACATGGCCTAAAAATCCATCAAGCTCGGATGAAATGTTTGGCTGTGCCACGACAGATGTTGCGTTGCGCACAGATTATTCTGGTGAGACGCAGGAGGGGCCCGGCCAGGAATCACACCACAGAGCCCAGAACCACCAAGCAACTGTCAACGCAACTCTAAACACAGTAACCCGCATTAAATGGCCAGTAGCGAATGATAACAGCGCGTGGAAAAGCTTCGACGAGGATATAAACGACATCCTGCGAACAACAAAGGGGATGCTAACAGGCGGTTAACTACCATGTCGACTATAATAGTCAGTTACGCCACTGAAAGGTTTGGCCTTGTCGAGGGAAAAAAAGGAGCTCAAGAACACAGGAAGAACCGGAGGGAATTACAAATCCATTCTTTAAGGCAGGAGCTTAAGAAACTGAAAACACAATACAAAGCAGCTCGAGTGGAAGAACGTCAACCGCTTTCAGAATTGCGGAACATACTTAGAACAAAATTGAAAAATGTGCGTCGCGCTGAAGGTCACCGGAAACGGAGGAAAGAGAGGGCAAGGATGAGGAGAGCCTTTATTTCAAACCCTTTTGGCTTCACTAAAAAATTATTAGGGGACAAAAGAAGTGGCCACCTCAACGACTCCGTAGAGAATGTAGATAAATATATGGAAAAATGTTAAGCGACCCAAACAAAGACAAGGATCTGGGACCCATCAAATCATTAATTAGTCAAAAAAAAAAAAGAATTTGATGTAAGAGAACCAAGCTGGAGTGAAATTCAGGAGGTGATAAGAAGAGCAAGGTCGGCCTCTGCCCCAGGTCCGAACGGAGTTCCATATAAGGTTTACAAGAAATGCCCAAACCTACTTCACCGACTATGGAGTTTATTAAAATTAATATGGCGCAGGGGTAGAGTGGCCGATCATTGGAAATTCTCAGAAGGGGTATGGATTCCTAAAGAAGAGAACTCTACAAAAATCGGACAGTTTAGAAGTATATCCTTCTTGAACATTGAGTGCAAGGTCTTTTTCAGCATTTTATCACGGCGTCTGACGTCATATCTGTTAAAGAATTATTATTTTTATACATCTTTACAAAAGGGCGGAATCTCAGGCATGCCAGGATGCATTGAGCATACAGGCGTCGTGACTCAATTATTAAAAGATGCTAAAGAATACAAAAAAGATTTAGTAGTCATATGGCTAGACTTACGTAATGCTTACGGGTCAATACCACACAAGCTAGTGGAGGAAGCATTAAACAGATACAACGTGCCCAGGAAAATTAAAGATCTAATCCTGAGTTATTATAATAACTTCAAAGTAAGAATCGGAAAGGGAGTCTCTTTATCAAATTGGCATACGTTGGAGAGAGGTATTATCACAGGTTGCACATTGTCAGATACTTTATTTGCATTAGCCTTGAACATGATAACTAAATCTGCTGAGAAAGAATGTAGAGGCCCATTGTCAAAAACAAGAATAAGACAACCCCCATCAGAGCGTACATGGATGATATGACAATCACTGCTTCTTCTGTGATAGGAGGAAAGTGGCTGTTAAAAGGCCTCGAAGAACTAATCGTATGGGCAAGGATGAAGTTCAACCCTTCGAAGTCATGATCGCTTACTTTGAAGCAAGGCAAGGTAAACGGGAAAACGGTATCACGGTATCCAAAGAATCTATACCTACTTTGAATGAGAAGTCAATTAAAAGTTTGGGAAAGAAATTCGACTGCACACTCAAAGATACTGCAGCAATCCGAGAAACCATGGAAGATCTCCAAACATGGCTCAATAAGGTGGATAAGTCAGGTTTACCCGGTCGTTTCAAAGCGTGGATTTACCAACACTCCATTCTGCCGAAAGTCCTGTGGCCGCTTGCAATTTATGAATTTTCCTTGTCAACAGTAGAACGAATGGAAAGGAACATCAGTGGATATCCGAGACGGTGGCTTGGATTACCAAGATGCCTTAGCAGTGCTGCCTTATATGGTAAATCCAATGTTTTACAACTTCCCTTCAGCGGACCAGTAGAAGAATACATCGTTGCCAGGACTAGAACATTGATGCAATATAAAGGGTCGAGTGACCCAATGGTAAGAGAGGCGGGCATAGAGGTTCGATCAGGCAGAAAATGGAACACTGCAGAAGAGCTAAATATAGCGGAAGAAAGGTTAAGACAAAAAATGCTCGTACGTACAGTGGCTGAAAGGCCGTACAGGCTTAGGTTACTTGCCCAGTCCACGTATCGAAGGAATGAGAGGAAAAGAGCGACGCCATTTTGTACAAGAGGAGATACAGAAGGGGGTAGAAGAAAGAAGAGTTACAAGGATGATCGGCCTTAGCCAACAAGGGGCTTGGACAAGGTGGGAAAACATTGTCAAGCGCAAAATAAACTGGTCAGAAATGTGGCAGGCCAATTGTAGCAAATTTCTAGTACAATCAGTTTACGATGTACTACCTAGCCCCACAAATCTTTATACCTGGAAGATCACAGAGACCCCTACCTGCCAGCTTTGTGCAGGTAGGGGCTCTTTGCAACATATACTTAGTGGGTGCTCTAAGGCACTGTCTGATGGTCGATACCGTTGGTGCCATGACCAGATACTTAAAGTAATTGCAAACATCATCGACACTGCAATCCGCGCTAATAAAGGAAAAACATTCAAGCCCGGTATAAATTTTGTCAAGGCTGGAGAGAGAATCCCAGCACAGAAAACCAAAGGGACAACATGTATACTCTCAACAGCGATAGATTGGCAGTTGCGCGTAGACCTCATAAAGCAGTTGAAATTCCCCGATCACATTGCAGTGACAAATTTGCGGCCAGACATAATAATCTTCTCAACTCTTCAAAACAAATTATTATGTTAGAGCTTACAGTTGCTTGGGAGGACAATACCGACGAAGCAAATGAAAGGAAAAGAAGCAAATACCAGGAATTGGTTGAACAATGCGGAAGAAATGATTGGAAAGCAAACTGCACACCAATTGAAGTAGGGTGTAGAGGATTTGTTGCGAGGTCCCTAAGCAAAGTGTTGGCAAATTTGGGATTGACAGGACAAGAGATATAAGGCAATCCGTGAGATTACTGAAACGGCCGAAAAGGCAGCTCATTGGCTTTGGATAAAAAGAAGCAGTGCTTGGTCTAGGAGATAAGGTTATAATTCACATGGATAATTTTGTACATGTGAGCCAGTATCCACTGAACTTTGAACAAACTAATGTGTAATTTTTTAAATTTTTTTTTAAATTTATTGTTTTAATTTTGTATGAGTGTGTAGGTCATAATTAATTGCATAACGGCAAATTTCGATAAAATACCCACACTATCATTCGTTTCATTTAAGTGTACTATTCCTTGATTTCGTTTTTTTTTTTCTCTCTCTCTCTCTCTCTTTTCGCTTTGAGGCGTGTGTGTGTGCGTCATAAACAAAACATTAGCATAATTAGGTAACTTCTACGAATCATCCACGTAACCATTCGTTTTTCGTTGTTTTTTTTTTTTTTTTTGAGGAGGGGTAGATTTCTCGCTTAATTTCTCTAACCGTTATCGATAAACACTTTCGTAATTTGAACAATGCGGATTAGAAATTTTAATCATTGTTCATAGTTTAGAACGGAGTTCGATGTAACTTTTCGTGGGTTAAATATCGTGAATAGGTGGAATATTTATTATATTTATACGGGTAGTACGAATGTTCGTCGTAAACATGCGTTAGGTATATATTGTCTATCTGTATATTATTGTATATATTCGCGAAGTATTATTAAACTTTTATAGCTAAAACGTTTTTAATTCATTAATTTGATGAAACGTATACTTTTTATATAAGTAAATTAAGCTTATTGGGTACATTTTATTGCGTATTAATTTTAAACGTCCGGCATGATATTTATTAGATTAGCGTTATTGGTAACATCGTCACTAATTTGTTTTAATCGTCCTTTTTTATGGTAAAAACGAGTTTAATTGTATATATTCGTTGTGTATTAGTAATCTTTAATCTTTTTTTTCTTAAATTTGTAGTATATATAACGGGGTGGTTAAGAAAAAATACAGTAAAAAATGGGAAGGGAAAACCCCTCTCTTGTAAGTAAGGTAAATAAATAGGAATTTAAAAATAGTAAAATTTAAAAAACACAAAATCAACAAAGAGGGAAAACCCCTCTCTTGTAAATAAGGAAAATAAATAAATAGAAATTTAAAAAATGGTAAAATTAAAAAAAAAAAAAATCTACAAAGAGGGGGTAAACTTACATCAACCGTTCTTCCTGGTAGTAAGATCAAACTTGAGTAATAAAATGGTTGTATTATAAATTAAGAGAGCGCTATTGCCATTGGCTGGAGGTCAGGTGACCAGTACTATATCTATGGTCATCAGGAGGCGAGGTCAGTTGCTGAGGGGGAAGGGTCGAGGTTTGATCAACCCCGATTGGTCCCTTGGGTGAGGAAATTCGTTGTTGAAAGACCAGAAATTTCCAATGATCCCAAGGAATAACAACGCTGATGACTTCCCCCTCAATCATCTTATAGATGTATTTTTACAAGATAGTGACATCACTACCGATAATAAACATCCATCCAGTTAAATTACCCGTGTTTTTCTACTTTTCTCCACATATATATATAAATGCATAAATGGATACCTAAGTTCAGATATAAATTTATTTCATCATTTTTTTTTCTCGTTCAGTGTGACTTTTACAAATTTGAAGATTTCATATCCGGTATTATTGCAATGATTGTCCCGTTTCGTTTATTTTTGCTTTTTCAAATTACCTTTTCCGCGTTTGTTAAATACGCCAGCTCAAGGGGCACGCACACTCTCGTAATTTTTAGAAATGTTATGGTCTTTGCGTGTTGGTCTTGTGTGTGACGTTGTATTTTTACATTTGATTACTTTACTTGTGAATGCACCTATTCTAACATCATGTATCTTATGTATCTTATGTTTCGATTGTTGGGGTTTTGTATACATATATATGGGTACTTAAATGTTCTTATGTTTTTTAAAATGTTTTTATATACATTTAAGATTATTTGAATGTTTAAATTTGAATATAATTTCATTTCTTTTATTTAACAGTTCCTTCTTTTTTAAATTTTATTATTGCTATTTTTCCTCCAGACAAAGACTGCATTTATTTTTGAATTCTGTTGGGTTGTTGATTTAAAAAAAATTTTTTGCAGGTTTTTATCTTTTCTTTTTGTTTCCAGAAATGTTTGAAAGTTTGGTTTTTTTTTATTTTTTTTTTTAGCTTTTCACTCGTAGCGGATTATCTTTGATTATATAAACGAAATTTCCAGGGTGTGTTAGTGCTGCCGACATAGATTATTTTTCCTCAAATTTTTCCTTTGGGAATATTTATGCTAGGTATTCAATGTTCTTTGATTTACATCAACCTGTCAAGTGGTCAATCGTTTTTAGTTTTGCAGTTGCAATCAGTTTAATTTATTGCCATTACTTGCAGGTCCACTCTGATCCGGATTTTTAGAAATTGTTAGGGTATCTTCTATGGTTTAAATAGATCTATGTTAAATGATTCATATTCAATAGGAATATTTGATGCCATATAAATTCAAACCATTTGCATTCAGAATAGTCACTTGAAGTTATAATTGTTTACTAAGGATTATTATTTGTTACTTCGAACCATATAACTGTGAGCAAATTATTTGTATTATATAGGAATACTAGATAATATAGCACTGTATGCAAAACTCTCTTAAGAAACTACTACATTTAAATATAAGTATACATTGAATGCAATTCTCTAACCGCTAGGCATAAAATATCCCTAGACAGGCTGACATGCTGCTAAAATCAATCAATTCTACATAAAGTTAGAGGAACAAGATATTGGCAGAAAGATTGTATCTTGCCAAGTGAGGAAAATATTTCAAACTTAAAAATTATCATTTGAAACCTTGGTCTTTTAATGAGCAATGTCTTTTCCATCTATTATAAATTTTTTTCAATTTCAATTTTTTCCTTTTTCGTTTATCCTTCTTGCTTCACTTTTTCATTCTATCTATCATCCCTTTACTTTTTCCTTCACTTTCTTTCCTTTTTCTTTTATGCTTCATTCCTTCAATTTTGAAATGGTAATGTTTGCTGTTGTTTTATTAATGTTGTTTTTATGTCTTTGGTAGTTTCTTATTAGTTTTTTTTTAAATTCTGTACATTAATTATATTGCTTACGTTAACAACATAAGCTTTACTTCGCTTAAACATTGACTTAGAGTAAATCCAGCCCGCGAATGAGTCGGATGGTAGGTATTGCAAAACTTGGGGGTAAACAACACGCATCTTGTGGAGTGTTGCTTCCAACATTTGTTCAAGATATCACTAAGCATCCTTGTTTAGTTACCATATATCTTTTTTGTCTAAGCACTTCGTTTGAGTCCAAGTGGTACAATTGCACTGACACGGCTACAGCTTAAACGAATTCTCGTATCATTTTATGAGAAAGATCAAGTTTCGCAAAAGAGAGGAATGACAAATAATCTTCATTAAATACCAATCACTGATATATTTCATACTTCCTTTTCC
>CM042139.1:130923903-130981403 GCA_023376005.1 Doryteuthis pealeii
CTGTCAGGTCCATTCTGACACAGTTTAAATAGACAAAAATAAATGAATCTTTAAGTGCGTTTAAAAGGAATTCAGTTTGAAAAAAAATTGACAACTAACAAGAATGAATAAACAATACATATTCAACAAAATAACCCAAGGTTTTACATGGCATTACCAAGGCCATTAAGATCTGAGCACTAGTTTTAATATATGCAACTTGCAGTCAATAGCATTGATAATGCAGCGCGTTTGTCCGCTAAGTCTTAAAACAGACAGAATATCTATAATATATCACAGCCGACCAACCATATAAGTTTCTAAGAAGAAGGAAGCGGCGTGTATTTTCTTTGATGTCTCAATCCAAGATTACGAAAAATGTGAAACAAACAAGCAGAAACAGTTATACAGTAACGAGTTGGGGAGATCAAGATTCGTTGAATATGAAAAGCAGATTTGAAAACAGATTACTTGTCACTGGGGCATCTTGTAATATGACAATATTCAGCAAATTCTAAGTAAACAATGTATACTAGACTTATAAGTTTGTGTGCTTAGAAACTGTGTACCTACTATAAAATATATATCATATTAAGTAAAAGCAAAAGTTTCCATTGAAACCCACTTTTTAACCGTGTTGCGACCAGATAAATACCTGCATTTAATCTTATATACACGACCTCTATATAGGTGGCCGTTGTGGAATGGCTATCCTCGAAGGAAATAGACACGGCGAATCGAGTTCAAATCATAGACGAGGCTAGTTGCGTGCACATAGGGCTAATACTAAAAGGGCTAATTAGTAAAAGTATTAATCCAAATACGTACTGTTCGACTTCACCACAGTAATCATCGCAACTAGTTTTTAAATTCAAAGCGAAAATATTTTTTGCTCAGCATAGGGTTATGCCATAATAATTTCAACTTCATAGCTAAGAAAAAATGCTACCATTAATTTGAATAATCTATTCTAGTTTATTTAAGATCTATGTCTGAAGCTAGAATATTCAGCTGCTAAAGAAAAACATTTTGCGTCTTATCTATTAATGTTTTTATTTACTGGTAAATATAACAAAAACCTAAATAAACATCATCTAAGTTTGCTAATTCCATATTTTTCCATTGTACAAAATAAATAATTCGTTCTATAGAATATTCTTTGAAGATTAGCAAAGAAACACCTTAGGAAGGCCTCAAAATGCAATAGATGAAACAGCTCTCTTAAAACTAACAGAGTTGAGAGCACAAGCAAAAATAATTAACTGTAAATAAAATTTATCGAACAACATGCATAAACTAAAACAGGATTGGTAAAGAAAATAGGTCAGGTTTGTTTGGGGGATTATAATGAATGCTGGCTTTATAAGAAACTACTAAATGTAGTTAGAATAACTATTTATAGAAATTCAAATATAATATGTGCATGGTTGCACAGATGCCGTTTAAAACAGAAAAAAAGATTTATAATAGATACAGTTGAAATCAACTGTAATATAATGAATTATATCAATCAATAAGGGCTGGTTTAGCTCGGTTGGTAGAGCATCTGCCGGGTTCGATACCGGTCCTCGTTAACCCAGCGCACGGGTAGCACAATTTGGATAATCTGATATGGGCGCTAAAGTGGGGAGCTGACGGTAGGTGTGGTGCTTCAGCCCTCAAAAAATATCTCTGGTCTATCAAAATAAGGATAGAATCCTTCGGTGTTCGGCTGATACCGACAAATGTCCACTGCGCTCGAAGGCGGTGTCTGAATGTATTAGTGCCCTAGGTATAACGTTAAATGTTTCTAGTGGTGAGGTACCAATTCTGGAGCTCTGAGGAGTGTGGAGTACCCCTTCATTGTCATTACGCCCAGGTTCATTCTGACCCGGAGTGGTAGTACTTATTACGGACTCATCTATAGGTTAAAAAATGAGTTTAAAAACATATTTGAAAAAAAATGTTTTAAATTTAAAAAAAATTCCCAACAAGAATGAATAAAACAAAAACGTTTTCAGCATGAAATAACCCAATAGGTAACATATCGCAAATCCAACCAACCAACCAACCAACCAACCTTTATTTCTACTCATTAGGAAGGCTTTTGAGCCAATTTATTCACATATTTATCAAATTTACATAATTAAATATTTGTTATATTTATGTAGCTTGATTCTTGCATATCATTTTATGTCATATCTTATGTTTAAACCTATTTGAGTAGACTTAATAATTTTAAGTTACTACAGTGTCGATATTTTCTATTCAGAAATAGATAAGATTGTTTGCGTGGTTGAATAAAAAAAACAAAAAAACAAAAACATAATCATCTAAAGGTCTTCGTAAAATAATATCTATTTGTTTATATATACCTGGTCTTAATTAGATTCATAGGTTTTGTACCTGATGTGCTTTATACTCCATAAACGTTGTCGTTCATTAATCATTAGTAATATCTAATAGACTTTACATTAAATCCATTGTGTTTAGATATTACTGTCCATATTTACAAAACCAATTACTCATCCCGGTAATTTTTGTATTCTTATTGATACTGAAAAGACATGGATTTGCGTAGATTACTTCGTATATATTTCGAGGAACACTCCCACCTTAGGATTCTCTTTCACTGGGTACATTCAGACAACATCAATGAAATATTGAAATTGGAAAGAAAGAGTGTATCTTTGACAATCAAACTATCTAATCAGTAAATGAACGGTTTAATTAAAAATCCGCCCAGTCGATATTTGCCCTGTACAATGCCTATTTTTACAAAGAAAGAAAGAAAGAAATGATAGAGAAAGAAAATAAAGATAATCTTGATTGATCAGAATAAATTTTCTTAGAACGAAAAGCATATTCTAGTTCCGCGCCCTCCAAGTTCATTCTTATTTTGTATTTGCTAATTACGTATGGACTCGCATTTTACCAAGGATTATCTGTACTGGTTTGAATCCTAATCACTTTGGTTTCGACATTTAGTTAATCATGTTGTTCCTAATGAAAGAAAGGTCGTTGAAAATAGGAAATTATGTATATCCGATATTTTCTTTGTTCTTGTAACACACACACACACACACACACACACACACACATCATCGTATCATTGTTTCCCTTTTGATTGCTAACGATCATTAAATGTGAAATGAGGCGGAGTGTTTTAAAAGATTATTTTAATGTCACAAGAATGGTCATCATTATCATCATCATCAGATTATGCAGAGAGCACGGAACGCTGTAAACACAATGAATTTGAAATGTGCATTTGCATAATGGATGTAAGTGAAAATGGAATATAAGGACCATAGTAATAAGTATATATATATGTGTGTGCGCCCGCGCGCACGCGCGCGTGTGTGTGCATTCTTGTATATATATATATATATATATATATATATATATATATGTAAGTATGTGTTAGCTGGGCATTAGATGGTAATGGTGTATATGCGTACATGTGTATATGGGTGTGTGTATATTTATGTATGTATAGTTCAGTCGGTAGAGTGTCCGACTAGGGACCTCAAGGTTCCTGGTTCGATACCGGCCACTCGCCAACTCAGCGTATGAGTAGCACATGGATCTGTGCGGTAAAGTAAGGAGCTGATGGTAGGTGTGGCGCTCCACCTCAGACGCAAAAACAATCTCCTTCGTTTAGCGCTAGTGAAAAGGAGATAGACTCCCTCACTGTCTGGCTGATACCGTCTTTAGGCCACCCCGATGAATTTACTTTACTTTATGTATGAGTGTGTATGTAATATATAAGGGACGGTCTATGTCTGTTAAAGAAAGTTCATAAAAGCTATTAAAAAATCTCTATAGAAGAAAGAAAAAGAAATAGGGGTCAGTGATCGTTGTGTACTATCTGAGACAAAGAAAATGAATGAGAGCAAGAGGAAAAAAATTAAGTGAAACACCTTCCTTGCACCAATGTGAACCATACTTCGTCTTGGTGTTCTCTATATTGAGTTTATCTTAATTCTACCTTATTTGTGACTCTATGCAGCCGGGGTGAAGTCAAATACCACAACATTGGTAGGGCTCAGCTATGTTTGACATAAGATAAAAGACATCAACAAAGCGGGGAATATCACAGTAGGATTGAAACTTGGAGATGATATAGAAATGTACTCTCACCCCGTCTGAGGAAACACTAACCCCCTGTCACACCGCATGACGACTTGGACAGAATAATACAGCGACTGCATCTCTGCAGAGGGTAAAATCCCCTCAATGAGGCCATCTTTGGCCGTGAGTGGTGACCTGTGATGTTTAAAAATGGAACCCTGGTGGGTAAGCAGACCATGACATGAAACACTCCTCTTTGGCCCATCCTTGGGTTAGACGGGCGGTCGGAGAGCTCCTTTCCGATCAATCGGCTGGTCACATCGTGTCCTAGCACTTCTCTTTTGGCAACATCCAACCATTTATAATATATATGTGCTAGAAAACGGTGGTTGAGGTTCGTAATGTCCGTGGTATAATGTTAAACTGCATCTAATGGTGAAGTTACCATTTTGGAGCTCTTTGGAGTGTTGAGTACCCCTTCATCGACATTACCCCACGTCCACCCCCGTCTGGATGTGTAGTACCTGTTAGGGTCCCATCCGTGGGTTAAATCGAAAAATGAGTTTTAAAAAATGTGTTTAAAATTGAATTTAAAAAGAAATTTAGAATACCCTGCAAGCATGAATAAAACAAAAGGCTCTCGGCATAAAATAACACAAAAAGTGTTAACATGCCGTAAAATCCAACAAACCAAACCAAAAAAGATAACAAGAATCTCCATGACATTCTCTCCGATCAACACTGGTGTGTTTATGTGCAGATACTCAAAGAATAACATCAGTTATATGCTTGTCCTTACTTCTCCCGCAGTGTCCAGCAAGTCTTGTTCCTCTATCTTGGATGGCTTGTGTACTAGGAGGTAAGTGGCTGTGCAACTGCTATTTGTTGGATGCTGCTTTCAGAATTTTTTTACTGGGCGATACAATAAAAATTATTAAAACGATTTGGGCTGGATTGTGTGAATAAAATTATGTCAGCTAAAACCAGACTGTTCTCGAAAACACACGCAAAACATGCCTAATGCAAATTATCACGATTTTTCTGCTTAAAAATATTCAGCATTTGAGACGATTTTTTTTAACAAATATCTCTTTTCTGGATATAAATATTTTTAACCGAATTTTCTGCTTTTTTTTTATTTTTACTAATATCACACATATATATACGATACAGTCTAATTTTATGCAATTTTTTTTCCTTTTCATTTTTACTATGCTCTCGATTTTTTTATCGAAAAATGTTTATATCTACCGCATAAGAACTGCTGATATATGAGATATTATATGTAATCTAGAGATGATCTGGTGTATACGGGGATATTTACGCAGTTTATATGTAACATGAATTTTAAACAAGATGGAGCCATCTACACACTGGATGGCAAGTCTTTAAAATTAGTATTCCAGGTCATATATCTAGGTAGCATTATCTCATTGACTGTAATTGACAGAATATCGAGCATATGGAAATCGGATCCCTGACAAGATAAAGCGGTTAATTTTCCAAGTTAGAGTCGTGTGATTGTGGAGAGTGTGGGGAGGGGGTATGCTGCTTGTATAATAACTCATCCTCCATATCAACCAGCCCAGACTACTGCACTATTTGGAATTTATCGAAAAGCTTGCAGAAAAAGCAGGATGGGGTCTTCACAAGGATGCTGCGTGCTATCTTGAACAAATCCTGGAAGCAGCATCACAGAAAAAGTAGCTGTACGGTCGCATACCTCCTATCATACAAACGATCTAAGTAAGATGAACGAGAATGCTGGAGACTGCTGAAGAAGAATAAAGCTGGAGTCCTTAAAGTGGTGTGATACTGACCTTCAGTGCTGTCCAGCAACTCCTGCAACTATCTTTCCCAAACTGCCTTGTTTTTTTTTTATTTTCTTTGGACCACAACGGCAGTTTGAAGAGGGGGACCTGCTGCTTTGACGACAACTTATTCTCCATATCAACCAGCCCAGGCTATGTAGTTCTACTTGTACTTGGACACTATGCCATAGTTTTTAGTAGATGAAAGGAAACCAACAATATATATACCCACAAATAAGATGACAAATCATAAAAAAGTCAACAACAACAACATGATTAAAAAATACCATCTTTGTCTGGAGGAAAAAAAGCAATAATAATTTTTTTTTAAACGAAAAACTACTGAATAGAAGAAACGAAATCATATTCAAATGTAAACATGCCAATAATTTATACTTATATATGAACCTTTTTACAAACATATGAACATTTACGTACCCATAAAATAATAAAACACATGAAATTAAAACATACATATTCACAAGTAAAGGATCAATTTTCAAAACTACGACTTCACAGGCATGATCAAAATGCGCCAACCATAAAAATGATGAAATTGTGCCCGTGTCCGTGAACTGGCGTATTTAACAAACACGGAATTTGAAAAAAGTGAAAAAAAAACATAAATGAAAATAAGGTAAACACCAACGAGACCCAGTGGGAGATCTTCAAATCAACAAAGATCATACTGGCGAGACAAAGAAATGTCGAAATGGATTTTAATTTAAATCTACACCAAGGGAATAACGGTTTGTTTTTCTTTCTTTGAAAGTGAAATATTGCTCTGTATATGATACATTTATTACTTATCATATATTGAGCTCTCTCAGGGATTTATAACAAATCGTTGTATGAATATATACCTTTGCAACTACGAGAGCATACAGTATGGTTGCACAGTGAGATTTCAATGATCCGAAATAGAATCATCACTTACTTATCAGTCATTTGGATTTTCTTACACCTCCCATATATATATATATATATATATATATATAATATATATATATATATATATATATATAATACCAAAATTAAAGGAATCATATGTATGTTAGGAGATCATACAAGATGAGGGATGGTAGAATAAAACAATGTTTTATTACGAAAATAAAATATAGGGGGGGAGGTATGAAAATACGAAGGCCTGTTCTCCGTCCAGCTTTTTCATTGAGATGTGCAATCAAACTTTATTTCTGAAAATGTATATTGAATATATATATATATATATATATATATATATAATATATATATATATATATATATATATATATATATATATATATATATATATATATAATATATACAAGGAAATTCCGTCTGTAAAATTTACTTTATTTCTTGAAAACAAACAGCCTCAATTATTCTTGAATTCCAATGAAAATTACAATTGATATATATATCAAATCATTGGAAATGCTTTTACATTGTAAATATGCTGTTGCTGTTTTGGAAGCGTGAAACGTGTTACGGTTATCGTCGCCGGAAATGGAATCATTTATCAGAGTTCAAAACTTGGACGATGCTCTTTGCATTTAACTTCATTCTTGGAAAAGGCATCAATGCGTCTGTTCCCCGTTCAGTTATGGTTAAATAGTAGGGAAAACTATTTTTTAGCCTTGGAGATGTGAAATTCTGAGTTCAAACTATGTTTACTCTGCTTAAGGATTGACATTGTATCATTTCTACCCTTAATATGATTTAATTTCTGAAATGTGACATTGCATGCTGAGTTTTAATACACAGAATGCAGACTGATTATTGATTACTAGTGAAATAGTCTAAACTCAAATATTGCTAAAAATGTTACGTCTTGCCAACACCTAGCAAGGGGAACGCAAAGAGAAACAATGATGTATATACTGTCCAGTTAATAGAAACAGTTATAAGCCCTGTCCCTTGGAGCTTGGAATACAGAGAACAGTTAGATACCTAAACTTGGGTTGTACTGGTTATGACAGTAAATTGCATCAGATGGTAAAGCTCTATTTCCGGAGATCTGTGAATGGTAGTACCTGATTGGGTTGGTTTCTTTGTTTAATGGCATATCAATCTTCGTGGATTATTTAATGCATTAACTATCATTACAGGAGAAAGTAGTGGCACTATTTAATTCATAATCTGGGGTGATGGATTTATACTTTTCCCAAAGGTATTAGTCAGAAACGTAATTGCGTGAGATTGAGTCCAAACATGCTTACTACGATGCCACAGTCCAACACATTAGCCATTATACGACAGGAACCTTCCCTGATAGGATCTGTTAGGGTTTAATCTATGGGTCAAATAGATTTGTTTTTTTATTTATTTGTATTCAATGTGCAAAAAAAAAAAAAACTTCATAGGCCAAAAAACAAAAGATTTTTTTAAAAAATTATCAAGAAATAACTACTCAATAAATTAATATATGGACTTGATTCCCTAACCTCTAACTATTAGTGGACGAGTTGACATTTAATTAAAATCAAACGATCAATCAATCTTCAGACAGCCTTTTAAAAAGTTGCTTTTTACTAAAGCTCAAACAAAAGCAGCAAACTATCAATCACACTCACCATTTTCAGGGGCCGTTGGCTTCTGACCCAATACGTTAGGTAAAATAATTCCCCCCCACCAGGCAGCAACCGCCTCCTCGCCTGAAAGAGGCTGGACCATATTTATTGGCTGGAGCTTGAGGTGCTCCAAAATTCGAATGCCGACGGACCACGCATTTTAATAACTGGCCATCGAATGAGCTTTGATTTGTGTCTGACTCACCATGTCATTTTAAAATTCTGTCCTAGTGGAAAGTAAGGAAAATAACTAATAAGCTTTTTCATTGAGATGTTCAATCAAACTTTATTTCTGAAAATGTATATTGAATATGTAATAAAATATGTTTTGTTTAAAATTCAATTTAAATTAGGAATTTTTTTTGGTTGATTTTATGTTCATATTTTCTATCTGAATAATCGATGTCCAAAAGTAGAATATTTCCTTTGAGTTTAATAATGTTCACAGTTAATCATATTGTAAAGACGTAATTTACATACGGAAAAGATCACGCCTCATTATCAACCTCCATCAAAGACTAATATGCACTTAATATCTTAATGGCGCTTGTTGGCTAAGAAGTTGATACCTCTCGGCTCCAGAATGATGCAATTTTCTTCAGAGGAAATACTACGGTTTACAACCATGAAAATGTCCTTCTGTCACGATATGGACTTTTAATTAGTAAAATTTCTTCGAAATCTTGGATACAGGCAATTAAAAACTGGTCAATGCTTTTGTCGTTAAACAATGACAAAATACCGACAAACACCAACAAAGTTTCCTAAAGTTTTAACAGCAGGAGAACATTAAAGTTACACGTGAGTAAATGTCCAAAATACATTTAATAAAATCGATTGCCTCTGCTGTAATTATTTGGAACCTTTTCATGTTTTATTCATGAGAGAAAATATAAACTGAAAAGCATGAATTTTTAAACTGTTTTCAGAGTAAATATTTATGTGAGAAAACCACAGAACAATCTATCAGAAATTCTCATTAATATTTCATCACGTTCAGGAAGATGGAGATTTTTGGAACTGTCATAATATTATTTTTCGGAATACTCATTGAATTCTTTACTTTCTGGTTATTATATTTCTATAACTCAATTCACAGTACAGTGTTAACTTGAAACTTATCTGGTCTCCAGGGGTTTTGGCTTTGGACCAGTAAGATAAATTAAATCGCATGATACCATGGGGCGTCTCCTCATGCAGCACTTGCCCCGTCATCTAAAAGAGATAGTGCCGAGTATATTGTCTGATGCCCGAGACTCACCGAAAGGGGAATGGCAAAGTAATCACAAATTGTATGAACTTCAGTGTGTGCAGGACTTTCCAGCTTAAAATGTTATTGTGTCAATCCAGCCTTGTGGGATGTCAGGAAAATGTAGTACATTGACTTATGTGTGCGTCACCTTACGAGTTTTCAGAGCTACAAGCCCTGACTCGGTTTTTTTGTTTTATTTTTTGCCTTATGTTGAAAGCTAAAATTTCAGGTATGAGTGAGCTTGAGTTACGCTTGTCTTAATAAGTTCATTAAAACATTTTAATTTCTAAATTCATTACGCCAAAGAAAATATTATTTATAAAAAAATAGACATTAAACATATAGCGCATATTTCAAGACATTCTATGTTCTTATTTTTTATACAATACAATGCTATTTTGTAATGAAAAAAAAAACATAAACGAAAAAAAAGATATTTTGTGGTGTAGGTTGGACTGGCTGGAGCAGATTAATTGCATTTCAGATTATTTCAATAAGGAAACTTGAATTTATATCCGAGGAAATTGAGTTATGAGCAGAAAGAATTAAACCGTAAGTCTAGATATTACTGTATAGGTATTTACCCAAAACATTTGACACGGGTAGAATGTGACACAAGGTTACAAGAATGAGAAATCCGGTGAGGATTGAAATCACTATTCAGTAGTAATGCATCTGCGAGACTAGCTTGCTAACCATTACTCCACGTTGGGAGAATATAGTTAGCGACCTCATCTATTACATTATTTATAAGATATAGGGAGTTCTACCTCCACTGGGTATTTCATCCTTGTTATTAGTCCTGTTGGTGGGGCTTAGCATATTCTCTGTAGATGGGGAATGACCCTTCTCAAAAAGGTTGTGTCTTAGGTATGACACTAAACTGCATCCGATAGTGTTATGGAGATATGGGTGTATGTGGAGTACCACTTTATTGCAACCATTTCCGGGACCACTCTGACTCATAGTTCTAGTACGTGTTAGGGTCCCATCTATACCTATCTATGAATCGTATAGATATGTTTAAAGCTTGTTCGTATTTGATAGGACATATTGAACAAAATTGTTAAGAAACAACTACAAAAAAGTAAATATGAACGCGATTTCCTAACCTCTAAGTATAAAATAACCCAATACATGTTGACATGACGTTAAAAACAAACAAACATAAGCATCATACTCGTACAAGTATAGTATATATATTATATGAACTCGAAGGTGATGAACAGAAGAATTAGGAATATAGTCTATAACATTATTTATCATGTTTAGTGTGTTTTAATCTCTACAGGGAATTCCACTCTTGCGATGATATTCCAGACTAAGCACATACCGATATTACTATATATTCATATGAATTTGAAAGCGATTCATAGTATATCTAGCCACCAAGCCTATCACATGCAGAAAGTCATATCTCTACTGAGTATTACATCATTGTGCAAAGGTCACCAGCATCAAGGCTATGCTACTAAAATCGTAGCTACGCTAGGCAGGATCTATTTCCAGGATAAGGAATCATTACTGTACGGTGAATTCTCTACTGGCATCGTGACAGAGATACACCAAAGAAGCGATACAAGCATTGCTTGAAAAATCTCGGTTCTTTCCACATGAATCATGGCAATAGGCATAAAAGGAAGAACCACGACACAATGCCATCCTATCGAACCCTGACCAGACCTTCATCTGCAGCCACTGCGACACTGCCTGCCTGTACAACATAGGCCTTATCAGCCACGAGAATGTCTGCAGTCAACGTGAACCAGCCCTTAATCTTTGTTCACAAATCCAAGCCAGGATGATAATAATTCCAACCTTGTCATGATGTACCAGACTAAACAATGTTTAGTTAATAAGATTTGTCTCTCCATTGATTAGATGAGAAAATATCAGGGACAATTGCTCTAGTATTAAACTCGATCTGTGCCGAAATGTTCATTGCTTTGTGCAAGACTAATTGCAGTTCATGAAATAATTATCGCCGTAGGGAAAAGTGTTGGCAGTTATTTCTGCAGACTATTTCTGCTGGTCTGGTTTTCGGTCATGATTCTAGCGCATTTCGCAAATATACCTGCACCAGTAAATCCTCTGCTGTATAGCCTAGAGAAGGCAGCAAGTGTCATCGGCCTCTATGTGAACTCAAATAGAATAGAGTTCAAGTGTTTTAAACAAAATAGAGACATCTCCACACTGAATGGTAATCCCCTTAAATCAGTTGACCAGTTCACATACCTAGGTAACAATATCTCATTTACAGAAGGTGATGTCAATATACGTACAGGAAAGTAAGAGACAGCTACAGACAGACTATCGATCATACAGCAATCTGACCTCTCTGAGAAGACAAAGAGGGAATTCTTCCGAGATATAGCTAGGTTAGTGTTACTGTATAGCTGCACTAATTGTACTCTAACGAAACACTAATAGAAAAAATAGATGGTAACTACATAAGGATGCGGTGTGCGGTCTTAAACAGATCCTGGAAGCAATACCCCACAAAAAGCAGCTGCATGGCCACTTGTCTCCTATCAAACAAACTACTCAAGGAAAACGAAAAATAATTCTTGACAGTGTTGGAGAACCAAGGAGGAACTCATGTTACGTTCTCCACTGGCGACGTACACATCGACACACAAGTGTAGCCCAAACAGCAAAAACTTATCATGTCTGCGGGTATTCTGGATACCGTGAAGAAGACCTGCCAGTATTGATGAAAGAATAAGGACGGTTGGCAAAAGAGTCATGGGTATCCGCGCGGTCAGAGCGATCTAATAATGAAGTTGGTTTCTTCTGGACGGAAATATAAGCATTATATTGTGGTAGAATTGTTGTGGCGCGCCCAGTTTCACCAATCAGTTTCGCCCCCGTTTGTTGATATGACAAGATCTATCGACCGCAGACTTTGGTCTACACCTTACAAGCCAATGAGTAGCTCATTAAAGACAAACAAAAGAAAGAGACATAAATGAATTTTAGAATACATATACTTATTGATGATAACTTCGCTCCTATTTCATCTTCGTCTAGGTCACATGCGACACTTTGCAATATGGTTCTGGGCACTTACTATGGCACTATAGACGACAGACAAAGACTTGACGAATTTCCTTTCTTATTCACTCCAACAATTAGCCCCTAACTCTGCTGTCTATGTTTTTCTTGTAAACAACTCCGAAGGGATCAGTATAATGCCTCTGTTGGTCGAAGCATCTGTGAAATTATTCCATGAATATTGTGTGAAACTTTGGAGTCATAGAGAACAGGCTACTAGACAGTTCAATTGGGAGAAGCACATATGAAATTCCTCTATAGATATGGTGTGAATCTGTGCTGTCATAGAGAACAAGCTACCAGATGGTTCAATTAGTCGAAGCACCTAAGAAATTCCCCAATAGATCTTGTGTGAATCTGTCCTGGTGTAGAAACAAGTTTAAAGTAATAAATGGCTTAGAAAAAAAAACAAAAAAAACAAACGAACGGGAATGTAATTTCCGTAGAAAGTGAAAAAATAGGGTAAAAAGAAAGGAAAGAATATTCTTAGGAGACAGCTAGTCTGGGACGACCTTTTGAAAGTTGACCCCTGTGTGAGTCAGGTCAGACCACTCGACTCTATGTCAGCTAGTCACGGGGGAATGACTACTAGTAATTAAGTAAAAAAAAAAAAAAACTATATAAAACCAGAAACTTTGAATTTCTGGGCAACTGTAAAGCATTCGAAAAACATTAGAATCGGAAACCGATATGTTCCTCCTCCCGACCCCAGAGATGCAAGTAAGAGAGTGACTTGACATTTGAATACCTCCGAAATGTGAAGAATCAATGAGTTCGGGTCTAAGTGGCGTCCAACGAGGAGTTATTAGAAGGAAGTGCCCTTTTAATAGAAAACAATCAATCTTTCTCTTTCTTACCGGACCACACACGCTGGTGCGTTAGAAAATAAAGCCTCTTACCTGAGAGAAAAATACTAAAGAGTTAGCGTGTTTTTTTTCCAGGTCCGACTTCGGGCCTTCCGACTTATGTCTGAGTAACTACATGTGATGAATGCTCTTTGTAGTGACTACGCTGTACTAGACGGTTTACCTAGGACCTAGAAACCTCCTCTATAGATCTGGTATGAATCTGTGCTGCTGTTGGGAACAAGCTACAAGACTGTTCAATGGTCTTTAGCCACTACACCCGGTCCCGACGATCGATTTGCACGTCTGAGGCCATTCGGAATTCCACCAGAGTTCCTGTTGTTTCATCCCATTATCACCATTTTTCGCTTGCTACACCAGATATATTTGAGATATACCCGCAAAAGAAACCGACCCGGGTTTTGGGTAATAAGAAAAAGCAACGCGTAGTCTGAGGAGTTAAGAGGCTGTTCCTTTTGCACTAACCTGTGTTTCGTCAAATCTACTGATAAAATTATTGGGACGGCTGATCTTAAAGTATCTCGAATTGGTATCTCGTCTAGGCGCAATCACTTTATTCTATATAGATGAGCGCGTAGTCATCTAAATTTCAAATATTTAAAAAATCAGTTTATCTTTATTCTATTCACAGCACGTACAGACAGATACATGAAAAGGGCATTCAGAACAGACGCAGATCCAACAAAATCTAATTCATTTCCAAATTGACCTGAGTATTAGTAAAATATACATAGAATATTTTTTTATCATTGTATGACAATTTTCGACAACTGTTTGGTCAAATTGATTTACGCAATTTTCTAATCTTAAACATTTTTTATATGTCTTATTTTTATCTAATAATGACGCATTATCCTATTGTGAATGTGATTTTTGCTTTCCTGCTTACAAATTCTCCAGACATATTTTTTGGCAAACAAGCAAGAAGACTGCAAGTTGATTAAATTACCGGGACGTAAATAACGTTTCACTCGATTTTTTAAAAATCGCTTAAGCATGATGAGCAAAAGAATTGTTCTATCTCAGTAAATACTTACAATTGATGCTTTTAATATGAATTTATAACCATTGGCAAATTGACCTTATTTTTTGTGAGTGTTTTAAACAAGCGATTTTCTCTCGTTTGTCTTGAAAAATAAGGAACGAACGCTCGGTACAAATCGATGCTTAACGAACTCTAAACAAAACTCATGTCACAATTTTAATTATATTAATGATATTTACTGTCAATTTTGCATTCTTCACCTTAAAAAAAGAAAAACTCACACACATTTTTCTTCTTTTCCAGCTTTAGCGTTTATTTACATACAGGCTAAAGAAGTGAGCCAATAAAAAAGATTAATTGTAAATTACTTAGATATTACTTACATCATTAACTTAAAAGTTCTCGAGCAATTTTTCCCTCAATTTAAGGTAGAATTATCGTAAATAAATCACATAAAGTTTAGTCTGTCATTAATGGCCAATATGGTGAAAATAATGTTTTTCTCTCCTATCCAAAAGTTGTATACTACCGTTGGAGATGTTTTTTGTGTAATGGTTATCGTTGTTGAGGATGGACATAGTAATCTGTATGTTCAAGAAGGATTGATAATAAACCTTTATTTTCCAATGCGAATATCAAAAAGGAAGGAAACGTTGATTTTTTTTTCAAACCTTTGCAATCAACATTTTTATTTCAGCACGTTTTCCATTGGTCGAAGCTCTTCTAAATCTCCTCTTTGGATAGTATAAAGCTGAGTTATTGTGATTCTTATAATGTCCTCCAAGTCCTCAGCTCTTACCATTGAGATGAATGTTCAAGTTTGCTTTGTGCTAAAGTAATTGTCGTGTCGGCTTAGTTTAGAATATGATGGCTGTATTTCCTACAGAAAGATATGGTTCAAATAGATTGGTTAAAAACATTTGTAATTCATAGAATCGTGTGAAAAATACAAGAAAATCAACTTTATAAATAATTAAATTAAAATGTAAATATGACCACACTATTAATGTGATTTCCTAATCTCTAGACATAAAATAACTCGAGACGGGGTGATATGCCGTTAAAACCATTCATTCAAGTAACATTGAGTTAGACCAAGATAAATTTAGTAAACCTTTAAGAAATTGACTGTGTCTATAATGCAACATGGGTATCTTTGATAACGTAAAATTGCAACAGGTGTGCAGTTCCAAAGACAGCTGTAGATAAGCTTGATTCTGCTGTTGCTTAACTAGTCACTTAATTAACAATTGAACAGGCTCATCGTTTCTTAACTTCGATGATCAATCGGAAACTGGCGCTTTCGGCGGAACCTGCCCGTAATTCAAACTACAGCGGCAGAATACCATAAATCATCATCAAAATTAGGAAATGTCTAATATAGTGACTAGGCTATTAATTTTGTTTACATGTTTATTTTTATAGTTTTCTATTTTTTTCCAGCTTTATCTTTTAATTTTTTCTGTTTTAAATTTAATCATGCTCTATAAAATACAGAATCTGACATGGCGGATAAATTCTTGAACCAAAATGACATTTGCCATGCTTAGATTATCACCAACATATGCAGATTCCCGCTAATTACCTCTCTTAACATAACTGCACATACTTTGATTTCATTGTCTAATTTGTCTAAGTTTTCTTTTTCTCAAATTGAATGCAAGAATTTAGCCGTTCAGTTTAATTAATTGCTGTTGTAAGAAAACTATTAATCTATATCATAATAAGAGAGCCGTCCATCTGTTCCTCAATCTGTTCATCTATCTATTATTAATTTATAATCTCTTTATAGAGTAAAATAATACATAATGCATTTAAAAGATATTTCTATAGGAAAATAATTTACTAGGCATTTCTATGGTGGAATAATGTTTAATGAATTTGTGTAATATAATAAGGTGGACAAATATCCAAGAAGTTACGTGTAGATCATAGTGAAAAGATTTTGGGATGAGTCAGCACAACGTTACCTGTTGATTTCTAATTGGTCGACAGATGCCAAGTATCGAAGAGTGGAATGGGAGATAGTTAGTAGGTTTATATTGAGATTTCTTATGTCGTTGTATCTTAACAGTCATTTGTGCACACTTATATGACATCAAGCATTCCTATCTAATAAAAAAATTGCACACGGTTTTATAGTTTAATGTATTCCTATATTATATTAATAAGTATATAGATTCAAGTAATTATTTCTATTTGATAATAGTCATTTGTTTGCATAACATAAAGTTTGCATATAAGTTTCAAGTAACTAATATTAATCTTTTGTAAACAATTATAGTTTCGATTAACAATTCTTTATACCAATAATTTACAGTTATATAGCACTATCAAATTATGTTATGTATCACTATCAAATACTAATACATTTCCCATGGGTATTAGCGTTATGTGAAATACAGAGAGACTCGTCGAGGATTTGAACACATGGCTCGAGTCCATTTCCTACGACGATAAACATTACCCCACGCACCTCCAATTAATGGTAATGTATGATTACTCAACACTCATAAGATCTCCAGAACTGAAGCCTCATCATCAGATAAATTTTAGTGTCAGGGAGACCTCCGTTTTGGTTGGCTAGGGTCTTTCAACTGCAGGGGACACATTCCCATGTCCTGTAGATAGGGTGACTAAAGGTTTGAGTAGCATCTCACATGTAGAAATGAAAGTTTTTGGTGTTTTTTTAGACAAAATAATATTGTATCCCTTTTTACATTAAAGGAGGGTTTTTTCCACGTCACGTGTCCGTTTTGGTCACGTGACAAGGTGAGCCCTAAAAATCTCTCTCTTTCTCCGACGCGACTTGTAAACAACAGACGGGTGTTTTTTTTGCTTCCTCGGCGGCTACACACATGTATGCGTGTTTTTTCCCAGACCTGCTGGTAAAATAATAAATGGTCCACCCCTCTTTTTTTTGCTTAACCTTTTACATGTTCCTTGGAACATCTTGTGTCTGTTTTATGGCGTGGGACTGGAACTATGTTTCCTATTTTATGGGTTTAAATAAATGTTACATGGTATGAATTGACTTGTATTTTCCCTACCGAATTTTCTATGTTAGTTTACCTTATTTTGGATTGCCTAATGCATTATAAGAGTACGGATGTTAGCCACAAATTAATCTCCCGTTAATACTTATGTTTCATTTGGATCTAAATCAGAGAAACAATTTTTCAGTTCTTGTAGAAATTGTCATAACTTATAACAGCAGTGTGGGTAGACACTTAATTATCTCAATGGACAAAATGCCAAATCCTACGTTCCAATCTTTATTTCCTTAAACAATCATTGGTATCATTATGAGACACATCAGCGATAATAATAAAAAAACACAGGTGAAAATGAGCACAGACAGTTCAGTCTCACCATAATTACATACCTTGCACATAACAGTAAACAGTAACTCTGGTGGAGTTCTCATTCAAAACACATGGGGTCAGTATACATATCCATATATGTAATACATTAGCATCTACCTATATACCTCAGTTTATTCATTCCTTTCTATCTAACTATCAATCTGTCTATCTGTGGTAGTCTATAAATATCTCTCTATATATCTATCTATCTAAGTTATACGCACATGCATGTACACACACACGCGCGTGCGCACACACATATATAGTGATATATTAATAGACTCCAATAGAGAGACAGGTAGATATTTAGTTGTAAGGAAGGAATAATCTGAAGTCAGTTCTGTTTGTGACTTTGTGGGGTCTCTGAAAAAGTTCGCAGAGACAAAGACGAGATAAAGTCATGCCGAGTTCACAGAAAAAGAAGGAAAAAAAAAGGAACGTAGTCACAGAAATATACAAATCACTTTATTACTGTCTCAACCATCCTCTAGACCAGTCACAAAAACGGAGAGATGTGAAGTGATATTCTAAAATCTATATGGAAATTGCTAAATCGTAGCCTACCCCTATAATGGTGTAGAGTTGTTTTGGTAGCGCTGAAATCTAACCCTTTGCCTACTTTAGGCCGCTCATACCGGCTCTCCATACCACAACCAAGCAAAGTACAAAAATTGATGGTTAGTTCATTATAATTGAGCAGGAAGACTCAGATTGCAATAATATTATGACTTTTCTTTTAATAGTATGAATTCAAAGTTGAATAGATAGTGAAATTTGAAATATCCCATCATACAGGTAGAAAATAGCAAGAACATTTGGTACAACTGTGGGGGTAATTTGAAAGCAAAGAGTTAAATCTTAACTTGTCTTCTGTCAGTTACTGTCTGACTGACCGTTTTAAAAAATCCACAGCTCTCGCCTCTGAACCTTTCTCATCCATCGCGGGAGTTTCCATTATTGAATCTTTGATATCATTCATACAACTTGGCACCAGGTTCACTTGTAGCGGGAAGCATCCAATGCTCTTGATCATCCGGTTGTAAACAAAGAACATCATGTGACACATAGTTGTACATATTCCTACCTGTTAAGAAACTCCGGTAACAGTCAGACAAAGATTTACACGGTTCATAGCTCTAACTTTCTAAGTTTGACCGTTGCTGAGTGGAGCTGGAAAGGTTTCGATGGACTTTCGTTGAGACTTGAAATATGTGCACCATTTGTCACATTGCGGACTAAATAGATTTCCCTCGCGCTGAAACATTAAAAGAATCTCCTTAAAAATCATTTGTTTTCTGTGGTGTTATAAAATTTCAAATGAACATGTTATCCTCCAGTAGATCAGATGAAGTGTATCATGTTAGTGTGAACTATTTTTTTATTTATTTGTTCAGTGTTCTCAATTTTTTTTTTGAATAAAATAGATTTTAAGGCATATATTAAAAAAATGCGTCAAATGTAAAAATATGTTTATATATATATATATATATAATATATATATATATATATATATATATATATATATATATATATATATATATATACTTTAGAATGTATCAACACCTTGCACTGGGAGGGAAATATGCAACAATATAAATTAGATTGATCATTAGTTAATAATCAATTTTGATGTATTTTATTTATTTCTCTGCGAGTTGATTTGCCTGGCCTTGCCTGAAAGTTAAAAAGTTAACAATAAATCTATTACCTCTATTTCTTTATAGATTAATAAAAATACTTTTTCTATGTATTTGTTTTTCCATCTTTGATTCTTTATATATTCCTGTTTAAGCTGTTTGTTTATATTATTTTTGTTTCTATTTTTCTTTTTTTGTATTTTTGTGTTTTTATTATCTTTTATCCTATTTTAATTTGTTTTATTTTTAATTTCAAATCGACTGTTTAATATATCATTGATCTATGTCCTTATTATATTTTTTATTTAGCTTTTCTAAAAAAGAATGATGGATAAAACGTGTTTTAAGTCGCATTTGGACAAAATAGGGTGTGCATTTTATTGACCTTTGTTTTTTGTTTGTCTCCAGGAATTTTCCTTTATGAAATGATGTTGACTTGGTTGTTTTACAAACAGACAGACAAAAAGACAGACTATTCATTACATATATATATAGATATTCATATTTCATATTTCATATTCATAAGATTATCCTATTTGTACTACATACTGTGTACTTTTAGTTTGCCACTGGCCTAGAGATAGTCTCCAAATTAGTTTTCGTGCTGCCAAGACATTCTGGATAAAAGAGGAAAAATTGTCTTTTACCAGTACATTTATACATGAATAGGTTGCTATGGTAATATAGAGTGTAATTTTCTACAGGTTGTCTGAAGAGACTGTTGCAGGCAAAGGAGTTAATCTCACAAGAAAGAAATGGTTGGTAACGAATTCACTAAGTGAGTTGATTTTACTTGCCTTGAAAATGACTATTTAAAACCCCTGTATTTTATTTGAACTATTGCACCAAACATTTCCAGTGGTAGGGGAATTTTTTAATAGTGAATTACTAAACTTAGTATATCTATATACAAATTGGTCTACAAATACTTAACCATTTTAAAAATGCATAACTTCCCTGTTTTTAATTTATTTTTTACATTATTCTTCAGATATCATATGTAACCGACACAAATAAAAGTTTAAAGTTACAAAGTGAAAGAACAAATTGAAATAAAATAATTTTACTATTCAGCTGAGATGTTTGTAATTTCAACAAAAATAGATTTTTGGTGGCAGAATAATTTCAAGTAATTCAAAACTTAAATGGTTTCCAAGTGTGCCTGCTTTGTCTATCTTACTTCTTTTAGACTTCTTATTTAAACGAGTGTGTACATTTGAATAATCTTAAAACATTGCTACTCTTCAAGAATACTATTCTGTATAAGAGAATTAACCTTGAGCAAAGTCATACAAAGTGCTCAAATTAAGATGCAATTTGTATCCATGAAAATGGAGGCAATCTATCAGATAGAATTTTTCGCAAATAGCTCAAATATATTTCCTTGGACTATGTTTTATTAATCAGAATACTATATGATTAATTTTTTAGGTGTCTGTCTTTTATGAGCCATCCTGTATGTTTGTACGTTCATATGTTGATAAAGATAATTATATGAATCATTAATATTAATTGTAAGTGATATTTCCTCTATTTCATTAATTAATAAAATACAACTAACTGGGAAAAATGTTTTTTGTAAACAATTTAATGGCGTCTATATAGAATACAGAGCCGTTAGATATATGAAAGATTAATTATACAGTTCTTGTGTATAATACGAACGTCAAACTTTTGTGCTGAAAAATCTGGAAAAAATAGAGCGTCTTAAACAGAAATAATTACGGTTGATATCGTATTTTGTAACATATAAAAGTACTCGTTTTCAGATTCTACTATCTAAAATTTGTTTCCTATAGGGAAGTGGTTAATTCTGGTACAATATTTGCAAACTACAAGTCTGACAGATTGGTGACAAGGTGGACCAATTTTAGAGTTGAATCATTTAAATAGGTATAGTGAGCAAGGTCTAACTGAATCACAGGTTTATATTTCATACAACCCTAGTCTGATACACACGAGATTATCCTAAGTAATTTAAGAAGCAATGTCTTTTTTACAACACCCAAGACAGCCAGATAAACTTGCGGGCCAGCGAATTATTTCGTTGCTCTGATCATCCAAAATTCCCCCATGTACAAAAGATACAGAGGCCGACATTTTCGCTCGGAATAAAACCAACTATCAGCCAATTAATCTGTTTCAAAAGAAAGAGCGAATCTGCGCATGCGCTGTCTAAAAGTGTTCAAACAATGTGATTGGTTGCCAAGTGTCACGTAGTCGTGGATCTGTAGGGGGCTATTAATACACTCATCAGTCATTTCGATTTGGTTTCTGGCCTCGAAATACGAGCCAACATTTCGTTCGTTGAAAAGCCGAGTGTGCCGCAATCGATTTACGAATGTCTCAGAAGGGGCCACTTGCCTAGCTCATGTTAAGACCCATCGCATGAGAGGACAGAATATGTCAGCGATAATGCGCTGATGCTAAGGAGAAATTAATGATGCTAATAAGATGGCAAGCAAGCGGGCATCTTTGGAAACCGTCTCATATTCACCATACAAACAAAATTTATAATATATTATCGTTGGCTAGACATAGTCTAATGTACACAGATAAGGGGATGGAATAAATGCTGTTTTCTTTCTATTATAACCATTTGATAAAGCAGGGTGGTCAATGTTTAGGTAGCGTAAATGTATGCCAAAAAGAGGGTCCCTTAAATCTTTGCCTACCAAATTTCCACCACGGCTCTCGATATCAGATTATAAATTGGCAAATATTGTCGGATTATTCTATTCAACTAGTTCTCTATTGCAAAAGAATGAAGAACTTGTCGTAGGGCTGGTTCACAGAAAAAAGGTTGACGGGCGTTTACGTAGTGAGTTTTCAGTGTAAACAAGTGGATCGCAGTGGTGGGAGAGCCGCTATAAGCGGTTTTAAGTAGGCAAGGTATTAAAGAAAAATTAGGATTTTGTAAAATGTACCTGGTACCTATTACTTAATTATTACATTCATTTTCTAGATGTAGATAATATATAAATAATTTATTTATATATCTAGGTAATAAATTGAAATAAATCTTTTAAATGCATGTCACCCAGTCCTTTTTCCTATTAAATTTAAATTTTAACTTAACTAATCAATGCATTTTAGAACTTAATATAGATAGACATCTCATTCAACTGTAACATATGAAAATCTAATGGATTGCAGTGGAGTTATTAGAATAATGATTAATTAGATAATTACCAGATACTTGTGATATTGTATATCACAATTACTTGGTACTTTTTAAAATATCACAATTGAAATGGAGTTATCAGAATCATAATTAACTTGTATAATAACCTGGCACTTTTTTACAATATCACATTTACCTGCTACTTTTTATAATATCAAATTTCTTCCTTAAGCCTCCCCTTTTTGGCATACAGGCCCGGTACTTCAACTTTGAGCCACCATAGGTCAACTATTCTGAATTGGTATAGGTTAATTCTGCTTAATTCGAACGTTGTTTCATTTATAAATCGCTGTACTACGAGTTCAAATCCCGAGCAGGATTTTTGCATTTCATATATATCTAATATCCTTGGGAAAAATATGCATGCAACTATTTTCTCCCTAGTGATGGGTAAAATAGTATGGAAAATTGGGCCCTTTAATATGGCGACCGGTCTAAGAGAAAGAAATCTCTGAATTCAAACCAGTTCTGAAAAGTTGACCTTGTATCATATCCTACCTGAGCTGGAGGGGTTGGGTAAATACATGTAGCATAGTTCCGAAAGTAATGCCTCCTATTTATTTCCCTGAAAACTAAAAAGATTCCCGAAATGCAATAGCACCATTGGATAGAGCAATATCCAATTATAGTCACTGCCATTAGCTATGCATTAATCGTCAAATGTTCTCCACAACTGATGTATACTAGCCTTTTTGTCGAAACAGAACATCATTTTCCCCCCAGCATCTGTCCATTGTAGTACGAGATTCCTTTGATGAGACCCGAGGTAAATCCTCCAGAAATCGTTAATTTCAAACTAGCTAAATAATAAAATAATAGTTTTTTCATGGAAAACAAAGTTAAGAAAATTTAATGCAAAACTATAGGTAGGCCTTGTATTTTAGACTTACCTGTGCAGCGTCGAGAACTGAGTAGAATCTTTAAACTTCGTGACGATTACGTCTCTTAAAAAGATAAAGGAAAACTATCTTCTAATTTGCATTGAATTAAGCCTTTTTCTCCATTCACAGGATTAATAAACAGATAGAAAGACGATTTATTTGACACGTTTCTCCCATCAAATTTCGTGATAAGATTGAACCTCGCGTGTCATTCTTTTAAAAGAAAGATGAATAAACGCTCAATAAGCAACAACATAACATAAAAAATAATAATCTTTATCAATGGCGGCTTACAAGAATTATTGAAGGAACACGGTACGATAATCCCAAAACAGAACAGAACTAAAATCAGCTAGAATACTCAGAAGAGACCAGGAGGTTTGAGAAGAATTCAGTGAAATACCAACAGACTCTGCTAATACCCTTGAGAAAGTTAGGTATTTACCCAAACCGTTCGTCGTAGGTATGATGTGACACATGGTCGCATCGAGTATCGAACTCACTATTTAGTAGATATGGATTTGCGTGATAGGCTTGCTAAGTATTACATCACGATGGGACGCGCTAAACTTGAGAAAGCTATCAATATTGCTTATTTATTGATAGATATGAAGACCATCGTTCATATAATAACCTGGCAGGGATTGGATCGTTTCAGTCATGTGATCAAAAAGTGATAATCATCATCAAGTCATGCTGACAACATGGATTCCCATCTCTCTCTCTCTCTCTCTCTTTCTCTCTCTCTCTCTCTCTCTCTCACACACATACACACACACACACACACACTTTCTCTCTCTCTCTCTATCTCTCCACGCTGTCAGTTTCTCAACACGGCATCCGGCGTCCGGACTTAGCTGTTATAATTTCTGGTGGCCGAGCAATACTTCACATAAAAGAACTGAACTCATGGATCGGTGAGAACGAGAGACATTCTGTCTTACACATGTGTGTGTATGTGTGCATGTATGTGTGTTTATGTGTGTGTTTACTGCTTTCTATACTTCTAGGTTTCGTCCAGACAATCCAATTCTAATTCTTGATACTTTATGGCCAGAATTCTCAATACAGTATCAAACGAAACACATTTTAAAAATTCGAAACCCCTACTTACTCACCCTACCTCAC
This sequence comes from Doryteuthis pealeii, assembly GCA_023376005.1. Classification (NCBI taxonomy): domain Eukaryota; kingdom Metazoa; phylum Mollusca; class Cephalopoda; order Myopsida; family Loliginidae; genus Doryteuthis; species Doryteuthis pealeii. The sequence continues at coordinate 130,948,651 of CM042139.1, forward strand.
AACTAGCGATTGTTTCTTTATTTCTGAAATGAAAATTGCAAATTATATAATGTATAGGATATTGAAATATGTACGACGGTGCAGCTTTATATCACATAAAAAGAGTCCGAAAGTGCACCTAAAAGCGTGACTGGAGTTCGAACTCGCTTACTACAATATCCCAGTCCAGTACGATAGCCATATTGTTTGTGAAGTAGGGAAAACGTCATAGTAAGCAAGTTCAAACTCAAGTCGTGCTATTACGTTCAATTTCAGATCAATACCCTTGGGAAAGTTATGAACTCCTTCAACCCCCAACTATAGATGAAATAGTACCACAACTATTCTTTTACAAGGATAACTTTGGAATTGAATAACCCACGAAGATTGGCCAAGAAACCAAGCATTAAGAAACCAAACCATGTTTTTAGTAAACAGTATATTATTAGTATACAGGATATTGCCTTTACATTTAACATAACTAGATAGAGTAGTTGGCGTTTGACTTTATAATGAATAATTTAAGGAAGGTCAAATCTAATCATATCTAATTCAGAATTAATGAGCAAGTGAAACCGGGAGAAATACCATAATAAAAACGGTATAACAGCAAGCGCACGATGTGCACAGGTCCAACACATTATTGTAACTCATCGTATCTGAAAAGGAATGGTAAGACATTACCTTGCTGGAGCTACCATTGCCACTTTCCTAAAGTCCCTTTTCAATACGCAAGTGACAGTTTAAAATGTAGGTCGTATTAAGCAGCTTTCTATACAGGCTCTCTCTACGATATTGAACACTCTTTAGTCATATATATATATATATGTTAGCTCAGTCGGTAGAGCGTTCGGCTAGAAACCACAAGGTTCCTAGTTCGATACCGGTCCCCGCCAACTCAGCGTATGAGTAGCACAGGGATCTGTGCGGTAAAGTAAGGAGCTGATGGTAGGTGTGGCGCTCCACCTCAGATGCTTAAACAATCTCCTTGGTCTAGCGCTATTGAAAAGGGGATAGACTCCCTCGCTGACTGGCTGATACCGACTTTAGGCCGCCCCGTCGACTTTACTTTATATATATATATATATATATATATATATATATATATATATATATGCGTTTGTGTATGTGTTTCTGTGTGTCTGTGCGTGTGTGACTTACTTTCGACATATTCCACTTTCATTTTAAATTCACACATTCCTAAAAACTCCCCAAACATTGGTTTCTGACTAGGAATGCTTCAACTAGATATCTACTTTATACGATTAAACAAAAAGATAAAGTTAATGTTTAACAAATCTGGGGGAACATAAAGTACGTGCCAAATGTACTATTATACGGACGTTGTAAACTGAATCGTTTTCTAAATCTTTTAACGTTTTATAATTTCAAAATACTAGTAGACTAAAGAAATTATCCAAAGTCTCATTCGTAACCTCAAAAATTTGGTATAGTCTGGTTCTAACGGTAAATAAGCCAAAAAACATTTCCTGTTTTAAGTAAAATGGACATTCGCTGAATTGTGAAAAGAAATCAACGCGATTTTTCCCGCACGCTGTGACTGTATACCGGAGGATAAAGTTGAAAATTTGACACTCTAAATGTTGGAATTCGCATATAGGGAAATCCGATCTCCCTGACAAGCTAAAGAGACGATTCTTCCAGGCTGTGGTTGTGTCGGTACTGCTGTATGGCTGTACCACCTGGACCCTAACGAAGCGCCTTGAGAATAAGCTAGATGGGAGCTGCACAAGAATGCTGCGAGTGGTCCTGAATAAGTCGTGGAAGCAGCACCCCACAAAGAAGCAACTGTATGGCCACTTGCCCCCCATCTCACAAACCATACGAGTAAGACGAACTAGGCATGCGGGACACTGCTGGAGAAGCAGGGATGAGCTCGTAAGCGACGTACTACTGTAGAAGCCGGCACATGGGCACGCTAATGTGGACCGCCCAGTCAGAACCTACATTGACCAACTATGTAAGGATGCTGGCTGCTGTGTGGAGGAGCTCCCAGAGTCGATGAATGATAGGGAAGGTTGGCGAGAGATTGTCATGGATATCCGTGCAAACAGCGCGTCATGATGATGATGATGATATATATATATATATATATATATTATATATATATGTGTGTGTGTGTGTGTATGTGTGTGTGTGTGTGTGTGTGATTCTTCAAAATTTATTTTGTTGTTGTTATTATTTTCCCCTCTATACTTTGACGACGATTGTTATGATGAGCTTCGCTATAGCAAAGTAGTTACGAATGAAATTAGTCCATTCACTTCAAACTGCTAAATGTTGTACCTATCTTGACTAACCCCCGCCATCTATTCCCCCAAACTATCCTCCTTACACTTAATAAAAACATCCCACCGCATATACATTTGGTATTAGGAACATATAAGTGCCGGAAGATCCATTTAAAACCTTTACAATTCTAAATATATTTCGTCAAACTTTTTCTGTTTTTTTTACTTTTAAAGCAGTCTGAAGAAGATGGCTCTACGAATACGAGATATTGTGGGGAAATAAATTCTTAACTGTCAATATGTCTGATGTTTAAGTTATATATATATATATATATATATGTGTGTGTGTGTGTGTGTGTGTGTGTGTGTTCGTGGTGTTATGTCTCTGTGTGTGTGTATATGTCTGCGTGTGTGTGTGTATGAGCGGGTGTGAGCGTGTGAGTGTGTGTGTATGTATGTGCGTATGCCTGTATGTCTGAGTGTGTGTGTGTGTGTGTTTGTGTGTGTGCGTGTGTCTGTGAGCGTGTGTGTATGTAAGTGTGTATGCCTGTGTATGTGTGAGTGTGCGTATGAGTTTCCATTATATGATAGGCTCTTGCTTGCAATACAACTAAAGTGCTTCCATAGTTTTCTTTTTATTCCTCCTAAAGGTCTTGGTTTATTTCCATTCGAGCACGTTCACTGCCGAAAGCTTTTTCTCGTCTTCATACCTACAAGAGAATTTGCCAAAGAAAATCATTTTTGCACTGTTCTCCCTCAGAACAAAAACATTTTTTAACCTGATTGGCAGCTATTATTCGATTCATCATTTATAAAAAAAACACGAATTTATAATTAATACTGACGATTGATATTTATTATAACGCACTTTGAATTCCACAAACATTAAAATTAAAGAAACTAGTTACAGGGTGTCACAAAGATTTCAGCATTTTCAAAAAATTAAAACCTTTTTCTCATGCAGTTGTCATAGCAACAGTGGGTAAATAAAAGGTATCAAAAACTGATCGTTCTTTTGGAAAAAAAGAAAAATAGAAAACATACTGAATAAATTTGGAAAGATGTAGTTAAAAAAATATTCAATTTTAGCAAGTATTAAACTCGTGAAAATTGAGAAGACAACTGAAGTTGAAATAATTATTTCATTCAATTATCTATTCTAATACACGATTCCAACACGTGAAAATAAACAACATATAAGTAGGTAATTGTTTTCAGAAAATATATTTTCTTTCTCTTAGTCCTCAATTTCTTTACAGCAGACGACTCATTTTTTATTGATTGGTTTTAATGGTATGCTAACCCGTCTATGGTTATTTCATATTTGGCCGTGAGAGAATAACCTTCATCGTCCGTTCATATTCATATTTTTGTGTGGTTGTTTTTGAACTGTTTCTTTTGGACGCGGCCCAATCAATTTGAATATTTCTAACTCATTGCTTACCAAATGTCTCCCGTGACAGGACCAAATCTTCTTGGTATTTTTACCTCTATGATTGGATATTTCAAAGTTCATTATCTATTCCTAAAAATCTTTTAAAAAAATGAAAACACAAAAATATATGTTAAAAAAAATCATCTAAAATTTCATTCACAAAAAATATGTCGAAAATGACCCATTGAGGTTGATATGCCGTAAAACAAGAACAAATCAAATCATTATCTATTCACTTCTGAACGCATTCGATTCAAATAAAGTCCTATTATTATTTTAATCTGTGTTCTTCTTTTCAATTAAAATGAATAAACCATCAGCGACTTACGGTAGGATCGCAATGGTTTAAATATGTAAAGAATTAGACAAATTTATTTTGCCCATAGATGTGACCCTAACATCTTCTACCACACGACAATGCATCATGATATTAATTATTCCTATCTAATACTAATTATTACATAATTACAAGAACACTAAAATACTAGAATACTATATTTAAAAAAAATGAATAAAATAAGATCGGACGTAGTATAAAATCTAGAAGAAGAAGAAGAAGGCAATAGGGAATAGCAATTTGAAAGTAAAAGAAAAGAAATAGGAAGAGTAGGGGAGGAGAACAAATATGCTCAGGAAAGAGTGGTAGTTTCTGGAGTTTTCATCGGATACATTTTAATGCCATACCAAAACATTCCTTTTCCGGAGTGGGTGCTACCAGATTCGATTACAGTCAGTTATTCTAAGCCCAAGCGACAGGGCTTAAAATAGTTTTGTCCACCTTGTTTATAAGAATAGACAAGATGGAGAAATGACACCGTTAGTGTTTCTTGGTGCAAAAGAATGTCAAGTGAATTAATATCCGAAATGCCAGTTTCACTTTAGATTGAACAATATTCGCTGATGTTGATGTGATAATCAGAACTACTTCAAAGACAAATATCTTCTACTCTTCAGTAGCTTCTATTGATTATATCTTCTATGGAATACGTACAGTTAAGTTTTCTTCAGATAAACCATCCATTTCATTATTGTTTCCATCGGCGACATCTAGTATATCATCATTAACTATTTCTCAATAGGAAATAATGGAGATATATTTGTCGTGTTTCCAATGGAACATAATATAATGAATTCCTTTAATGCGGATCTTCAAAAAATACCTCACAAAAATTATCACTAAAATATTCATTGCTACGTCAATACTCTGCATTCCCTACATATCTGAAAATGTCGTGAACATTTAAAAAAATATGTGAATTCTTTCATTTAAAAACGATGAGAAAATAGCACGATTACACCCACGAACGCACGTGCGTATCTAAAGGAATATAAGGGTCTCTCTCTCTATCACTCTCACTCTCTCCCCCCTCTCTCTATATATATACATATAGATTTGTGTGTATATATATATTTGTGTGTGTGTGTGTGTGTGTGAATGGGCATGCATGCATAATCCTGTGGGATAATTTAATAGGATTGTCTAATCCTAACCTTGTGAAAACGTGTGTTGTGAAAATTCTACTGTTTTAGTAACTGGAATTCCTTGTTCTCTTCGATATCTATCTTTGAAAATGCATTGAACATCAAAGTAAATATGCTATGTAACATTCGTAGTAGGTAACATTCTTAGAGACATATCAAAGTTATTTCGCCTCCCCCCTCTCTCTCTCTCTCTTCTATATATACTAGCAGCGGCTACCCGGCGTCGCCTGGGTAGAGGGAGATTTTTTAAGTTAGTCCCACAGATCTATTATTACTGAATCGTGAGTTCAATCCTTGAGGGATACCCCATTTAGATCCCTATGTAAAAATATAGACCGTGCATTGATCCAACTATTCTGAAAAGAAATGTTAATGTCTACTATCTAAAATATTAAATGAAAAAAATCATGTTGTTATCATTTAAATTTTATTTCTTAATTATCTTCACGAATTATATTATATATATAATAGAAACTTCATTATTTTTGCTCAAAAACCATGCCCTGGTTGATATTTAATGTGTATATATATTTACTTTGTCGTTAATTGTTTTATTTTCGAAGTTTCCTCCGGACATACACATAGACACAAACGCCCTTTATATATATATATATATATATATATATATATATATATATATATATATATAATATATATAAAAGCAACACCGGCCCAATCTCAAAAGAGAGAGAGAGAGAGAGAGAGAGACGAGAGAGAGAGAGAAACACACACACAGAAAGACAGATATACAGACGCAGAGAAAGAGAAAGAGACAAAGAGGGTGCCAGTCATGTTATAGTCGTTGCAAATGGATACGGCTACACAAGTTCAAATCCTGGACAAGGCTGGTAGTATTGCATATAGCCTTGGGAAACGTATGCATCCAGCTAATTTCCCTCCAGCTATGGGTAAATAATAAGGCAAACTGGTCTCTTTATTATAGGGTTAGGTAACCAGTATAGAATAAGGAAAGGTCTGTATTAAAACTTGTTAAAATACCGCGTAAAAATAAACTTTGTGTCACATCCTGTTCTTGCGGAGCGCTTTAATAAACACACACACAGAAAGAGAGAGGGACAAAAAATTACTTACATGCACACACACACACACACACACACACACACATATATATATAATATATATATATATATGAAGATAGGAGGGTTGGAGTAAAATCTGACAGTATGAGGTAAAATAAAAGGAAAAGCGAACAAAAAATAATAACTCAAACAAGTAGAAGTAGGAGAGAAATATTTCGTTCCGCTTTAATCGAGGAACTTCATCAGCCTGTTTATTCAAAACATGGTACGTAGATTTGTATTTATAGAAGAGAGAGTGAGTTTGGTGAAGCACCGAGCAACCTCCTCATCTTATCTCCCCGTAAAACTACAATCCTCTGATCTTTCCCCTTCCACTTTCCATGATAGATATCCTCTGATCAACTAAATCTTCACAAACTTTCCTTTCCCCTGAATTTTATCACCAAACTCACTCCCTCTTCTATAAATACAAATGTACGTACCATGTTTTGAATAAACAGACTGATGAAATCCCTTGCTTAAACCGGAATGAAATATTTCTCTCCTACTTCTACTTGTTTAAGTCATTATTTTTTTGTCCACTTTTCCTTTTACCTTACCTCATATATATATATATATATATATATATATATATATATATAAGCAAAAAGAATAAGAGATAAGAAAATGCCATAAGATATCAACATACACTTCCTGAAAAGAACTATAATTCCACAGATGGTCAAATGAAGAGATGACTCAGAATTCTACCATAGAATGTCAGACTCCCTGTGAACTGTATTTGAATTTTATTTTTATTGTGGTTTTATTTTTGTTTTGTTTAAACTACCGGCCTGAATTGTATTGACCAGCTGTAAGACACCTCCAGATATAATTAATCACGTCTACAACTACCATATACCCTTTCGTCATCTCACTTCCCCTCGGCCCATCCAAATATCTAGCTCGGCTCCCCCAACCCTCCCAAATTGAAATAGCCTCTCCCCATGTTTAGGGATTTAAACTCTTGAGATCCCGGGAAATTATTTAGTAATAACATTGTTTTTGCTCATGATGCACCCAAATAATTCGCTTGGTTTGAAAATCCCATTGGCAACAAACTGACAGATTTTAAGCGCCGTTGACTATAGGTATCCCCTAACAGATATACAGCTCCATCAAGAATATTAACCCCCTTTACTCATGATTATACCAAAGTATATATATATATATATATATATATATATATATATATATATATATATATATATGGTTAGGAGGTTGATGTAGAAGGCTATCACAATGCTTGTGTAAAGAAAAAATAATAATACGGTAACAATGATGTTGTGTGTTAACCTGTATTTAATTCTTGAATTTTCGAGATAATATCTCTTTTTCAAAAGATCACTGGAACTGAAGCAGTCTAGTTAGGAGATTTCTTTTTAAATGAATTTTTTTTTGTTGAAAATGATGGTATTTTTATATAACTGTATTCTCGGGTTGTATGTTTACGTGAATGCGGTTTTTTTGTACTTGTGCGTATGTTGTCATGCGCGTATGTTGTCATGCGCGTGTCCATGAAAATGCGTGTTGGTTGTGACGTTATGACTGTATCCTAGCGCGGGATTGCACGTGCATATGTATATGCGTATTAAAGAGCGTATTTGTGTTTGGTGGCCATGTTGATGTATAATATTTCGTGTTGGATGTAATATAAATCAATTTAATCATTTATTATTATTATTGTTATAGGTGACACACCCTATAAGACCAATGGAATGCACCAACAGCTTACAATAAATAAACAGGGATAATTGTGGCTTAAGCAAGCCAATGCGAGTGCCAATAACTCTGTTCGTCGGACGTAATTTCCACATCTCTCTATTGTATTGTCTACTTTCTGTTAATACATTTTCTACTTTCGTTACCCGTTGTTTGTTCTTTTCTTGACCCGTTAAAACCTCACAACAATTATTATTATTATTATTATTATTATTATTATTATATTATTATTATTATTATTATTATTTGTTTATTTATTTATTTATATCTAATTCAATTTATCTTCTTTTTTTTATAAAACTCTCTTATATATATATATATATATATATATATATATATATATATATATATTAACTTTTTACAAATGTCCCCAAATCCTATGTTTTGAAACTAGAGATTGTATACATTTTTAAATAACAATTCAAAAGACTTCTGAATACAATGTAGAAATAAAGACAGAATTAAATGAATCAACTGTGTTTACAGATATGTAAAATAGATAAAAATGTATGTATGTAAAATAGATACAAGCTTAGATAGATATATCGATAGATAGATCGATAGATAGATAGATAAGAGTATACACGGCTGTATTAACATATATATTCATAAGTAAAAAGGCAATATTATTATCAGAAGGTGGCCCATCCTAAAATTCTTTATCATGAAGAACATTTAGATGCATGGCTCAATTCAAATGAAATGTCGAGAACACGTGAGCATATACATAAACCCAAACAGGCACAGCTACATAAAAGAAAGGCAATTGTGGTCAGAGGTTACCTAGTACAAACTCTGAGATTATTTACAAAATGGGTGCTCATTATCGGAATAAAGATTTAGAAGTTAGTATCTCAGGCTATCATTGGTGAACAGTGTTTGTTACTCGCAGTTTCATACGTGTGTCCTTGTGCTAAATGAACTTCTACCTCGTAATGACATGAAAGTGGCTGGATGCCCAATATTGCTGTGAACGGGTTGGGTTAATAAAAAAGAGGTGCTCATATTGTAATGATTATCGTCGTAGGAAATCAAAAGAGTGACCCGTGTTCAAATCCTGGACGAATCTGTTTGCATTTCACATGGCGCTTATATCCATGCCGAATCGAACTATTCGGGCTATGGGTAAATGATAAGGCAAACTGGGCTCTTTGACCTTGATATGGCAAACAGACAAGAAGTAAAACTTTGAATTTAAACCGGGTAAAATTAGTTTAGAACTGACCTTGTGTCACATCCTGCTCTTGCAGAGGGGTTGTTAAATACATATAATGAACAATTGAATGATTACAAATGAGAAGATTTTATTGTTTTTAGTTACATAGATATATACGAAAAGAGATGCTCGTAGTGTAACCGTATCGTCCAAGGAAATGTATGATATGAGATTTCATATAGCACTAAAATACTTGGGAAAGATATGTATCTAATTATTCTTCATTCACTTATAGTTAGGACTGACTGCGATCTTTAACCTTGGTATGGCAACCAGTCTAGAAGAAGGGAAACAATTAAAACCTGTTAACTTTCGCTTAAAGACTGCCCTTCTGTCGCATCCTGCTCATGTGGAGGAGTTGGGTAAATATATCTGTACACAACCAACACGGCTATTCTTCCACACTAATTTACTGATGTTTAGAGTCGAGTCTTTATTGAGTTCTCACAGTATTAACTTTGTACTAGTTTACTCTTGGCTTATTGAATAGTAATTGTATATACAAGTGTTTATTTTTCATTTACCTGTTTTTATTGGCGTATTATCATTTTTATGTTTTAGCGTTAGAGGCTTCCTTAAGTATGTTATATTTCAAATCAATCACGTAATGTTTTGAGTCTTTACAATACTCCCGGAAATATATGTCCGAGGGGCGCTTACGTGCTTGACCAAACATATGCGGTTATCCTATATTTGCTGGAGTTTCAGTGGAAATAATATGGAGGCATTACTTTTTGAGCGCACCACATACATCGGTAAACTGATGTTTTGTGAATATGTTAGTAGATTGATTGATTGATTGATGGATTTTAACGGCATATCAACCCAAGCGGATGGGGAACTGTGTATATTATACGTATTGGGTCAATGAATGGGTTTATTTTTATGTATGGAGTTAAGTGATTAGACATAGTAATCACATGGCACGCCCATACTTTTTGCCACCCATATTCAATATAAACTTTCTGACCAGTTCGATGAGCAGTCCACCAGAAACTGAAATAGAAGATACCAGATATATTCAATTTATATCTCAATCTGACTGGAAAGTAGGAAGAATGTGTATATTGTTCGTCATTATTTTGTTTAATAAACCGTAAGAATTGAAATAAGTTTTAATTCATTTATTTGTTCTTGTATAAATGCTGTACTAACATTATATACTTTCATATTTACATGTTACATTGTAGTTTATTACATTTTGGGGGGGAGGGGGGCGTAAGCTTATACGATATCAAGTATTCCTATATCTATTTGCCATAAGGGGACCCTAACAGGTACTAGTACTGCTGGCCAATGAAAGGATATTCCACACCCCTCAGAGCGGTAAACTGAAGTCTCACAACCAGATGCAGATTAATGTCCAGGAGACCCCATGTGTGCCGGTTTTAGACCTCTGCATTTGGCACAGCGTATTAATATAGTGGACATACAACAACAAAAAAGGCTAAAAAGAGCTCTTTCGAAAACTAACCCAAAGGTAAGTTTTTTAGGAAAGCTTTTTGTCATTAAAGTACTATTCGGTTCATCTCAGTCGGTAGATCATTCGCCTCGGTACCACAAGGGTCCGGGTTCCATACCGGTCCTCACCGACTCAGCGTATAAGTAGTGTGGTCTTATAAGTGGGTGTTGTGCTGTGGCACACTTATAGGTTGGTCTGCTTCTGGCGAACCTGCCCACTTCCCGCGTCCACGTTGTGTTGATCGACACACAGGAAAGTTGTGGAAGAGCTAGCTCGGACTTCTTTCTGTTCTAACTGTATACTTTTAGCAGCAAATTTCCACTCAAATAGGCACTGACTAACATCTAACCTTTCAACGGATTTTTTTTTATTTAGCCCCCAACTCAAAATTAAACAATCACCTTTTCAAATTTTATATTATTATATTTTAATAAGACGACCCAGAATTTCTCATCGACGAGAAATTTAATTTAACCTTAAATGAGCCCATCTTCTCGTGCTAGTTTGGTTGACCTTTCTAGGTACAAACCCAATAATTCTTATGATTATTCTGTTTATTCACACTACCTTATCAAAAGTATAGTAACTAACGATTGATAAATTATCATAATTAATATTAAGTATTTGATTTAATATCGCCAGTCAACTTATAACACTATGATATTATTAATGTAGCATGGCCTGGATTTGTTCAGTAAAGTGGGGAGCTAAGAGGAGGTTTGGTGCTCAATCACAGACGCAAAAACAATCTCTCTGGTCTAGCGCTAGTGAACAGGGGATAGATTTACTCACTGTTCAGTTGATACCAATATAGGCCACTCCGCATACTTTACTCTCCCCCCCCCTCTCTCTCTCTCTCTCTATATATATATATATATATATATATATATATATATATATATATGTGTGTGTGTTGCTGTTGCCTGAGTTGTCCTTGTTGCTGGTACCACAGCTGCTGGTGATGGTGCTGCTGTTGCTACTGGGACCTGCGTTTTTGCCGCCGTTTGTTTGGCAGTTACCCTTTAGGGGCAGTTCCTCGCCAAAGAAAGCTTTTCTTTTACAAACTTTTACCATTATTCAATTGAAGTAAATATAAGATCGATTTATCTCATATCATTAGGACTTGTCTGTATTATTTTACATTAATTTAAAAAAAAAAAAAAATTTCTATAATGTGACGCAAGACTTTTTAAAGCGGAGAACAGCTGGTTGGAATTCAGTGTTTTCCTTTCCTAAACTGGTTGTCTAATCAAGGCTAAAACAACTATCTGTCCTACTATTTATTTATAGCTTGAAGAATAAATGGATGCATGCCTTTTCCGTGAGAATTAGCGCGAAGTGAACGCAGTTACGTCCAGGATTTGAACGCAGATCAGCGATTCCATTTCCTATGACAATAACCGTTACGCTATGCACGTCCACAGTTAGAAATGGATAAGACTCTGTTAATCTATATCTGATGATTATAATAATAACAAAAGAATAAATATCATTGAGAAACCTATTTATACAACCTTGTCAATTTTATATGTGACCTTAAATACACTTTTCCACAAATCATTTTCAACTCACAGGGCTTTGTTCCAGCAGACAGATATGAAACCATTTTAGATTGTATTTTCAATTATTAGAAAATATTCAATAACGGTACTTCTAAATACAATTATAATTGGTTCTAATCTTTTCCGAGGTGCCATACATTTTCTTTTCTTTCAGGGGAGTCTCCGTGGCGTAGTTGCTAATGTACAGGACTGCAACATCGTAGTAAGCTAGTTCAAACCCCCGCAGTGCTATTACATTAACTTTCGTGTTAATAACATTGGTAAAGGTATGAATCTCCTCATCCCGCACCTATAGGTCTGCATACAAGGATGGCTTTGACGTTAAATAATCCATGAAGGTTAATATGCTATTAAACAAAGAGACAAAACATTACTACTGAATAGCGAGTTCAATACTCGTTGGATTGAATATCCCATACTTGTGACTTTACATCACACCATACTCATTGCGAATTGTTTGAGTAAATACCAGAGCGTCCTATCGGGGCGTAATGGTTAGCATGCTAGTCTGGTAGATCCATTACTACTGAATAGCGACTTCACTCCACGCCGGATGCAACATTCTTGCGACCTTATATCACATCTTACCCGCAGCGAACGGCTAGGAAAATACCAGGGTGTAATGTCGTGGTGAAATGGTTAGCAAGCTCGTCTCACATATTCGTTTATACTTATTAGCAAGTTTGATCCTCGCTGCATGACTCATATTTGCGATCTTGTATCACACCCTAGCCGTGGCAAAGGGTTTGGGTAAATACCTAGCGTATATTAACACATAATTATCATTCGATTTTGGGCGCTCCATTGTGGTGTAATTATTTATAAGTTAGTCACACAGATTCAGTACTACTGAATAGAGATTTCGTTCCTCGCTGGATGCCCCATTCTTCCGACCTCGTATCACACCATATCTGTGGCAAACAGGTTTGGATAAATACCTAGCCACCATTAGATCTCTGCTTCTACTTACATTGACCATAACTTTGAAGTAGAAAGATTATCACAGTATTTAAAAATGCTGGCAGACTTTTGTATATACCACAGTGTGATAATTTGATTATTCCAACGTTTGATATATTTACTTAAGTGCTATTGCATATAGTTCAATATGTAAAAAGTATAATATTCTTGAATTAACTCTCTGTCATTCTTTTTTGTTCAATTGAAACAGATTAGCATTATCGTTTCCGAGCGCTCACCCCTTCTCTTAATCCTTCCTCTATCTTTCTTTCTTTCTTTTTTATTATATTTCTATGTGTAGCATGTCTTTTTCCTTCCTTTTCTCTCTTTATAATAAAAACAGTATGGTCCATTATTTAGCTGATAACACTCATAAGAAATAAGAATTCGGCAGAGAAGCAACACTAGATAATCAGGATCTGCATTTTTACATTTCATCTTAAACAATTTGAACGGTCTCATTCTTAACCAGAAGGTGTTGCAAGATTAAAATGGTCATACAATTAAGGAACAAGAGTATTAATATATAGATATGTCAAGTAACAACTATGTTGAGTCGTGAATTTTCTGTGTCGAGACAAAGCTTTGTTGCTACTGAAAAAAACAACAAAAAACGGCCAAGCAATATACATTGATTTACCGCGTAAAAAACCCCGCCCTCCATTTCAGGATTTATATCTTCAGGTCCAGATTCCTGACCTATATGGCACCCAACCAATTATCCTTCAAAGCCATGTGTTGAAAAGTGGTGAAATCGGAAAGGGCAAATCGAAGATTATATGGTGAATAGATAAATAGAAAAGATCTTATTAATACCATTTCGATCTCCTTGATTTTTCTAGCGGCAGACAATTGTCTGTATATCTAAGACTTGAGTTTTCTTTCTCTGTATAAAGCCATATTAATCCGAAAGATAGGGACCGACTAATTTCTTTCCGAACAATCGTACACAATCTTTATGTTAGTGACTTGCAGAGCAAGCCCGAGGTTTTAATAGTTAAAATACATCTCTTGTCTATATTCAGATATTGATCATAAAGATTCTTTTTCTATATGTTTTATTATTTTTATTCTTTATGTTCTCTCGTTTGTAAATTTGTATTATTATTATCATTATTATTTGAGTTTTCACATCAGTGTTAGCTGATGGTCTTTCACTGGAGTCTGAGTGACAGCAAGTCTCCTCAGGTCTCCAGGACTCTTCTGAATATTCTGGCAGATTGCAGCAGTGCAGTGTTCTGAATGGTTTCAATCCTTCCTCTGATATCCAAACTTTCCAAACACTTTTCTAATCCTTTTGGGACTGTTCCAAGTGCACCAACTACAATATTATTATTATTATTATTATTATTATTATTATTATTATTATTATTATTATTATCGACTTTTTAATACCTGCCGTAGCCGTTGGTTCACTGGAGGCTGAGTGACGGCAAGTGACCTCAGGTATCCAGGATTCTTCTAAGTATTCAAGCCGATCTTAACTGCTGTAGTTTGGATGAGCTCGATTCTCCCTCTGATTTCCAATTCACCCAAATTCTTTTCCAGACCTTTGGGGACCGTTTCAAGGGCACCAAGTAAAATTGGCACGACGTTCACCTTCATGTCCCCAGTTTTCTCAGCTCTCTGGCAAAGTCCAAGTATTTGTGTATCTTTTCGATTTCTTTCACTTTTACTCGGTGGTCGACCGTTTCTTTTATTAGTCATATATTATCTTTTTACCGACTCATCCGCCATCAATTTGTATTGATTTTTAATCATTTTTAGTTAATTCTTTAATGTATCATTGATTTTTACCCTTATTATTTTATTATAAAAATAAGGGGTAAATATTTTTAACCCACTTTCCGATACAAATAGTATGTGGAATTTATTGAACTTTGGTCTTAGCTGATCTCTATCAATTTTCCTTTATAAAGTAACGTACGCACGATCGGTTTACAAATATACCGACAGCACTCATTGAGCCAACTGACAAACATACTTACATCCATGCATAATGAGATATTTAATGATATATTGTTATAAATAATCTTTCTTTGTGTTTATATAGATTATATACATCTATATATCAGTGATTGCGTGCGTCCGTGTGCGCGCGCGCGTGTGTGTGTGTGTGTGTGTTTGTGTGTAATGGGTGTGTATGTCTTTGCATGTTTCTGTTTCCATGTGTGCGTGAATGCGTGTGTATCTGTGTCTATGATTCATCAAAAACAGGGGCGGCAGTTTTACATAAGTGCAATTTAAAGAATATCTTGGGGACAGTCATATAAGTTATATGGCTTAACGTGACCAGCCGATTGATCCGATGGGGCCTCTCTGATGTCATGTCTAATCGTCTAGAATGAAGGATACCAAACACCCTGGTGATATTCCCCAAAGATTTTTTCAGTCATTTGATCTCGGAGTTATTTCAATCAAACCCATGTTTCCGAGTATAATTTCTATTTCACGCTTAAAATAATAGATACATTTAGTCTATTATTGAACACTTTCTTATAATTGAAATTTCTCTGGGTACTTATAGAAATGTAAGTAGTTTAGTATCCACAATATATTTTACTGATATTTCACAATTAAATGAGGAGTTAAAAGATATTTCTATAAACATTTCTTAAGAAAAAAAAATTCTTTCAAAAGTGAAAAAGTACTGACAGATTTAAATGATTTTATATTAATTTTAATTTTATGGTTTAACT
Source organism: Doryteuthis pealeii (assembly GCA_023376005.1). NCBI lineage: Eukaryota > Metazoa > Mollusca > Cephalopoda > Myopsida > Loliginidae > Doryteuthis > Doryteuthis pealeii. The sequence continues at coordinate 130,964,499 of CM042139.1, forward strand.
CAGTCAGAAGAGCATCAGCCGAGAAACCATAAGGTTCTGGATTTGATACTCGTCCTGGCAAAGTGAGTGCATAAGTAGCACGACTTGGATATGTTTGGCAAAAAGAGGAGGTGATGGTAGGTGAGGCGCTTCACTTGAGACGAAAAAAAATCTCCCTGTTCTAGCGCTAGTGAAAAGAGTATAGACTGCCTCTATATTCGGCTGATACCAACAATAGGCAACTCCACCTACTTTATTTTACTTGTGTTTCATACATGGAAAAAACACAAATATATCATGTTTTGTATAATGGACCCAAATTTTATATTAGGAATCTATCCAATATCTGCAATAACTAATGTCACAAAGACTATGCTAATGAAATGAGCTATTATACAAGTTTTTTAGTTCTTTTGGATTACATACCACATTTTGACAACAGCACACGCAGTTATATAATATGTTATGTATTTGATAATAAGATATGTGCATGAAGTAATATAAGAATTGTGGTTTAGACTAGGATCGCGCAGATTGAGCTTCTTAGATAATCGCTGGACACGGAATCCGATAGAATGATTGAAATACTTCACAAAAAATTGTAAAAAAAAGCTCTCGAACGACAAGCTGTAGCAAATATAGTTTCATCCAAAGTGGAACTTAGAATATGAGGAGATAGATATATAAAGACGATTTCTGAGAGAAAACCAGAAGAGAGACCATCCAAGAATCAACACGCCCAGAACATGTGGTGGTCAGCCAATTTACCTGCCTCCTTTCTTTCTTTCATTCTACCTTTTTTCTAATAGCTTAAACACTGACACTGTTTAAACATGTCTTTCTTCCTCTGTTTGATCGACTACTAACTACTTAGTTATCTACAGTGAAGATAAACTTTATACTGGCAAATGGAAAACGGTTGGTGTTCGACACAAGTAACCACGGACCACAGCAAACAAATAAATAGAAGAACCAAAAGGGCCTATTAAGGGGTAACATTACACCTCTTTTATTGGGGGCGGGGGCTTAATTCACTGCAAGAGATACGTAAAGCTTCCCAATCTCATTCCTATAGCTATGAATCATCTATGTAAAATGTACTACTGATATGATCTTACGGCACAAGTTTATAATCAGAACATACTTATTCATGGCTTCAGTTAATGTATCTTGCTTATAACTGAGGGCAAAGACTTCTCGCTGGATACTAAGATCACTCCACAATAGAGAATAACAGTGCGTTTCTATCTGTCAAATATTTTCAGACAGAATTTATTCTTAATTCAATAACAAGTAGCCCCATTAACACAGGCCTCAAGAGTAATAGCGGAAATAATGGCGTTGTATATACAGAACTCTCCCATATCGGCTTCGATTTAAACCAGCACGAGAATCGACAATGACAACTGCAGGACCGGCACGTAATGACAATGATACATGCCAGTTCAACTTTATACAGAGATGGTGGTGTACACATCTATTATCAACATTACTGGTGCAAATAGCGATGATAAAGACTTGCACTTCGACTGTGCCACTTGAGAATATCACAAGTCACAACCCAATTAATAATAATCGACTAATATTCAACAATTAATGCATAAATGCTGTTGCTTGGAAATTGTTGAGCAAGAGACCCACTAATATGCTTATTACTTTTATTGGTACAGTCCTCGATAATGGGACAACAGGTCGAAACCCTTTCACCCGGGAAGTATCATAATTATATCAACAATGATCAATGTTCTTCGATTAGAGCTATTGTATAACTACCGCTGCCTGGGTGACTGAAGAAAAGACAGGTTTGATAGAAAGCCATATGGTAGACGTTGTTGCGACTCATTGTATTTGGTACGCACATCCAGAGAAGGCTCAGAGAAGTGCCAAACAATATATATATATATATATATATATATTATATATATATATATATATATAGAGAGAGAGAGAGAGAGAGAGAGAGAGAGAGAGATTGATAGATAGATAGATATGTCCAACATTTCGGTACAACACCACCCTTTCTTTAAAATTTTATAAAAATTTAAAATTGTAAATTGTCACTTCTCCTAATCCCGTCTTTAAGAACAGAGACTAAATTGTATTTATAAAAATTCTACTAATTTCTTAATTATAACAATTAAATAATTCACGTTAGAAAGGAAAATCTTCAAGATTCATGGATACAGATTTTAATCTATAAACTATTAAAAACTGTAGAATAAATAATTTTTACATTTAATTTTAAAAATCCTTTCTCTTCATAATAGCGAAAAAAATGTTAAATTTCATTTATCTTTCCGAGACTTGTTGAATTTTAATTCACATGGGGATTTGGAAAACACATGAAGTTTGGCTATACCTATTATTATCAATTCTTTTGTGCAGTGGCCTTTATAAAGTACACGATTAGCCAAATGGACTACCCTTTCAGCTCTGGGTGACTCGTCCTTCATTCCTAAGCAGATACACAGAGGAAAGATGAAGCAAATTGAGCCTACAATCTTAGGAATGCATAAATATTTACGCCACGAAAAGATAGGAATCAGATACGTTCTGCAAAACTTATATAATCGGTTACCGTCGTAGGAAATGAACACAGCGAGAGGAGTTCAAATCCTCAACGAGGCTGTTTTCATTACACCTAGCACAAATACCCTTGGGAAAGGTATGCATTTAACTATTCTCCCACAGCTATGGAGAAAATAGTAGGGTAAACTGGGCTCTTTAGCCTTGGTGAGGAAACCAGTCTAGGAGAGGGAAAACTCTGAATACATACCTGTTAAACTCCCCTTAAGAAATTTATCTTGTGTGACAATTTACCCGTCTGGAGGTATATGTATATATATATATATATATATATATATATATATATATATATATATATATATAAGAAATAACAAAAGACTTAGAGATTTAGCATTATAGTCTATTTCAGATTCGCATCTGATGAGTCGGGAGAGTTAGACACTTTGTCTAAGCTCCCTGAAATAGACTATAATGCTAAATCTCTAAGTCTTTTGTTATTTCTTTACTTATATATTTGCTCTGTGACTCTAACATTAAGAGCACACATTGAGCTCTCAACCTGCGACAGGTTTTTTAAATAAAAATCTTGTGTCGTAAGGAAGATTTCTTCTCTGGACTTTTGGATATATATATATATATATATATATATATATATATATATATATATATATATATATGTGTGTGTGGGGGGGGATTAGAAGTATTAATATCATATCTTATATTCATTTTGCAGACGAAGCATAGGTAATTGTTATTACTCGTGTTTTATCTCGTATTTCCATTTTTTTTTCAATATTTGTAGCCGTTTTATCTCGAAGTACCTCGTTGTCGTTAATCGATGTTCCAAGTGAGATGAGTTAAAAAATGAAAATAATTCGTTTATAATGTGTGTTATCAAACTGCAAATGAAAGCTTTTGTTTGCATTGTTGTTTTAATTGCGTTGTCTACTTCGTTGCGACAGTGTACACGCAGGTGTCCATATGTGTCTCCGTTTAAGAACTTAAAAAAAATTATAACTAGCATTATTCTCATTATCATTTCTACTTTTCCAGAATATAAAAGTATAAATATATTATCTTCATTAATATTAATCTAAAAATATTGGCAAAAAATGATTGGTATATTTAACAATCCTTTCGTTATTTCGCACAGAGAGGCTTTTTTAAAAATATTATCATTGTAACAATTCTTCGAATGTGACATTTGCTATCTTATTAATTTTCTTTTCTGAAATAATGTGTCTTCAGGATAACGTCACTTACGTATTCGTCCTTGCTTCTACAGCAATGTCCACCATGTGAGACGCTACTTCCAAGATTTGTTCAAGACAGCACCTAGTATCCTTGTGTAGTTCCCATCTAGCTTTTTCTCTAAGCGTTTTATTACAGTCCAAATGGTACAGCTATACAGAGGCACTGAAATGGCTAAAGTTAGGAAATATTCTTGCTTTATCAGAAGGAACAGTACTTTCTGTTAAAAACCATCAAAAAACATGGATATAGTTCTTTACCTAGTTATGTCTAAATAGCTGAGTGGATTGTACTCTTTTAACTTCGTGTAACAACCTGTCTATAAGAAGGACAAAATTGAATTTAAAAAAAAAACCTGTCTACACGTCCGAGGCCTCTTTCTACATATATCTTACAAAAATACGTGAAAGCATGAGTTGGGAATTTGGGATTGAAAAAAAAGAATAATGCGATGTGATACTGCAGGTGAATCAAGCTTAGAGTAACGGTTAGCGTCGTAGAAAATGGAATCGGCGATCCAAGTTCAAATCCTGTTTTCACTTCTCGCTGATCTCTTACGGAAAGGCATGAATCCATTAATTCTCCCCCAGATAGTAGGGAAGACTGGGTTCTAGTCGAAAGTAACACTCTGGATTCAATCCAGCTATACTTTACTTTAAAAAGTCAATCTTTCGTCACAAGCTGCTAGTAACGAAGGGAATGGGTAAATATATATTGTACGGATCCTTGGATTGTTGGATTTTGCGTCAATCCTTGGGTTATTTTATACATTAATTTTCTTAATTCTATTAATTCAATTTAAAAGAAAAATAACACATTTTTGAAAACTCATTTCTTAATCTATTCAACCCTTAGATGGGAAGCTAAATGGTATTACGACTACGCGTCAAAGTGAGCCTGGGTGTAATGGCAACAAAGTACTCCAGAACTGGAAACTCACCACTCGATGCAGTTTAACGTCATACCTAGTACGCTACTACCCTTGCACATATATGATAAATGTGTTTTGGTTTTGCCATAAGAGCAATGCGGTCGGGACAATCCTATAAGTTATGGGGATTGACGTGACCAAGCAATTGATCAAGCGGCCTCGAGTAAGTAATTACTCAACCGTCAGGATTCTGTCCTTAAGCATGGCAGGTCACCACCTACATCCAACAGAATAGCCCCATTGTACGGGGTTTTACCCCTCAGCAGAGGGGTAGTCGGCGTATTCTTCAGCCACAGCCGACAATACTGAACTACTCAATTAAAAAGCTGTTGCTAATGTTAAAGGTATAATGTTAATTAGAGGCGCGTGGTGTAATGATTACCGTCATAGGAAATGCACACGGTGAGAAAGTTCAAATCATTGACAAGGCTGTTTACTATTCGGATATGTATGCATCCAGCTATTCTCCCCCCCCCAGAAAAAACAACCGTGGCTGAATATGGAGTAGAGAAATCTATGATACAGAAAGAAGAAGTAAAAAATATATGAGGAGTATACAACATCTGTTTACAGAGACATTTAATAATTCCTTTGATTTCTCTCTGTACAATATGAACTTAAAAATTACTCTAAAATCCCCAGTAGATTGATATAATGGTATTAGAAAATAAACAAACGACATGAGTTCAAATCCTGGACGAAGCTGGTTGCATTTCACATAGCGCTAAGCCCCTTGGAAAATGTATAAATCCAGTTATTCTTCTCCCTGCTATGGGTAAAATAATAGGGCAGACTGGGCTTTTAACCTTGATTAAACAACCGGTATGGGAGAAGCAAAACTCGGAATTAAACCATGTTAAATTCCGCTTAAAAAATTAACCTTGTGTCATATTTGTTTGTACAGAGGGGTTGTTAAATATGTATAATGATAACTGTAGATCAAATATCACTGTCTGTGCATGTGCTTTATGATATCAATTTCGTTCTCTTTCATTCCGGTTCTACTTGCAATAAACAAAATAAACAGAATTTTCTCTGGATAATTTGTCTTTAAGTAATAAATCTGACTAGAGTAATTGGCTTTCTTGTCAATATTCTTTAAAGTACCTGAATATCTTCAAAGCGAGCTTGCTTAGAATGCATCCATTTTCATTGTTTACTGAATGTTGTGTAGAGTATGATTCGATTGAAAACTGATCCCTGCTGTGTAGAGTATTTTGTTTTGATAACTGTCGTAAAATTGTTTAATCCCCTGGGTCGTTACTTCAGCTTCAATAATAGTTCTATTGTTGATATGTTCAGCCTCTGGGTCATTGCCAACGCCTGGCCGTATTTATGATATGTGTTCTGTCATTCTACTATACAAATACTGAATGATTATAAAGCTGAAAATTAAATTATTAATTTCTGTCATTTTTCAAAGCTGTCATCGCTTTAATATTATTATTATTTACTCCTTTTGAGTTTTCACATCAGCATTAGCTAATGGTCTTTCACTGGAGTCTGAGTGACAGCAAGTCTCCTCGGGTCTCCAGAACTCTTCTGTGTATTCTGGCAGATTGCAGCAGTGCAGTGTTTTGAATGGTTTCAATCCTAACTTTCCAAACCCTTTTCCAATCCTTTTGGGACTGTTCCAAGTGCACCAACTACAATTGGTATCACTTTGACCTTCATATTCCATAACTTTTTCAGTTGGCAAGGTCCAGGTATTTGTCCATTTTTTCATTTTCCTTTAGCTTCACCCTGTGATCTGCTGGCACTGCAAAATCCATCAGTATTATTATTATTATTATTTTTTTTTTTTTTAAATATTTTTATATTTCCTATCAGCATTAGTCGGTGATCTTAGTGACAGCATGTGTCCTCAGGACCCAGAACTCTTCTGAGTATTCTAGCCGATCTCAACAATACTGTTGACTGAATGGTCTCGATTCTTCAAATAATTTCTAATTTCTCCAGTTCCTATGCAAATTCTTGGGGACCGTTTCAGGTGTTACCAACTACAATTGGTATCTCCTTTACGTTCATATTCCACAGTTTTTTTCTTTCAATTCTCTATCGCTTATATTTTCCTTTTTCTTTGTTTGTAGTCAGCCGGACCAGCAAAATCCATTAGGTTACAATTTCTTTTTTTTTTCCTGTTAAATAAAATTAGGTCTGCTCTTCTTGCCAGGATTAGATGATCCGTCTATATCTCTAAGTTCCAGAGCATTTCATGCGTTGCATTCACTAGGACACATTGTGTTTTGCGCACATATATAATTTAGTAACATGGTTGCCATTTTTAAAAAAATAATTTCAAATGTATCGCGTTTCCCACCCAGTCTTGCCTAGTATTTTTTCTCCGTTTGTGCTAATTTTCTGTATTCGCTTATTATATGATAAACCACTGGAGTCTTAGAGACAGCAAGTCACCTCAGATCTGCAGGACACTTCTGAGTATTCAAGCCGATTTCAAGTATGATGTCTTGATGGTCTTGAATCATTATTATTACGTTGTATTTAGTTTTCAGCTTTACTTTCACTTTCTTACACTCCCTCAACGGGTCTTCATTCGCAACCTAGAGTGAGGGTATGTAGTTATGCATTTTATGTATTTTAAATATAATTTTTTTTCTTCCTATTTCCATTGATAGGACTCTCCTAAAGAGATGAGCCCTTTCGTATAGTGCATTTTTTGTATTTCATATCGGCTGCGATTTCCAGGTATCTTGTTAATGTGTCCCTTTTTTGACCATACCCAAGGATACCACAATTACTGGAAGAAGAAACACCATCTGATATGAAGAAACAGATAACCTCAGCCGAAAGTGAACTCCGAAATAACAAACCCCGATTGACTATGAAATATAGAGCAGAGAGAACTATGATAGAAGAGGAAGAAGAAGTAAGAAGAGTATACAACATCTAATGATTCCTTTGTTTTATGTCTATGGTGTTATGGTTATCGTCGTAGGAAATGGACACGGCGAGAGGAGTTCAAATCCTAGTGGAGTCTGTTTGCATTTAACATAGCGGTAATACTTGGAAAAGGTATAAATCCAACTCTTCTCCTTTCAGCTATAAGTAAAATAGTAGAGAAGACTTGACGCTTTAACCTTGGTATGGTAACCAGTGTAGGAGGAGGAAAAACCTGAATTTAAACGTATTTCTCTCGAAGAATTTGTTTTCCTTCTGTTTAAGTATATCAACTTTTCTTATATAATAGGAATATTCTGCACGTAGTTAAAGATTGTAAAGTATTTCTATATAAAATTATTATTTCAATTTAGTAGTAACAATTTGTTCGCACAGTTATATGGTATTAATTATTCCAATCAAATTAGATAATTTTCAAGCTGATCTAATCGACTCATGGCAACCGGTCTGGGATAAGGAAAACTCTGAATTCAAACCTATTAAACTCCGCTTAAAAACTGACCTTGTTTTACATCCTGCTCACGGCGGGTGGGGAGGTAGGTAAATACATACTCTAAAATCACTTCTACGTTCTGTTAGAGAAGTGTATTAAATACGTAACAGCTGAGTGTCCCTCTTTATCTGTAAGTGTCTATGTGTTGCAACCTCTTAGTGCTTCATCACATACTTGTAGTAATAGGTGGCTCACTCGCACTTTCAACTTTAATTTGATTTACTATAAAATATTGTTCAAACTCTGTCTGAAAAGTTTAAATGTTTCCGCCTGGTTTGTCGTTGTCAAATCCATCACTGTAGCCCTGTCTTTATTAGCCATTGTTGATATTTATACCCACACGAACACTGTATCACAGTGGAGACGTCCTAGGTCTGTAGTTCGTCTGTGTATCTAGCACAATAAATGCCTTGTGAGTCCATGTGACTTTATTGTGTGGGCACTTATGACCGAGTGTGTATGCTTCTGTGCACATAGTAATAAGTTAGCAGAAACATTCACTGCATAAAGGCCACACGTTCTTAATATCCTTAGAGTTTGTAACGGTCACAATCAAAAAATAAAAATACTCTTTCCTAGAAAAATACACAAGTTAGTCCTCATTTCCTTGAATAACTTTTCCCTAGTTTGTTGCTTTCCCGATAACTAACTGACTGGTCCTCTCTTTTTTAAATACTCAGGTCTCGTGTTTGAGAACAACTATATACAGACATAGCACAAAAAAGAGGGTTGTATTCATAATATTTGAACGTCTCTCGCATGAACAACGAGAGTTCATGTGATCGAACTTTTGTTGTCGGACACGCAGCTGAACACCAGCATTACATTAGAAACATTGTTAATTGCTCGCATGATATGTTATTCATTTCGGCTAACTTTAAATAGTTTCGTCGATCATTTATCTTCATATGAATAATGTCATTCTATTTTTGTTCAGTTTTGAGTTGGCTGTTCATATGACCATATATCTGTACATTGAAAATATTTAAACTATTTTTTAAGATAAAAACAGGTTTCATAATTTATATTATATTCCTTCTCACTTTTTTCGTTCCTATAATGTTATAAACATCAACGATCCTTTGATTAAGGAGAAATAAAGAAATTCATTAATAACCATTACCCGTTAGAACGTATGGAAGACCCAGCTGCGCAATAATCACGCATTTTCTTTTAGGCTTCCTTTGCTTGTCGGTATGATTGCTAAAATGTCAATTGAGTACTCAAATGGTTTGGGATAATAGAATATTTGATAAAATACACGTGTATATAAATGTGGAGAGTTCCGTCGTGGTGTAATAGCTAAAAAGCTAGTCTCAAAGATCCATTACTACTGAATAGCAAGTTCGATCCTCGCTGGATGCCTCTTACTTGCAAGCTTGTATCACATCATACACGTGGCAAAAGGGTTGGGTAAAAAAAACTCGTCTCATCATGGCGTAATGTTAGTAAGCTAGTCTCACAGATCAATTACTAATGAAAAACGAATTCAATCCTTGCCGGGTGCCCCAAACCTGCGACCTTTTGTCACATCCTATCCGACGGGTACGCGTTGGGTAAATACTTACGTCAACTTAAATGTCATTTTGGACATGTTTTCTATGGAATGGAGAAGCATTATAAAAATCATTATCCCTCACTTTTAAAAGTATTGATTTCGTTTATTTGCTTAATGGAATAGAGACAATCTATTAATTATATTATGTATATTAATTATACATCAATTATGTAATCAAATCAGCCTTTTATTTACTTCATCCAAATAGAGGTTATCTTGTCTATACAATGCCTATCTCCAAACCCATTAACTTCTTCAACTCTACCTACTTATACTTATGTAGGGTACTGTATTAAGCATTACCCTGTCCACGTGCTGGGGAAATCATAAGCCTCTAAACAAATTTCCTATTTGATTCGCACTGAATCTCTTCCTCTTAATACACACCCACCGACACGTGCCTAACTATTTTTAAAGTATCTAGAAATGTTTTTTGTTTATTTTTATATATTTGTTGATGTTATATTATATGTTTGTATGTATTTAGTCGAAATAGTTCATGGGAAAATTAAATTAGAAAATAATTTTCCTCAAACGGAAAAATCTATTTCTATTTTTGCTATATTTTGACTCCTAATCGTTTTCGGCACATGCGCACATGGGCATTATACATTATAAATCAAAATTCTAATATGATTTTTATCGAACAAAAATCTTTGCAGTCATCTTGAAAGTGTTTATTCGGAATTTCTCTCCTCTGCTTTCGTTTGTCAATTTGACATTTAAGATCTGTTGCCGGATTTAAAGGGAATTTCAAAAATGTTTTCTATTAAGATTTTTCTATAGATTCTTAGTGGAGTGCTACAATGGGTAGGGTTCCCATCTCCCGCCTCGACACTATTTTATTATAATCTGACATATTTTATCTGACAGAGATTAACAGATTGATCAATCCCTATTAAACATCCTTGTTTTTGACTAATCTATTGATAGTTCGAATATTTTTCAGGCTAAGACCTTTTTTAAAGGTCATAGCAAAAGAAAAGAATTATACGGTTCTTTCTTTTTCTTTCAACAAAATCTCCACGCCATAAAACACATTTTTAAGACGAGTAGAAGAGGGTGAAGTTATCAAATGATAAACTAAATACTCATGTTTAATTGAAGGAGGTGCATTACCTTAACGGCTATCGAACTGGAATCGGCAACCAGAGTTCAAATACTGGACGAGACTGTTAGCGTTTCACTTCACGCTACCAAGGAGCAACCAAACGTTGCTTCACTAAAGCTTACACAAGGGATCTCCCCATCACCCTTGCTATGGCTAAATAGTTAAGCAGACCTGATTCGTAGCCTTGGTTATACAAGCAGTCAAGTAGAAGGAAAACTCTACATTCAAACAAGCTTTGCGACGCTTAAAAAGTACCCGGTGTCCCTAGAGGTTGAGTAAATACATATTTGAATAAAAAAAAACAACAAGAAACAAGAAGCGTTGTTTAAAGAATGCTGGGAAATAATCGAAAGACCATTGTAGTGATATCAAATAATAAATGACGGCCGCGTAGTTTATTAATACACACACACACACACACACACACACACACACACACACACACACACATAATATATATATATATATATATATATATATATATATATTAAAACGGTGTATGGTTAATACTAACTGTCCTCATTGTTTGCTGCCCATCGTATCCGAGGATGACATCACGTTAATCATTTTCCTCCAATTTATTCGTTCTCTGGTTGCGTCTTGCATATGGGGATGTTAAAGTCCTTCAGGTTTCTCTTGATGTTGCCTTTGGTGTACCGATTCCAAGTGATCCCTCTCTCAGTTGAGAGTAAAGAATCTGCTTTGGCAGTCTGTCATCCTCAAGGCTGTTTAAGTGGTCCGCCCATCTCAGTTTGCATTGGACAAGTATTTCGTGCATGCCAGGGAGTCCAGTACTCTTCAGGATGGTCCTGTTCGAAACATGTTGCCACCGCTTGAAATTTAATATACTGCGCAAATGACGCATGTAGAAGACATGTAGTCTTTGGGCATCCGCTTTGTATACCGTCCAGGCTTCCGTACCGTAATGGTTAATACTAACTCACTCTATATATTCAATTACACGGATACTTATCTGTCACCATTTGGTTTCATGAACATCTTTACACGGCAATCTTCAGGCAGGAAAAGCTTTTCCTGCCTAAAGATAGCTTTGTAAACATGTGCACGAATCCAAAATGATCGCAGATAAGTAAATAAGTAATTATACACACACACAGACACAGACACACACACACACAGACACAGACACACACACACACACACACACACACACACACACACACACACACATATATATATATATATATATATATATATATATATATATCTAATCTATAAAAGAGAGATTTTGGTATGTACGTGTCGACGTATAACAAAAAAATGGGAGGTCACTCAGATTCAAAATCTTGCATACACATTGATATTGTTCTAACTAAGAAAAACTCCAAATTTGGTTATTGATTTTTACTGATTAAGGGATTTAATCGATTAATTAATCCAAAATCACTCAATTTGCGGAACTGTCCGTATATCAGCCCCTCCTGATAATAAAATATTGTCTCTGCCTGCTTATTGTTAAAGCGATAACAGCAGCGAAGTTTTGATTTTAATGAATTAATTTTGCAGTCTAAGCCGTGTGAGCTCCGAATTTATGGCCTATTTATGGTCCAATCTTTAATAATGTTTATATCGTTAGAAAGATAAGAAAATACTCTTTCAAAATATATAATTTGTGTGAGTTTTTATCAATTGAATCATTTTTTACAGCGAGTTAAAAAATTAAAAAATGGCTTCGGATAGCCACGCTGCCTATGATTATTGCGATACAAGCAGTGCAGTCTATACCAGTCAGATTGGAATCTCTTTCCTATTTAGGATCTAATATTTAAAATATTTATATCTTTAGTAATAAATGAAATAATCTTTCTGAATAAGTAATTTGTATGTGTTTTTATAGATTAATTTTTTTTTTACAGCGAGTTTGTCCATATTCTTAAATTGTACAGTACACTCATTTTAATTTTTGTAATGCATAAAAATTGTAGAAAATCAAAATTTACGCTTTACGGTTACATTATTAAGATTTTCATTCGAATAAAATGACTTTTAATTCTTTAATTTATTTATTAATTTTTATTGTTAGAGTTTTAAAGGGTTAAAAATAACAATAAAATTGACAAATGTCCTTAGAAACTGTTTTTCTTTTGGTTCGTTAACTAATTATTTTCTAAAACCACGATAAAAAAAAACAAAGGTTACTAATACGGACAAAATCCGGTGCTTTATCTTTAGTCAAAGGCCCGACTGGAGATAAGTAGTCAATTATTTGTAAGACGAAATTTATTTCAAATATTTCCGACAATATCCATTTATTGAAACATTTCAAGAATTTTTTATATGTAAGTACGAAAAATTGTAAGCGCTTTGTTTATCAAAATGACATGAATCGTTAGTAAATTACCCGAAAAGTTGATATCCCATAAAACAAAACAACTAACAAAGTTGATATCCCATAAAACAAAACAACTAACATTTAAATTATTATTCAAAATACAATTCAAAATATTCCTCAGAATTTGCCTTACAAATTAAATTTTAAGTTTTATGATTTTACTCTTTATTGTGAAGATTGTCAATAAACATCGCTGAGTTTATAGTGCAACTTTTCAGTTCTGAAAAATTGGCATGTTTAAATAGAGATTTCATATGTGACGTGAACTTTTATGAAAATTGTTGTTTTGTAATTAATACAAATTTTGTAATAAAACTAAATTTTAACTAGGGGGGGTTAGGGTCACGGGTTAGGGTTAGGGGTTGGAGTTAGTTTAATGGGAAAATGAATAAATAATTTGGGTTCCGTTCAAGCGGTTCCGATATGGGGGATCAATTTACTATAAACTTATACGAGGAAATGAGCACCCGTGAATACTAAAAAAATAAAGAACTTTTAAGAATTTTGTTTTACAATCTGATAGATTGGTGTGTAATCGATAATAATCAACTGAAGGAAAAAAATTTGGATGGGGGGGGGGTCCAGATAATCAGGTCCACCAAAACGTTTTTAAACAATGTTTTTAAAATACTAGGTACCACCAATTTTACCCTGTGAAATTTACCCACCCCCTATATTTAACACTATGAAACTTGCAGAAAAATAATATTTTCTTAAAAAATGTTTTTCTATTTGAAAGAAAATACATTAAATAAACTCCTGATGATTTTTTAATTTTTTTTCAGCTTACGGAAATAATGAAAATTATGATTGAAAAACAATGTTTTCATTTTTGCACTGTTAAATCAACTGAATTTTAACGTAGCTAAAAACAAGTTACGATAAGAGGTTTTTTAAAAAATTCTATGAAAAATCAATTAATTATAAATAATAACAAAATATTTCCGTTTTATTCAAGATGGCCTAAACCGATCAATTGGTGGTCCCTATAATAAGTTTTAAATAGTCTTAAGTTTTAGCAAAAATAGATATTGCAATACGAAGAATTTAAATTTTCGATTCTCAGCTTCTTTTTACTCAACATGCAATTAAGAACTAACTGTGAATTGTTGTCATGTACAAAAAATTTAAACAAAAACAAACAAATATACAAACGAATACTTTCAATTTGTTGTATAATAATATGAAATAAGTTTAAACTATAAAACAGAAAATACAAATCCTGAAATATACAAATTCTCAATGATTTTAGTTTCACGAATTATTTTCCTCTTACCCCCTCTCTAACTACTGTCTTCCACTTTCTCTCTCACTCCCTGGTGATCCAAATTTCATTTAAGTCCGGTCATGGACCGGGTACTTTAGCTAGTATATATATATATATATATATATATATATATATATATATCAAAAGTAGAAATGACTTGTCGCGGAAAATAACATTAAAAAAAAGATATATTAAAAAATGAGTCACTATACTGACTTTATCGGAAAAAAGGAAAAGAAATCGAGGTATTTGCTGTACAATAAAAATTGAAAAGATGCATTCTGTAAAGACGATTTAGAGTACCGAATAAGTGACACAAGCTTACTACCCGGTTTTTACAGCGAAAATAATTTTCATGAAACTCTGAATTTCCCTGGTTGAGTAGTTGGGTAAATACATTAATTTATTTGCATTAAGAATACTTACTTGACGTTATACTTTTTTTTACTAAGAATTATTATTACTAATTTGATACCATATACATGTGTGCAAACAAGTGACATTTATTAAATAGAAATAATTACTCGAAACCATATAAATATTAGTATTAGATAAGAATAATTGAACATTTACAATGATGTTCAAATTAGTTGTAATAGACAGAAATACTTGACATTATATTACTATGTGAAAAAATAAACAACTACACATGAAATGTACATATAAGTGTACAATGGACGCAATTCTATAACCTCTCGGCATAAAATAATACTAGACGAGTTGACATGCCGTTAAAATCAACCAATCAATCATATTACACATGCAGAGAGAGAGAGAGAGAGAGAGAGAGAGAGAGAGAGAGAGAGAGAGAGAGAGAGAGAGAGGCGTGGTGGAGAGAGGGGGACACTCCTTCGAACCTGAATTGTGAGCATTTTCTACAATATATGTATAACATCAAGGAGTGCGAATCCACGATCAATAGATAGCTCATTTGTTCTTAGACTCTTGCGTCGCTTCTAGTCTATCCATCCATCCATCCAGTCAGCCATCCATCCATCCAGCCAGCAGCCTTCCAATCTTCACCAAGCCTTCACTCTTCAATTCTTCCTATTCATTTACCACATCTCATCGCCATATCATTGAATTACTTTGTTGAGTGGGAGCCAATTTAGGTTAACCTTGGTAAATAAATGGCACTTGTGTCACTCGCTACAGATTACTCGAATTTGTGGAGAATGAGTTTGGGCCTAAATTCAGTTAAGGAAAGAGATTGTTTCTTGTACTGAAGCGGTGAATTAGGAAGTGCAGTAATTAAGGAGGGATGACAAAAGAAACTGGCGTTTCTCTTCTTTGTAAAAATTAGATAAAATCATTCTCTGAACGACGTCTTTGTAAAAATGCATTTTCTCACATTAGATATTTTTATTTTATGGTGTACATATCCACCAACCCCACCGCTGTAGGATGTGACACAAAGTCAATTTCTTAAGCAGAGATTAACAGGTTGGAATTAAGAATTTTACTTATGGTAAACATATTCGCCAACCTCAGCGCACTAGGATATGGCACAAGATCAATTCCTTTAGCAGAGTTTAACAGGTGGGAATTCAGAGCTGTCCCTCTTCTAGACTTGTTGCTAAACCCCTGAGAACCAGAGGGGGGGTATTTTCCACTGCTGCCACTACCCCCTTTATATGGCGAGCAGACAGAAAGGCACACGTTTAATCTGGTCGGGATGTATCCCTTTATTCGAGCGGGGTTTTTCACACCCAAGGGGGCATCACAAAGTATGCTTAATCAAAAGCAGAATACGAACATGGCCGGCAAATATGGGGGGGGGGGAAATAACGACAAAGTACCCATTTACTAAGAAGCCATATCTGTTAACATTCTCTAAGAAGCCATGTTTTTTTTTTATGTATGCAACTATTAAGAACCTCTGATCTTTGATTTAGTAGTTCTCTATTATTTAAAAAGGTGACTATTGCAAGACGATTGGTAGCAAGAGTGGAAAGGTATATTGGTTTATGTGCCAGCAACAGGAGCCATGCCCAATCCCCATCTCATTTGCTGCTTCCCCCATGATGGGTTTCATGATGTCGAGGTTCGCCAAATGAACCCCGTCTCCCTAGATTATGTCGAACGATGGACCATATAAATTCGGGCAGAGAGGCGGACTAATCTCGGCGTGCTGGGTTTCCATTCGTTGGGGGGGGGTTAAGATGGCGACAGGCTGCTTGTTTGTATATTGGATAATTAGTGTTATTTAGGGTATACATTAGAGCTGATGTAGTAGATTCAAATTTTCTTAAAAATAAAAAATAAAAATATAAACACATTTTTTTAAATTTAAATATAATACAATAAAATATAGATTTAATAGTGTTCTTTGATTTTGTTGTTTTCTATAGGGCATTTTAGTTTATGCTAATTTAAATGATTTATTTGAATCACGGTGCTAAGTACTATATTTAATGCGTTTGCTCCCAGTCTCTTTAGTCAGATCTCAGCCCTGAAGAGCATTAAGCGAAACTTTTAGTAGGTTCGTCTGAATCATTAGATCTATCTTTTCCTATA
>CM042139.1:130986403-131008903 GCA_023376005.1 Doryteuthis pealeii
TTAAGAATAAAATATAATGAAACAAAGAATGAAAATGAAAACAGAAATATAAAATAATAAAGGACGAAATGTTTTCAAATCAAAGAAAATTAATGATTTAAGAAAATTAAAATAGAATGTAGCTGTTAAGGAAATATTATAATGAAAGTAGAGGTGTAAGCAGAGGAAATTAAAAGTATAACAAGATATAGAAAAGGGATTGGAAGTAAGAAAGAATGTAAAAAAATATATAGAGAAAGTATTAAGGTATAGAAAAAGTATTATAAAGTATAGAACAAGAATCGGAATGTGTAGAGAAAGTATTAAAGGTGTAGAGAATGTATATGAAGTTATAGAGAACATATTAGAAGGAATAGAGAAAGTATAAGAAGATATAGAAAAAAGGATAAAATAGAAGATATAGAAATCCTCATTTTGTACTCTTATTAGAAAATAGTGTATTATCAGTAGATTTCCTTTTAGCCGAAAGTCCAATTAGCAATTGATTCAAGAACAGTTGTCTACGACCATAATTGCGTTCTGTATACGTTTCAAATAGGCCAATGTTTGCCGTAAGTGCTTCCTGCTGATGTTGGGAAAGTTCATAAATAGGAGTAGCAATTTGGCGTACATCTTATACCTACAGATAGTCATTCATAAGAAGTTATAGATAAAATGTTAGAAGAGAAAGTAAAAGGAGGTATGGAGAAATGTGTAGAAAAAGTATGAGAAGGTATAGAGAAAAGGTATTATAAGTTATAGAAAAAGTAAAATAAAATTTAGAAAAAGTTATAGGAAAAGTATTATAAATTATAAGAAAAGGGTAATAAGGTATGTATAAAGGATGAGAATGTTTAGAAAATTTGAGAAGGTATATATTTTTCTGTACGCATTTATCATTTTATACCGTATTATCCTTTTTAAGAAGGTAAGTATTTATCCAACGCATTCACCACGGTCGCAAGTATAGCACACCCAGCGATGTTCGAAGTCGCTACTCAGTAATCATGGATGTGCGAGACAGGCTGGCTAACTATTACACCACAATAAGACGCCTTCCTATTTAAGAAGCTATAGAAAAAGGATAGTAGGATAGAGAACAAGACAAAGACGTTATACGAAAAGAATTATAAGGTGTTGTAAAAGGATTAGAAGATATAGAAAAATATGAAACTTCATAATGAAAGGGTAAGGATGTAATTAAAAAGTATAGGAAGGTATAGGGAGAATATACGAATGTATAGAGAAAAGATAAGAATGTATAGAAATAGTATAAGAAGGTACAGAAAACTATAAGAAAGTATAGAAAAGTATAATAAAATAGAGAGAAAGGATAAAAGGTATAAAACATGTTTATGAAGGCATAGAGAATCTAGGAGAACAAATAAGAATGGGATGAGGACGTATAGAGGAAGGATAAGATAAAAGATTATAAAAAAAGTATAACGAAAGGATAAGAGGGTATAGAAAAATGATAAGAATGTATAGATAATGTATAAGAAGGTATAGAGGAAGTAGAAGAAGTATATGAAGTTATAGAGAATGTATAAGAACGAATAGAGCAGGGATAATAATGTACAGAGGAATTATATCATACAGGTTATATACAGAAAGTTATAGAGAAAAGATAATAAAGTATAGAAAAGAAAAGAAAATGAATTAGTGATTAGTAATAAATGAATAGAAATATAGAATATAAAACTATTAAATGTAGAACAAAGTATAAAAGGAAACAGAACGGTAAAGCTCAAAAGAGAATATATAATGAAAATAAAGGAAATGAAAAAGAACGGGGAAATACAGAATAATAGAAATGAAAAAAAAGAAGAAAGTTATGTACAGGCACACAATAGCGAATAACGTCATGACAAAAAGACAAGTAAAGATGTTTAAAAGATTAAGGAGTCAAGGAAACGAATAAGGAAGAAAGCAGAGATAATGATGAAATAAGTACTTAGTCTAAAGTCATTCAACGGATGTACGTAGTGTTACTTTGTTGTGGGTGTGTGGAAGTGTAATAAAGTAATGAAGACATCGGAAAGTAGTGAGAGTTTTAATCTCTGTGGGACTCTTTTTGTAAAGATAAATTACATTCTGTGTACTTTAATTCTGAGCTAATCCCCAGCGTCACTCACCTCAATGATGCTAATGGTTTTTGATGTAACCAAACATCAAGTTTCCCCACATTTCCCCAAAGACAACTACCGTCATGCTCAACACCGAATTCTAACTATTCAATTCAGTCTCTGACGTAAGGAATTTTTTTAGACTCAAAAATTAACTTAGATATTTTTTAAAAATAAAATGTATAATATTAGTTCTATGAATAAGTATTTAAAAATTGTTTTAAAATGTTCAGCTTTAAAGAATAGAGCAATCATTTTTGTTTAACACACACTCATACATAACTCGAATCCATAAATTTGGACTACTAATTTATGGAAGAATTTTTCGTGTATAATACGCACTGACTTTTTAAAAATTTGTAGCAGCCAAATTTAACCTAAACTTAGCATTTTTTAAAACTTTTTATCGGTTTGTACTGACTAAAAATAAAAATTCCTTTATATCTTAAAGTACACTATATTGACAGTATTTTAGCATTTATCAGCCAGATTTAAACTAAATTTAGCATTTGTTAAACTTTTTATCGGTTCGTACCGAATAAAAATAACAAGTTATTTTTGTCTTAAAACAAAATTTAGTATTTAGAGCTAAGTCACGAACGTGTACACACAACAATGCAACAAGTTTGCATCGAAAATAAGCTAACATTAGGAAAAACAAAATTATAAACAAATACAAATTTCAATGGATCTTTCCCTGTAACGGCATAAAGTACATTAGACTATAGACAGAAAAAGTTAATTATATAATTTTCCTGTAAAATACGCACCCTGGCATTCTAAAAACGAAAGTACGTCTTAAACACAAATAAATAAGGTGATTATAGTTGTTATAACATTGCTTCTGTTTTTCATTAAGAAGTCTATGACAAATGGTCAACTAACGTATGTATTTGAAACCCTAGGTTAGCAATGTTTATGCGTATTAAACGAAGAATACCCAGAAATTAATATCCTTATTTAGTTCCATACAGGAAGTTTTCAGTAACACAACCCTATTATATTTACCATAATCACGATCAGATCGATCTGATTTGAAGAAACCTATGACGCGATCGTTTGCGTTAACTATCTTTACGTGTATGTTTATTTGTGTAAGGTTCGTTCCAAAGGCATATTCTCATGTTTTCATGACATTTTTATCAAATCGTTATACCTGTTATCGTTTTTATATATATATATATATATATATATATATATATATATATATATATATATATGTGTGTGTGTGTGTGTGTGTGTGTGTGTGTGTGTGTGTGTGTGTGTGTGAATATACTATATGGTTAACAATATCTCACTTGATGAGTTAGTGGTGTGTCAATATATGCAGTATTATTAGGAGAACGCTCAATATCTGTGATAGAGCAGGGCACTCGGAACGGTCCACAAAAGCTTAGAAAAAAGAATATAAGAGCAGAAAATCAGAAGAAGAATTAAGACCATCCAGACACAATCATTGTAGAAATCACCTGGAATACCCAGAAGAGTCCTAAAGACCTAAGGAGATTTATTGTCACTAATCCTGATGTGAAAAACTACTACTAATAATAATGATAATAATTTAAATTAATTTATATATATTAGCTTTGTATATATATTTAATGATATAGATACTTATCTGCGATCATTTGGCTTCATAAACATCATTACAGAGCAATCTTCAGGCAGGAAAAGAAAGATTTTGAGAAATTGAAAAAAATCTAAAAAAGTCGAAAAGGCATGGATAAAAGAAATGTCATTGGTGTGTTGAAATTGCGTATGAAATAGTATACACATACGCTCGTGTATATGTTATTACTCATATTACTCACGGCCTCATAGAAGTGAGTATGTATCGATGTGTAGCTAAGTCGGTGGAATGGTTTGTTTGGGCTGTTGGTTTTAAACGAAAAAATATCTACTATCTTTCTCTTAATGATCAAAGATATGAGGCCAAGGGTATCATCATCATGAACATGATTTTTTAAAAATTTACAACCTAAGAATTATTTGGAAATAACAAGATATTATGAGACCAATTGTGGCGTCTTATATAATATTAGTATATCATATGTGATAAATTTATTATATATATATATATATATATATATATATATATATATATGAAGAAAAGGAAGTGAATCCGACGGTATGTAGTATATTAAGAAAGATTGAAAAACAGGTTTAAACTCACCACTTAACTCATTTGAACCTGTGTTTTTTCAATCTTTCTTAATATACTACACACACACACACACACATATATATATATATATATATGTGTGTGTGTGTGTGTAATATTGTAAAAATTGAAAAAGACACAAGTTTCATGAACGAATAATGTTTATACGCCTACGATGCAGTATTTTGGTCTGTTTAAATAGACTTTCATGAGGGCTTTCGTTGGTATTAGGACAAAATAAATTATTAATGAAAACAAAAATTCTGCGAGCGTCCGTTTTTGGTCTGTTTTATGTGAGGAAGGAAAGATCTTTAGTTTAGGAAACTTGTGTTTTTTCAATGTTTACAATATTACATACTGTCGGATTCACTTCCATTTTTCCTTCACACACACATACACACACACACACACATACACACACACACACACATATATATATATATATATATATATATACATATATATATATGTGTGTGTATGTGTGCGTGTGTGTGTGTGTGTGTGAAAAGGAATGTCATGTTATGTGTGTGTCGTCTTATAGCTCCAAAAAGTTATTCAGATTTGAAATCTCGCATGCCCTTTAATATGCTTATAACTAGGAAATACACAAAATTTAGTTATTGATTTTTACTGATTAAGTGATATAAACACATTTTTTTATCTATTTACCCCATAGATAGGACGCTAACAATTACTACCACACCAGATCAAAATAATGGGAATAATGGCAATTCAGGAGTTATCCACACTTCCAAAACCTCAAGAATGGTGAACTCACCCCGATGCAGTTATACTCAGGATACTAAGACCCTCAACAACCGCCTTTTAGCACACATATGATAAAAAGTGATGATAGTTTGCCAAAAGAGCAATACGGTTTCTGCAATCATATAGGTGCTGGGGCTTGACGGGACTAGCCGATTCATCGGAATGGGGACCTCTCCGACCGACCGTCTAGCCCAAGTAAGGATCAAGAGTGTAGCATGCCATGGATTTCTCAGCCACCAGGATTCCGTCCATAAGCATCACAGGTCACCACCCACGGCCTATAGGTGGCCCAATTGGAAGTAGGTCTTATTTCTCAACAGAGGGGAAGTTGTTGTTTTATACAGCCTCGCCGACAGAGCTAAATACATAAGAACACATGTTTAATACTTAGCTCCTTTTAATTGTTACTTTTTAGGGGTAAAAAAGAAAATAAATTAAAAGAATTTATTTTTATCACTTTGAGACAACAACCAATTAAGAAAAACAAGCAATTAAGAACTGTACTTAAGTTTTTGTCATATATACAAAAACGTTTTTAGAAAAATGTTTTTTCAAACACTCACAAATTTAGGAATACACTTTTTAAAATAATATTTCAAATGTAAACAAAAAAACATTCATAAAATAATCAAATATTATACTATACAAATTCCCGGCGATTTAAAAAAAATTTGATAAATCATTTTCTTTCTGTTTTCAATTTCTCACTTACTCTCTGGTATTCCTATTTTTTAGTCCGGTCATGGACGGGGTATTTTGCTAGACTACACACACACACACACACACACACACACACACACACACACACACTTAGATACTTAAACGATATATAGATTGAAAAGAAGATACAGCCAAGAGACCCTCCTCCGGGGGTCCAGTGCATGTTAGTTGATATCGTAAAGAAGAAGATGTGCATGGAGTCGATGCGCTGAGTATTGCTCCATCTCTCTCCGTCTGAAATATTTCAACTTATTTCTGTCATTATTGTTGTTCTCTTGTATCTGATACAGTTGACGGACGATACGGTGCTGTAGAGACAAAAGAATACTCCCGGCTGTAGGACCCACAACGTTACATAAAGAGTGTCCAATATCATTGAAAGAGCAAAAAACTCCAAAACATTAAACCTACCATTGGAGAATGGAATTTAAAATACAACAAAAAAAAAGAAGAGAACAGGTTGTGCTGACTCGCCTACATCACCTATCATCATTTACAGGAGACACAGAATCCCTAATACCTACTACATGCCAATAGAGATTTACAGTGAAGCATATCCTGCTAAAGTGTGTAGACTTTGATCTAATGCAAACAAAATACTACCAAGCAAATAATTTGAAAAACTTTTCACGAAAATAAGAACATCCCGGATTTTACATTTCCTAAAAGAAGTTGGATTGTACTAAAAAATATGAACAATTAAACAACAGTTAAAATCTATACATATATACATTTGTTTTCTACCAAATTATTGCTATGAACCCAAAACTTAGTCGGGATTAAATGACCCACCGAGGTTGATATGCCGTAAAACAAACCAAACCAAACCAACCAAATCGTCGATAAGCCAAACCTGGTAAGTATTCAAGCCTTAATATTACTGAACATTATATTGAATTAGATAGAATAATGCAATTAAATAAGAACACAAAAAAGATAGCATTTATTTTAACTTTATTCTAATTGATTTCAATATGAAAGTATATTTAATTGCTAAATTAGAGTAGTAAGATAATAAAGTCATTGGAACGTGGTAGACGATGTGATTTTCAAATATCTTATTGTCAAGAAACTGAAATTTACCAATCGATGTTTACTTTCTTCACTATCCATCCATACATATATATATATATATATATATATATATATATATATATATATAACACACACACACACACACACACACATATATATATATATATATATATATATATATATATATATAGAGAGAGAGAGAGAGAGAGAGAGAGAGCGAGAGAAATCAATTTTATATATTTAATTATTTATTTGTCATTTTTATTACTTTTTATTCTTAATTGGCCTGCCATAATTATTTTAATAATCATTTTAATCCTTTATAAACCAGCTCTGAGTGGATTCCGGATGTCGAGCAGAAGACCAAGAGAGATGACGTATAGGGACGTGTGATACAAGAGAGTAGGGGAAATTGATACTGTCATCACGCTGATGCTGATGATTATGATATATATATATATATATATATATATATATATATATATTAACTACCAACATATCAAGACAATGTAAATAGCACAGCTCTCAAAATAAAAGAAATTAGATGGGTTCTTTTTTGTATACAATTGACAACCCAGATGTCACCAGGCAGTGATCAGGGGCAGCATCTCAGAACGTATTTACTTCCTGTTCAAAGTCACAATTTCATGTTAATTTGGGATTTTTTGTTAGAAAAAAGACGTGCGTAACAATATTGAATATATTAACATGTATTCCTTATCACGCTTCAACTTCTATAGACTTCAATAGTAAGTACATTTTATTTTTCAACGCTTTCTTTCATTGATGTTAATCTATAGACCATACGATTGTCATCCATATATACAAGAAGCATACGTTGAATCTACACTTCAATATATATATATATATATATATATATATATATATATATATATATATATATGTGCGTTTGTGTGTGTGTATGTGTGTGTGTGGATATGTGTGTGAGTGTGGGTTGGTGGTTGGTTGGTTGGTAGGGTGTGTGCATGTGTATTGTGAATGTGCATCATCTGATGTGACAAATTATCCTACTTCAAATTATGCTTACCAAGCTAGTTTTTTTTTCTTCTGACAATTGTGCGCTACACATTGAACTCTAAATAACAGCGGGCTTAACAGGATGATGCTTTTAATATATATATACACATATATACACGTATATACATATATATATATATATATATATATATATATATATTAATATATGTTGTGTGTGTGTGTGTGTGTGTGGAGGGTGTAATAAGATCTTATAATACAATCGTGAGTAATATGTATAAAAAAGTTTAATAGTTTCCTTCGTGATCATGCCTCTATCTAATTTATGTATCAAAGACTTGCCAATCAATAACGTACATTCGTAAAAGAATCGAAAATTTCAGGATTCGGGGAAAAATTGGAGGTTGATAAATTTTTCACATGATGAAGGAATGTACTTAAATTGAAAACCAGGTATCGTCGCGCCAATTTGGTTAAATTAGAATTTGTCGGTTCCAAGAATCTAAAGTTTATTCAGCTCTCTCCCCCTTTTCCGTGTCGCGCATGCAGCATATCTCTATTCTCATTACCCCCATCCTAATGCACATCACTCGCCATGTGTAAGAAAAACCAAAGAGAGAACAGAATTAATCCATACCAATCGACAAAGTCTTACTATATATATATATATATATATATATATATATATATATATATATAAAAAAAGTAATAAGACAAAATTTCTTATATGTTATTTATTCTCAACTAGTTTCGACCTTAGGTCATCGTCAGGAGAAAATTTCTTATTTGAAGAAATTGTTTTTAGATTTCTTGAAAGGGAGCATTATAGAAGAACTATAAAAATTGGAGGACTTTTGAGGGTTTGACATGCTATTAAAATCCGAGTAGAAGAGTGTGCTAGTAGTAGCAAGTGCATCTGTTCCGTGAAAAACCTCTTTGAGGTGGGTTATTTTTTGAATGCTCTCATATATGTGCGGGAGGGTTCTTGGAGGTTGTGTATATGACCATATATGTATACATATAAATGTATGTGTGTGCATACATATATGTGTGTGAATGTGAGTGTGTGTATGTATCTCAGTACTGTGCGCGTGACTTTTAGATTTTTAATTGTGTCAAAAGTGCCTTGTTTGATGTGTGGCGGTCAGTAATTGTTAATTTAAGTGCCATCGGCCCCCTTCATAGTTGTTGAATCGACTTTTATTGCCATTATTAAAATGATGAGTCTATTTTCTGATTAAAACCAAACGGATGAAAACTTTTAATCTTTTTTATCCATCTATATATATATATATATATATATATATATATATATATATATATATATATATATATGTATGTGTGTGTGTGTGTGTGTGTGTGTGTGTGTGTGTGTGTGTGTTTGTAGATATATAAGTTTGGTTAGATACTTATTATTTTTCTGGATTTTTAAATCACTAGAATTACAAGATAGATAAAAGAGAATAGCAGAATATATGGGCTTGTATGTATGTATGTATGTATGTATAGATTGATGCTTGAATGAATTGGATAGATAGAGCGATGAATTGAGAGAATCTGGGTAAATGTATGATATATAATCTAAGTAGATAAGAATACAGAAGCGACCAAACTTGATATATATTTTTATTTTCATGAGTTCTCACATCAGATGTAACATTTGCTTTGTCAGTAGTCTTAGTGACAGTAAGTCGCCACAGGACTCCAGGACTCTTCTAAGTATCCTGGTCGATTTTAGTGTTGCCGTGTTGCGACCCTCTTTTCCAGGTTCTTGGATATTATGCCTAGAGCCTCAACTACGATTAGTTTCACTGTCACTTTCATGTTCTACACTCTCCTCAGCTCTTTGACAAGGTCCAGGTATTTGTCCAGCTTTTTGTCTTCTTTTACCTTTATTCTGTGGTATACTGGAAGAGTAAATCCACTAGGTGACAGCTCTTGTTTTTCTTTTTAATTAAATCTAGATCTGACCTTCTAGACTAGATTGAGTGATCCGTTCATATATCTACCCTGTCGGCTGAGGCGTTAGAATGCACCGACTGCACCTCTGCAGCGGGGCAAGACACCCCCAATGGGGCCACCTGTTGGCCGTGGGTGGCGACCCGTGATGATTAATGAGAGAACCCAGGTGGTTGAGCAGTCCATGAAATGCAATACTCCATTTTGGTCCTTACTTGAGCTAGACGGGCGGTCAGAGGGGCCCCCTCCGATCAATCGGCTGGTCACGTCAAGCCCTAGCACCTATATGATTGCCCCAACCCTATTGCCCTTATGGCAACCCCCAACCCTTTTTATCATATACGTGCTAGAAGGCGGTGGCCGAGAGTCTACATGTCCTGGGAATGACGTTAAACTCTATCTGATGGTGAGTTTCCGGTTTTGGAGGTTTGGGGAATGTGGAGCACCCTTTCATCACCATTTCTCCCTGGTCCACTCTGACCCGGATTGGTAGTACCTGTTAGGGTCCCATCTATGGGTTAAATAGAAAAACATATGTTTATAAACAAAATTAATTATCCATTAAGAATGGATTTATTTAAAAACTTTGTCGGCATTAATTGACCCACTGAGATTGATATGCCGTAAAACAAACCAAACCAAACCAAACCAAACCAAACCCCTTATATATTAGAATCACAACGAATTTTATGCGTTTCATTTTCAAGGACATATTCTGGTTTAAACATATAACATTAGTATGGTAAAATTTCTTTTTCTTGCACAATTCCCATTGGATACCCTTCCCTACACATTAGTACCTGTTCTTGTATTTCTTTTCCTCATGTTTGATGCAATCATTCTCTATGTGATTAATTGTTTCATCTCTAAAACTGCAGAGCCCACATTCCTTATTCTCCTGTGTATTTTCAATTTTTGCTTTGATATGATTAGTCCTTTCGGCATTATTTTGTGCTGCTATATTAGAGATTCCATTTCTCCCTTTAATACACCCTTGCCTAGATAATCACTTGTGCGATATTCTTAGTTTGTATGTTAAAAAATCCATATTGTTGATTTTCTTCCCATATTTGTTTTCTAGATTTTAATCAGCCTTTCTTTGAATTGTTTATATATTCTCCGAGTAATAATAATAATAGAACCCAAGCTCTGCAGCAGAAATCTCATCAAAGAAATGAATACATGGACCGTCCCCATTATAATATTCTTTGAGCCATTCTTAAAATGGCCAAAAGAGGAAATCAGACAGATTGGCCGAAAGACTAGAAAATTAATAACAATGCACAAAGATTTACACCCTAGAGACGATACAGATAGGCTATATATGTCAAGAAAAGAAGGTGGAAGAGGTTTTGCTAACATACAGGATTGCGTAGATGCAACAATCCAAGGACTAGAAGAATACACAAAAAGGCATAGAAAAATTACTTATGGCAGCCAATAATCGCACCTGCAGCATATGGAGAAGAACAAAAAAAAAAAAAATAAAATAAAATAAAAAATAAAAAAATAAAAATGGAAAGAAAAACAATTATATGAATACTTCAAACGACAAATTGAGGAGATAGCAAATGAAAATACCTCATGAGAGAAACCGAGTTACTCATAATTACTCCTCAAAACAATGCCATAAAAACACAGTATATCAATGAAATTGATAAGATACAACCAAACAGCAAATTTAGGATGTGCAGTGAGATGAGACCATAAACTATTTATTAAGCGAATGCAGAATATTCATTCATACTCAGGGGGGTCCCATAGGGTTAGTAAGCTACTCTCGCAGATCCTTTTTCGGCTGAATGGCAATTTGTATTCTCGCTGGATACCCCATACTTGTGACCAAGTGTCGGGTCCTACCCGTGGCGAACAGGTTGAATAAATACCTACTTATGAATACTCACTTGGGCACGTTAGCTCAAGCATTCATTTGAATTTTTCCACCAAAATGTGTGCACCTAAATATTTGCACCTAAATATGAGTACTGACAGCGTTTAGTGTGACCATTTTTTACTAAAATTCCTTCGTACACGACACATATTCGTCTGTAAAGTTTACATGGTTTGCACTTTTCAACCACACTAAAAATTGATTAGAGATCAATTTTTAAGATCAGGGCACTCTGAATTGCACCCATTTTGAATAACCTCAAAAAGAATATATCTGTGATATTAACATATTTTTCTATAAACAAATTCGAAACAATGCAGAGTTTATACCAAAAACATTCTGAAAAAATATTTTACTTAAAAAAAATAAATATTTCCTCTTATTTATTGAATGACTCTCGTACATACATATATGCTACACCTATACTTATATAAAAAAAAATAGAAAAACAAAGTATTAAAAAAAGATGAATGTATTCTTGATGGTAAAGTCGACGTTAAAACGTTTCGGTTTTCATTAAACCTTTATCTGGATATTAGGATGAAAAATGTGTTGTCTGAACAGTGATGGATTTTTAAAAATCGACAACACTTTTTCCATTTTAATGAAGGCTTGATAAAAATCGGAACGTTTTAATGTCGACTTCACCATAAAGAATAAATTAAGCTTTTTTGGAATACTTTGTTTTTCAATTTTCTACACACTGTCGGATTTATTTCCATACTCCCACCCATACGCATATATATTCAGGGGCGTCCCATCATGATGTAATGGTTAGTATGATAGTCTCGCGGATCCATTGCTACTAAATAGCGAGTTAGATCCTTGCTGGATGCCCCATATTTTCGACCTTGTGTCACATCCTACTCGTAGCGGATAAATACCTACTAATGCATACTCATATAGACACGCTCGCATTTGTACACATTTGCATCATTGCACATAAATATACACCTAAATATGTGCACTCAGAGCGTTTAGTGTCACCCAACGTTTTTGAGAAGCCCATGACGTTAACATATATATAAATGTCTTAAGTGTACTTAGATGAATCCTTGTCATTATTATCATTATTCTGCATTGTGAAGGGTTCTAACAATTCTCCATCATAGCTAACCACATCCTCCGTGTTCTTATGAAAAGAGTGTTGGGACAACCAATCTTATTCGACAGCTTAAACATACCACTTATTCTCGTGTGATTGAATGTATAATGACATCTCCTGTTCTTAATAGTTCTCCTAGAGCTGATGTCCTGGATAAGTATTTACCCATCCTCTTTGCCGTGGATAGGATATCACACTGGTTCACAAGTATGGGACATCCAACGAGGATCGATCCCGCTATTCAGTCCTATTGTAAGGAGCTGTTGAACTGGGTAGGACACTAAAGTGTATTCAATCAGCAGACTTCAGATTTAGAGATCTGGGTTGTACGAATTTACAATTACTCACAGATCCACCAAAGCCAAAAACTTTTTTTAAATTACGTGGGTTAGTCAAAAAGTAACGCCATGTTCTTTATCTTATGGGAAGTTTTTTAACATAAATAAGGCCTACATTGAGACCCTAACGAGGCTTAGGGCAAGAATCCGACGAGTAAGACCCAACTTGCCAATCGACAAATATTTTATGATTTTCTATTATCATTATTATTTTATTTCATATTTAAAATAATAACAAATTGAATACAATGTGTACATGAACAAACTCATGGCCGAAACACATTTTGGTAATTCATTAAATTAATTTTATCTGTTCAACATTTTATTTCCTTTACTCATTTATCCTTTTAACACAAACACACACACGCGCGCACACACACACACACACACACACACACACACATATATATATATATATATATATATATATATATATATATATATATATACTAATAAGTCACCCACAGACACGTGTTTCGGCATTTCACGCCTCCTTAGTGTGGCTAGACACAACAACGATCCCTGGCTAGAAGCAAACTCCGACTGACTACTTGCCAACCTGATTTCTTAAACTCTGAGCCATTTTGACAGCTGCTGTTACTATTACTATTTAAACTATTAAATACATAAGTTTGTTTACATATTTTACGATCACAGAGAGATCAATTTTTCGAGCAAACGATCATTGCTTATATGCTTGGCAGTGAAAGTCAAAATAACAATGCTCAACTACACACAAGCATCAGGACAAGGAAGAAAATCGCCTCATTCGATGGAAAACTTTACCGCATCCTCGATACTCACCAGATTTAACGCCTTCAGACTACCATCTCTTCGGCCCCATGAAATAAAGTTCGAGAGGCAAACATTATTCCAGTGACGAGGAAGTGAAATCTATAGTGAAGATGTGGCTCAAACAGCAGTCAACAGAATTTTACGGGACAGGGATACGTGCTCTCATTCAAAGATGGAATGTTGCTATTTAGAGGAACGGTGACTATGTGAAGTAGAGATGAAATCCAGAGGATCAGCTTCATTTTGATGTATAACATATGTTCCTATGTTGGTAATTGTACCTGTCCTAAATAAAAGGGCATTATTTCTTGACCAGCGTACTACACAAAAATATACAAATAAACGCGATTCCGTAATCACTTAGTATAAAATTATCACGTTTACATGTTGTTAAAATCAATTAATCAATAAGTCAAGCAATCATAAATAGAACTCAAGTAAACTTAATTTTCCCCTGGATCACTGAATTATGTAGTGAATCCTCCTTCGATTTTACGCCTAGTTAGCTGAGTATGTAGGGAAGTAAGAACACCTACACCAACGGGACCAACGTTTGGCCTTGGGTGGCGATCTGTAAGGGCTGAGGATAAGATCGTTGTGGCAGAGCGGACCGTGAACCAGATAATAAGTGGTAACATGCAACATTCAACTCCGGCCCTAATTTGACTAGATGTGTAGTTGGATCAATCGGTTGATCACGTCAAGCCCTAACACCTCTACGATTGACCCGACCGTATTCTTAAAATTGTTCCTATGACAAACACCAACTATTTTTCTAATATAGATACGAGAAGGAGGTGGCTGAGGGACAACTACCAGTATTTATTAATACAAATGAAGTTATTTATTCTAATCTATTGATACACATGAAATTAATGAACATCATTTCTACCAGTTTAAAAAAAACTGTAATGAAGAATTTCCCAAACGGGATAAACGAGTTAGAATGGCTTGCGACTGGTATGAAATACAAAGGAAAATAACGGCTTTCTTACCTCAAAACGCACATGCACCAGTGGCATTTTTGTCAAAGAAAGCTAAGGAAATCCGGATTTCATTCTTAAAGAAAACCACGTTCAGTCGGCATGATAAAAGACTGGAGGAACCAACCAAGAATGCAGGAGTCCCTGTGGCGTAGTGGCTAACCTGTTGGGCTGGGACATCGGAGTAAGCGAGTTCGAAATCCAGTCGCGCTATTATGTTCTCTTTCGGACTAATACCATTGGGAAACATGAACCTCGTCATCTCAAAGTATGGGTTAAATAGTACCACTACTATTCTTATTAAAGAATGGCTTTGGCATTAAATAACCCACGAAGTTTGATATGTTATTCAAAAATATAATATTCCAAACCAACCAAATTCCGCCCTATCGGCTGGGGCTGGGGCTGTAGCTCTGCTGAAGGGTAAGACTCCCTTCCCACCGAAGACACCATTTGTTCATGGGTGGCAACCCTTGATGATTGAGGACGGGCCACTGGCTGCTGAGCAGTCCGAGACTTGCAACACTCCACTTTAACTCTTACTTGGGCTGAACGGCCGGTTGTAAAGGACATCCGATCAATCGGTTGGTCATGTCAGGCTTTAGCATCGCAACCGTATTTTTCGTATTGCTTTTATGGCAAACTCCCACCCGTTTTATCTTTTAGGTGCTCAAAGGCGGTGGGTGAGGATAAACCACTAACATATATTAATACACATAAAGTTAATGAAGATCATTTCCTAAACAAACCATATATACAATTTTTTTTACCTTTCTATAACCCACAACATTTGATATACCATTGAAACAAACAACCATAAACTAAACAAAACTATGTACCTACAAAATATTCGCTAACAAATCATATATACAAAAATAAAGATTTGGCATTAATTAATCGACAAGGGTTGATATGCCATTAAACAAAACAGCCAACCTTACCTTCAATTTTCTTAGTTTTTAATTCATTACTATTTCGTTTAAAAACCGTATGTCCTGTGTCGAGCGAGAACAGAACGTTTGAATATTGATCGATATTATTTTCCGTAAAATGATACACAATCCTCTTTCTTAACTTCGGATTTTTTTTTTTTTTTCCGAAGGGTTTACCAATGAATCAGAACGTTTGATTGATAGCAGAAGTAATAAAGAGCTGAGTAAACTTCAAAGACATTAATTGGATTTTTTCTCAGCATTGTACAAAAGATGGTAACGATATTTGCCGCTAACTAATATTCGAATGTTTGCTATTTGTGCAAATGCAAAGACACCTCGAAGCATGGAATTATTAAAACGTTGGCGTTTTATTGTTTTTTCTCATAATCAGAAATATTACCCCGGGAAAAGAATTCATCTTTTTCAATCATTGAAAATATCTTAATGGGTTCTGCAGACATAAGTGCCTTTGAAAAATAATAGTTTGACGCTGAACGGAACTTAACAAATTATTTCATTAATAATTTTATTTCTTTGCTTCTTGCTTTTTCTTTTTGTATAGTTAATAGCCACTCGATTTTAGGTTATACATTTAGAAAATATGGAATGATGAAAAATGGTGGAAAAACGAAATGATAATAAAGTAGTTAAAAGTAAAGTCGGTAAAGAGACTTATTGTAGCTAACAATAAAACAGCGAGAGCTTGTGCTAGATCAGATAGATTTTTTTTTATTGTAGTGGGGCGCCACACCTACAATGAGTTTCTAGATGTTTCACCGCACAAATCAGATTTCACAACCTGTACTACTCATATGCTGTTGGCAATAACCAGTATCGAACCCGGAACCTTGCAATTCCCAGGTGAAATGCGAACATTTATGTAATATTAGAGAGATTTAATTTCTGGATCTTTTTTCTAGACAACTTTAAATTCTTTATCAACTTGGATTAAAACCGACACCCCATATATTGTCGTTTTTCCAGGGTTTAATCCATAGACAATGGGGTCTGCGTAGTATCTGCAGGTATCTCAACCATAAGTTTGGCAATAACTTCTGTCTGCTCTCTCTAATTACACACACACACACACACACACACACACACACACACACATATATATATATATATATATATATATATATATATATATATATAATCCACAATATTCTTCGCAATAACAATGACCATGTCTGCGGGCTGTGACAGTGTATACACACACACACACACACACACACACACACATATACTCTCTCTCTCTTTCTCTTTTCTCTTTCTCTTTCTCTCTCTCTCTCCTCTCTCTCTCTCTTCCTCTCTCTCTCTCTCTCACACACACACAGCCACACACACAGAGCGTATATCTGTAATGATGGTTTGGAACATTGTAGATTGTGCATGGAATAAACATATCTTATTATATTCTTTCCAAACCCAAATGGATTACTAGATAAAATATCGGAATTGGTAATGGGATGCCGCCATATCAGAACAAATATTTACTTTGCGATTTGGCGCTGGATTCAGGCACATCACATTATTTTTACTTGACTCAAAAAGAGTATAAAAATGTAAAGCAATTCAATTGAATAAGTATGACGTATGGATTAAGAGCTCACCTGACGATCATTGCTATAAGACTTGGAGTTGTGAATTATGTCCTGACTTCATTTTACATTTTTTCTATGATATATAATATATTGTAATATTACCCTTCCTTTTTGAGTATTGATAAATATAAATATATTCCGATTTAGAGGTGCTTTTAGCGTTAAGTTTTAACTATGATATACACACCAATATATATATATATATATATATATATATATATATATATGTGTGTGTGTGTGTGTGTGTTTGTCTGTGTGTGTGTGCATGCGTGTGCGCGTGTGTGTTTATGGAACTTGTGGGAAATATGCAGATATATATAATCTATTATTTGCAATCAATTATGATATAAACATGTTTATTTATCTAATAGAAAGACTATCATAAAAAATAATTATTTTCCAAATATTATTTGAAAGAAATTACATTCAAATACTAACTCCGTCCTTTAATGATTTAATGTATGAAATATATATGGTGTGATTAAAATATATCGAGACTGAATCTTCCAATCTTTTTATTTTAAGATTTAAATAAAGATATGTGCACATACGAATAGCTTATCTAACAAGGCGATGATATTTAGATTTTTTTAAATGATTATGCAGTTGGTTTTAATATCAAAATTAGTTTGTGACGAAAGAGAACACACTCCATACTCATCAGACTATTTTATTCATCATTTATTGTTTTATCATAAATCATACTTGGCACCGTTTCTACTATAGCGACGAACAATCCAGTAAATCTATCCATATAGTGCATTCACACACACACACACACACACACACACACACACATATATATATATATATATATACGTGGTATCTTTTCTACTATAGCGACGAACAATTCTCTAAATCTATCCATATATTCCCCCCCCATATATATATATATATATATATATATATATATATATATATATATGTAAAAACAACATTTTTTTGCGATGAAACAAAGAAAATACAGTGCTCAATCACAATTTGTAAGAGCTAATATTTATTTATTTTACAATGTTTTCACAGATCAATGTTCATTATTAACAGCGACCCAGCATGAAACCTGGGTCGCTGTTAATAATGAACATTGATCTGTGAAAAAATTGTAAAATAAATAAATATATATATATATATATATATATATATATATATATATATATATATATTCCGTGTGTTTTCATTAAAGGATATCATTTTGTAATTTGATAAATTGAGCTATTCTCGTTCTAATGTCTTCAGATGTTAACGGCATTTGTAGAAACAACTTAGGAACCTATGTTTAATGTTTTATTTTTTTTTTACTTCAAGTATAGAAATGCTATTCACTGGCGATTAAACATTAAACATAGAATATTGAGTTATTTCTATAGATGTTATAATCTGCGATCGTTTGAACGAGAATTGATCAAGTTATTACATTATGAAGCTATATCAATGTTTCTGAAATATACTCTACATCTCAAATGATATCAACATTTTGAAACACACCAATTATACACAAAAACACACACACTCACACACACACACACACACACACAGACACGCGCGTGCGCGCACACACACACACACATATATATATATATTGAATGTATATATATATATATATATATATATATCATGTCGCGCATGCAACACGCATATCCATGACAATCTCTTGACAACTCACTCTATCACTCATTGCACCTGGGAGGTCCTTTGCGCAGCAACCAATGTCCTCGCATAGTTGGTCTATATAGGTCCCTGGTGGGCGGCCCACAGCATGTCCATGTGCCGGCCTCCAGAGGAGCTCGTTCCTGCTTCTCCTGCGTGCCTAATTCGTCTCACTCGGATCGTTTGTGAGATGGGGGGCATGTGGCCATACAGCTGCTTCCTTGTAGGGTGCTGCTTCCACGACTTGCTCAAGACTGCACGCAGCATTCTTGTGCAGCTCCCATCTAGCTTATTTTCAAGGCGCTTCATTAGTGCCCAAGTGGTGCAGCCATACAGCAGCACCCATACGACCACAGCCTGAAAGAATTGTCGTTTTAGCTTGTCAATGAGATCGGATTTCCATATGACCGATAGTTTGTGGCCGACCATGCCTTTCCTATCTGTGTATTAACATCACTATCCGCGGACGAGATATTACTACCTAGGTATGTGAATTGTTCCACCGGCTTAAGAGCTTTACCGTCTAGTGTGGAGATGTATCCTTTCTTTTTGAAACTCATGAACTCAGTTTTATCAGAGTTCACATAGACTCCGATATTCTTTTTTGCCTCCTCCAAGCTATGTAGTAGTGACTCGGCCTGTGTCGGTGTATCTGTAAGAAGTGCTAGGTCATCAGCGTAGTCTGCATCAATGACTGTTTGTGCGGGATATCGCCTGCTTCTTGCCTTTCTTAGTGTGAAAACATTTTCTTTTATGGTATCTAATGATGTTCGAAGTACATAATCTAGGCATATTATAAATATATTTGGTGCTAATGTATCACCCTGTAGGACTCCAGCGGCGATGTCAAAGAAATCTGTGTCACCATCAGGTGAGCGTACCATTGCTTTAGTGTCTTTGTAGAGCATCATTATAGCGGCAATCGTTTCTTTGGGGAGACCTATGCTAGTAGTATTTGTTCCATTTTGCCTCTGTGTATGGAATCAAATGCCTTGGAGAGTCTACGAATAGCAGCGTTGCCTCTACATTCTTTGCTCGAAACCCTTCTATTATCCGTCGAATACTCAGGATCTAAGACGTTGTGGATCGATTTCTACGGAATCCGTTTTGGTTTTTCCTCAGGATTTTTCTCCATTCCAAGTCGGATGTGATTAAGAAGAAGGGCATTATATATATATTGGCTGCTATGGCAGTAAGAGTTATGCCTCTGTAGTTTTTAGCGATTCCGAGGTCTCCCTTTTCGGGGAATGGGAGGATGCAGCCTTTCGTCCATTTGTCTATTCTGTTTTGTCTATATACTGCATTGCATAGCCTAAGAAGTATGTCATTGAACTTTCTCATCTTTCATACCTCGGGGGTATTTCGTCAAGACCTGCAGCTTTTCTACCTTTTAGCTTCTTTAAGACTTGTTTGAGTTCTTCTATTGTGAAATCCCCCATTTTGATGTCTAGTTGTCTATCTACGATCTTTTGGGTATTATTTTTTATGATTTTAAGGGGGTTCACAAGAATTATATGCGCTACATTTAACGGGAATCCTTGTATGACAGTAGTCTCATGCTATAGCCCTACTAATGCCAGCGAAGAAACGGATATCGCAAAGTTCTAGATTCCCAAATACAATGTCCTAATCATTGACGGCGACATGAATGCTCATATAGGCAAAAACGATAACAATAGATACTGTCTACATAACATATCAAATAGAAATGACGAACTCCTAGCAGAAATCTCTTTTGACAACATGCCAGTATGCTTAAATACAAAATACCAAAAAAGAAAAGGCAAACTATGGACCTACACATACCCAAACAATACCACAGCCCAATTAGACCATATCCTAATAAATAAAAAAATGAATAAATAGTGCAATGATCTGTGAAGCATATTCCTTTTTTGAAGGGGTATCCTCAGATCACAGAATAGTCACAGCAAAATTACGACTAAGCCTACGTAGAAACAAAAAGCAAACTAGTAAATATGTGCGATACGACTGGTCAACACTTACCAACAGTGATATATGCAATCATTACGCTGTGTCAGTAAGAAACAAATTCGATATCCTCCAGGAGGCATCTGAAAGCTCCACTCCAAACGAGAAATACGAAAACTTTGTCAGTGCCCACCTAGAAGCAGCAGCTGAGTGCGTACCGACTAAACTAAGAGTCAAACACTCTATCCCATGGGAGACAGAAACAGTAAGAGAAATAATATCAAAAAAGCATCCCAACGTAATAAAACAAACCCAACTAACACCAATCTACACGACCTTAAGTAAGCCCAGATAGACCTAACTGAAACATACAAAAAAGAACAAATATAATACATCCAAGTACAGATAAAAAATATCAGACAATCGGTAGAATACAGGCTGTCGCGATTAGCATGGCAAACAGTAAATGAAATGAAAATACCTCTAGATCAAAGCTATAGGCAACCAGCCAAAAAGATAGACTCCAGAAATGGAAATACCACTTCCAGAAAAAAAGACTATATATATATATATATATATATATATATATATATATATATATATGAGTGCGAGTGTGTGTGTGTGTTTGAGTGTACAGGATTTCCCATGATCCTCTCATTTGAAAACTAGAGATTAATCTCAAAGTAAGTAAAATTGGATTGAATGCAGGAAAATATAAATTAAAAACGGGAAGAGAAACAAAAGTGAAAAAGTTGGAAGTAAAGAGCAACTGTTACAGAAATCACAAGATGGAACAAAGAAATATGAAATAGAGAAAACTTTAATGAGAGAGTAAACATTGATAGACAAGGTTCGAGTGAGAGAGAATAGAATAGAATAAAATAGAAGAGAGAGAGAGAGAGAGAGAGAGAGAGAGAGAGAGAGAGAGAGAGAGAGGGGGTGCATTTGGGAACCATGTAAATATTTTCAACATTTACGACGGAAACTGAAAGTCACCAAGCGCCATTGGCAGATTTTTACCTTAGTTCTACATATGCTATGTAAACCAAATGGAGCACTCTTTATTTATAAATAGAGCAAACTCTATTATCTATGAATATATATATAGTATTGTTATGTAAAGTATATTATTATTTATATTTTGAAGGCAATTACAATGCGTATATCATATAAAGCAAATAATCATAACAAGCAAACCCGGCGAATAAAGTGTGCCACGGGAACACCGTACAGCTGCTTCAACTTTATTGTAATTCCCTTCAAAAATATAAATAATAATAATAATCATAATATATATATATATATATATATATATATATATATATATATATATATATATATATATATATGGATTTAGCTTGAATAGTTAGTATATATTGTTTTGTGTGTGGGAATGTGTTTGTGTTATTTTTTTTGTAATTAAATAATTTGTAATTAAATAATTTTTTAAATGTATAATCAAAGCCTGCTGCAGACTAAAGAGTCTAAATTTCTCAAACAGATATAATTCAGCAGCGTTCATATAT
>CM042139.1:131013903-131038903 GCA_023376005.1 Doryteuthis pealeii
CATTACGCCTTCAAAAAAATTTATTATTACATTTTAATTAATGCTTCGAACTCACTATGAAAATAATGACAAAAAAAATCTTTATTCCAGTGTCCCTGAGCAGGACTTCATTATTTTATAGTATTATAAAAAAAAGAAAAAAGAATTTATATATGAAATAATTTTCAAAAATCCCGCGGAACACGATCATCGCAACGATTTATTACGGAATTTACCGAGCGTAACTATATCTTCGCCGGAAAAAAAAAAAATAAAAAGAAATTTGTTCACAGTTACCACCAAACATTCAATGAACAACAACCACGATTGAATCTATTAAATACAGATGAAAATTATGAAAAAAATAATTCATTCCCTGATGATGAGCTTAGCTCGAAAATATTTGGAACCTTAATATGAAAAAAAAAAGGAAAAAAAAGAAATAAATAAATGTTTTTTTAAACATAAATGTGCATTATTACGCCTTCAAAAAAATTTATTATTACATTTTAATTAATGCTTCGAACTCACTATGAAAATAATGACAAAAAAAATCTTTATTCCAGTGTCCCTGAGCAGGACTTCATTATTTTATAGTATTATAAAAAAAAGAAAAAAGAATTTATATATGAAATAATTTTCAAAAAATCCCGCGGAACACGATCAAACGATTTATTACGGAATTTACCGAGCGTAACTATATCTTCGCCGGAAGAAAAAAAAATAAAAAGAAATTTTTTCACAGTTACCACCAAACATTCAATGAACAACAACACGATTGAATCTATTAAATACAGATGAAAATTATGAAAAAATAATTCATTCCTGATGATGAGCTTAGCTCGAAAATATTTGGAACCTTAATATGAAAAAAAAAAGGAAAAAAAAGAAATAAATATGTTTTTTAAACATAAATGTGCATTATTACGCCTTCAAAAAAATTTATTATGTATATATATATATTGAAAAAATGCTCACTATATTTTGTCTATCTGTCGTTCTGTCTGTCTTTCAGTCTATCTGTGTATGCGTGTGCGTGGGTATAG
This sequence comes from Doryteuthis pealeii, assembly GCA_023376005.1. Taxonomy (NCBI): domain Eukaryota; kingdom Metazoa; phylum Mollusca; class Cephalopoda; order Myopsida; family Loliginidae; genus Doryteuthis; species Doryteuthis pealeii. The sequence goes on from CM042139.1 coordinate 131,014,929, forward strand.
ATAGATAGATAATGAACATATACGTATATTTATTCATAGGTAGATAGATAGATAGATAGATAGGCAGGTGGGGAAAGCGACTAATAAAAACTTTGCCATTAATTCCTTGTGATGACTTATCGAAAGATCTTTCAAATAAGATACCATATTTTCACCTTCATACTAATTTTGATATTCTATAATGTGACCTGAACAATGAGGAATGCCCCTTTATTGTCAACCCACTTCTTGGCCTTGTGTAATTACTTACGGATAGAATGTTAGTAGCTTAGTGGTTTACGTCGTGCAACACTATGTTTGGGCCATAACTTGGGATTGACCGGCGTTCGGAGAGGACCCTCCGATATATCGGCTGGTCACGTCAAACTAGCACCTATATCATTTTCCTGACCCAATAGATTTTATTGCAAATTCCAACCCTTTTTATCATGTGCTGGAAGGCGGTTGTTGAGGATCTTAGTGTCCTGGGTATGTCGTTAAATTGCATCTAATAGTGAAGTTTCGATTCTTAAGCTCTGAGTGTTGTTGACTACGTTTTCATTGCCATATTCCCAGGTCCACTTTGGCCGGGAGTGGTAATACCTGTTAAGTTCCAATCTATGAGTTAAATAGTTAAAAATGAGTTTAAAAATGTGTTTAAAAAATTATAATTTATATTTTTACCGACACCTCCGCCCAAGTAAGATGTGATACTAGGGCAATTTCTTCAGCGGAGTTTACCAGGTTTGAATTTAAAGTTTTCCTTCTCCTAGATTGGTTGCCATTTCTAGATTAAAAAGCCCATTATGCTCTATTTACCCTTAAGGATTTACCCTTGGAGGGAGAATTGTTGAATTCACACCTCTCTCAAGGGTATTCGCACTATGTGAAATGTAAACAGACTTGTCCATAATTTGAACTCGTCTCGTCGTGTCCATTTCCTAGGACGTTAACCATTACACTACGGGCACAAAAATATTATAACATTCCTTCATATCAATTGGCTGATCACGCCAAGCCCTAGCACCTATATGTTTGTCTATTACCCTATTACCCTTATATGTGCTAGAAGGTGATGTCTGAGTGTCTTAGAGTCCTGGGTATGACGTTAACCTGCATCTAATGATGAAGTTGCAATTTTGGAGCTCTAGGGTGTGTGGAGTACCCCTTAATTGAAAATGACTCCCTGGTCCACTCTGCTCCGGAGTGGCAGTACCTATTGGGGTCCCATCTATGTGTTAATAGAAAAATATTTGAAAATTGACTTAACAAAAGTTAGTACCCATCAAGAATGAATATAACAAAACGTGTTCGGCATATAATAACTCAAGAAGTGTTGACACGTCATAAAATCCAGCCAAACTCCATACAACTCTCTATATTACTCATGCAATTCTTGTATTCATTTTTCTAAGTTTGATCAGGCAATAAAATTGTTCTTGTTAAGCTGTTATAAATTGTTTTAAATGTATATAGCCATTAGGATATATTATACTCCACACAGGCTTACGCTACAAAGTTTCCGGATTTGTTCCATCACAAATAATTTTTTTAGCGTCGAGTTGTTGGTTCGAAAACGACAAACATTCGAAGACATCCTTCAGTTGTCAAAATCAATACTCTTCCTGTATCTGTTTTACTTTTGGGGGGATGAATAGAAGATATTAAGTTCCGAGCAGAATTGTTTTGAATTATTTCCATCAATACATTTTAACGATTATGAGAGCGTATTGAGGGATAATTGATAAGTTGCTGCTGGAAATTATTGCAATTATTAATCTATTACATTTTACTTAATGACTAATTTTTTAGGTAGGTGTATCAATAAAGTATATCATAGCTACTTTGAGACAGCTGTAAATTAATAGTCGCGTTGTAATTCTATTTTTCATACAGTCTACAAGAATAAATTGAGGTGCGAACGGCATAATTGCTATCAATGTGGTTAATGGAAGCGGCGAGCTAACTTCAAGCTCAGAAAATACATATATTCATTCTTCCTTCTTTCTTCTTGGGAGCCTGCCATCTCTAAAATCTGAGTTAGCGGTCCAGTCATATAGTATTACTGCTACAGCTTGGAAGAAAACTCACTTTATCCAATTAGAGATCAGATTTCAATATGGCCAATAATCTGTTAATAGCTGTCCAGGAATTTCCTGTGCGTATATTAACATCACTCTCTGTAGATAAGATATTATTAAGCCTCTGAACATTTATATATTTGCTTAAAGTAAGTTTTATTAAGTGATAAGCAGAAATGAATGTGTATAGTTTATCTTATTTCTGGATATATTGTCCTTCGGATTTAGAGAATTTCTAATTCTACAAGTTTAAAAGCCACCATATCGGGCGGCAATGAGGTGTATAGTTGAACACTTAATGACAGAACAATGACACCTCATTCATTGAGTACATATTAAATTTTATTAAACTTGGACAGTATTTTTTTTAAATATTTAACAGTTTTAATCAAATCAATGATAATATTTTCTATTTGGAACTTATTGCAAAGCTGCATGATAGACAGCATTGTTGGTTTCCCCATTCGGGTTCAAAAGAAATAGCTTGTTTCCATTATGAACCCTAGAAAACCCAGCGTAGAATCGATTACGCCCAAATTTATATTCAAGTTATGAAAATTGTCATCGTACTAAAAGTTTCGTTGGAATGATCACGCAAAAAATTACGTAGAAATATCGTCGAAAACATTCGATGTATTAAAACGCTGTATTTAAATCTCAAATAAGAATGCTGACTTGGATTCGACGCGGATTTTGTTTCCCTTTGCTCACAGAGTTGAACTGATTCGAAAATTGTATGTTAAGCTGAAAGTTGAAAAATGTGACACACTTAAACACTAACATTTGCATTTATTATTAGAAATGATTAAAAAAATAGAATATTAGAACGGGTATATAAAATTCGTTTTATTATTTATCTTTCCAGCTTTTGAGTGCAATACTTTATGAGATATTTTATATTATACCAATTATATCTCTTTGAATAATAATGACGTCTTTAAATCGTATTTGAATTCCCTGTAGAATCATCTTATTCCTATGAGCATTTTAAGTGCAAATATTCATTTATCATTGGTATTAAGGCGTGCATAATGATTAAATAATTTCCCAGCGGGAGAGATATCGATGTTTAAAACATAATAACTGCAACTATTTCGAAGACTAATTTTCTGAGTTAAGTAGGTACTTACTCAACACTTTTTTTTCGTTAAATGTCATATCTTTCTCTAGATATATATTTAAAGGAGTCGCGTCTGTTTTGGTATGTACGTGTTAACTTATAACTCAGATAAAATATGTTATTGTGCATTAAAATCTTGCATACACTATAATATGTTCATAACAAGGAAAAGTATGTAATTTACTTTTCGATTTTTACTGATTAAAAGATATATATATATATATATAGCTATAGATAGGAAGGCCGCCCTGTGCGTGATTTGAAACCGGACTGCCAAGCTGACAGGCTGATACCATAACCGCTACACCAAACGGACCTCCTAGATTTTTACGATTTGTTTAGAGTAGGTTAATATTCCTCTTCTAGTGACTTTTATTACACGACGATATGATAAGTTGTAAACAAGGTATGTTTGGAATGGCTTTTTTGCCGACAATTTTTGGGAGAATATGTGCTTAATTGGAGTCGTACCTAATTTTGAATTCATTATTAATTAATTAATTTTCAAAATTAGGTACGACTCCAATTAAGCACATATTCTCCAAAAATTGTTGGCAAAAAAGCCATTCCAAATATACCTTGTATATATATATATATATATGTATATATATATATATATATATATATATATATATATATATATATATATATAGAGAGAGAGAGAGAGAGAGAGAGGGATAGATAGATAGATTCTAAAGGTATATATCCATTTATTTATTTATAATACTCCGTATATGTAAAATATATATACACAAATCTTTATATGTGCGTTTGAGTTCACAATTGTGGTTGAATCCTATCAAAGTAACACTTGATATCATCCACTTTCATACACGCACACACACACACACACACACACACACACACGCACACAACACACACACACACACACACACACACACACACAACACATATATATATATATATATAATATATATATATATATATATATAATTCCTGCAAGAAGATTCAGAAGACAGAAAGGTAAATTCAATAAGTCAAAATCAATCGATTTATTGAACTCTTCACAATTCTTTATAAGTACATGTAACAGCAGGTTAGAATAGACATTTAAAGATAACGGTAATTCTGAGTTAACAGGGCTTGGAACGTTCACTGACCTTGTGACTGTCCTTTGATCAGTCAGTTCGGTTGTGGAAGCGCGAGTAGAACTTACTTAGGCTAGACAGGTGCTTGGAGTGCCCCCTCCGGCTGGTCATGTCAAGCCTTATCCCTTATATGACTGTCCGAACCTTATTGCCCTCATGGCTAGCTCCAACACTTTTTGCCATATATGTGCTAGAATGAGGTGGCTAAGGGACTTCATGTCCTGGGAATGATATTAAACTTTATCTGTAGGTGGGGTTCCAGTCCTGGAGGTCTGAGAAATGTGGAGCACCCCTTCATCAACATTGCTCCCAGGTCCACTCTGACCTGTTAGGATCCCATCTATGGGATAAATAGAACAAAATATGTTAATAAAAAAATTGCGTATCCATTAAGAATGAATTTATTTCCAAACTTTGTTAGCATTAAATGATCCATTGAAGGTGGATATGCCGTAAAACAAAACAAACATATTTATTTCATGTGGACGTTTATGGTTAATTTTGGTGGATAAAAGACGTCTTAAAATCTTTGTGCTCGTTACTAAAAGCAATAAAGAACACAGATGAAACGATCAAAAGAACAGAGAATCAGCCCAGATCCACACAGAAAAGAGTCGACCCGATCCAGCCTAGGAGTAGAGAAGTAAAACAATGGAACAAGTTGGTGAAAAGAAGAGCTTATGTAACATAATCACAAAAAGAAAAAAAATCTTACTTGGGATCTATCAGATCAACGTAGGTTTCTTGGCGGTGCCAAATCCCCTCTGAAATGACATGGAACAGATTGGATTAGGTTACATGATATCAGCATCAGAATTATTCCGTACTCGACTTGATATCATTAATGAAGGATTTTATATAAAGTACGTGTCATTTAGCGCATAAAACACTCTTGACATTTTGATTGCTTCTAGAAAAAGTGAAAACATGTAATTATGTAATTTAACATGATAATTTCTTTCTAGAAAGAAGAGAAGGGGAATTCATAAAGTAAAAAGGTAACAGATATTTTCTCTTGGAATATTTAAAAAAATATAATATGCCAATCTACCAGATAGAATCCAAGCGAGAAAAATAGAGAATTTTGCCAGCAGAGTTCGGTTCAATTAAACTGCTAATTAGGGAGAAATAGATAATTTGAAAAAGCTTATGAAGAATTGTGTTAAACAGTAAATCGAGGTAATATAGTTATTCTTCTTCTTCTTCTTCTTCTTCTTCTTCTTCTTCTTCTTCTTCTTCTTCTTCTTCTTCTTCTTCTTAATAATAATAATAATATAATAATAATAATAATAATAATAATGATAATAATAATGATAATAATCTATATATTAATACTCATGTTCCTCAGTTGTACGACCGTTATTATCTTACAACAGCCTCTGGTTAAAATGAGACCGTCCAAATCGTACAAAATGATATGCAAAAATGTAAATCCTGATTATCTAATGTTGCTTATATGCCGAATTCTTATTTCTTAATAGTATCGTTATCTCAGGGAAATAATATACCATTCCAATTTATGTTATTCTAAAGAAAGAAAGGGAAGGAAAAGAAAGAAAGTAGGAGAAATATAGAGATAGGGGAGGTGATAACGCTAATCAATTTCAATCGAACATAATGAAAGATGAAAATAAGGGAAGAAAAAAAAGGGTGTGAGAGAGTTAAATCAAGATTATAATACATTTTACATATTGAACTATTTACGCAATAGCTCTCAAGTAAACCTATCAAACGTTGTAATAATTAATAATAATTAATGATTCATACTGTACTATAATTACAGGTAGCGAGTGAAGACAAAGCAGTTTTTGTTTTTTAGGCCACTATCATTCAAAGCTGGGCTTCGAATGCACTCCAGGTATCTCATGCAGAAGGATATTACCGACCCTACTAAAAAGGGGGTGAACTGTATATGACACTAAACTGCATTTGATGATGGGACTTCAATTCTAGAAGTCTAGGAAGTATGGTATACATTTTCATTGCCATAACTCCCAGATTCGCTTGGGGTGATAGTACCTATTACAGTCCCATTTATGCGTCAAATAGACATGTTTAAAAAGTATTCGTATTCGATAGAAATGATTGTAAATAAATAAGTGTGTGCAAATTAATTATATTCTTATCAAATAGAAATAGTTACATTAATCCGTATAATTTTGTATAAATTATTAGTATTAAATAGGACTCTTCAGAAACCCCGACACAAAAAATGTAAAAATGAACGTGTAGCGTCCACGAATCCCTAGCTCTCGGCATAAAATAAACCAGGACCGGTTGACATGCCATTAACAGAAGTCTATAAATTGTATGCAAATAAATTATTATTTTATTAAATAGGATTAGTTACTTGAACCCATATAATTGTGTTTAAATTATTAGTATTAGATAAGTAAGTAAGTAAAATCGTCGGGGTGGCCTAAAGTCGGTATCAGCCAATCAGCGAGGAAGTCTATCCCCTTTTCACTAGAGCTAGACCAAGGAGATTGTATTTGCGTCACACCTGTCATCAGCTCCTCACTTTACCGCACAGATCCCTGTGCTACTCATACGCTGAGTTGGCGAGGGCCGGTATCGAAACGAATACACAAAAAATGTAAATATTAAAGAACAGCTAACAGGATTCCCTAACCTCTTGGCATAGAATAACCATACACAGATTGGTATGACGTTTAAATCAATCAATTAATAATATTAAAACAAATGAAGATATGTAGAGTACATTAAGGTTGTAGAATATTGTTATAGGAGAGAAGAACTCACTAATAGCTCGTGTTATTAAATTGCAACGCAGCACACGCCAAATCGGTTTAAATGTGTTTGATAATTTGATGAAATCAGGTAAGATTAATTGTTATCAGATAAGATATACTAAAAAACCTAGAAACATGTTGCTACGCCTTTAAAAGGAATCAATCGATCAATTTAATCAATATGGTTCGATAGAATTTTTTTTCAACCAGCATTCTCTTCTGCTGATGTTAATGATTTCGTCGCATATTATCTTCTAAATCCGGTTTACTATTGCCTACCCTGCATCCAACTGACAGTTGCTACGTGAGGAATGACCCTTTTCTCGTCTTTCAAAATATCTGTTTTCATCTCATGCACTCAATATCAGGGAAACCTGAATTTTGAAATGGGCCTAATTTCTCTGGGAGTACATAACCACTCAAACATAACCTCTGGCGTCATCCCGTCACTTTTCTGTTTTGATAGCTTTAATCCATTTCATTACGGATCTACATTATAAATATACTTATTGATTTGTCATGGCTAATTAAAAAATATTACTTTATAAGATTTCGAAATATTTTAACCAAAAGTACTTACTAACGTTTTAAATAATTGTTCAATGAATATTTCATTTGGGATGATACATTTTCAAATTGGTAAGAAAGAATACCTGGAGTTGTTTCTTAGTTGAAGGAGGAAATAATTTTATAAATCGCCATCTCCTCCACGATGGCGAAGGTAGTTTCGCTTAAGACCCAGATAAGTCGTGTTAACCCTTCACTGTCTCGGTACCAAATTTCATTTTTCGAATCCCCCACAAGTTTATGAGACTGTTTTAAGGGTTTATGCATTTGAGCCTTTGACCTATCCCTGTCAGTCACGCCAGACATACTCGGTGCGCACACGACATTATAGTAACATATATTCTCGGGTCGAAAGATCCTCGACGATTAGACAATGTTAAGTAGGTATAAAACTGTAGATTCCGTGGCCATGCTCCAAGCCATTTAGGCAAATTTGGTGAGTAGCACTGGACTAGTATCAGGTGAGGTCAACAACTCACAGTTCAGTGTGGTTTGTCACCCTTATGAGTGAACTGAATATTTGTGAATCTTTACGGTTGTACAATTGTGAAGAATTTCGTAAATCAATTAGTGTAATGAGTTCGATATTTACTGGACCCTTCATTATTATGACTTTGTGCCAGACTAAGTTAAACTTTAACTATTCTAACAATTTTTCAGTCATCTACAGCAAACCCAATGTTTGAAGGCTAATTTTAGCATCAATTAATGACACCAGCCTCTTGAAATGACGTTAAGACGAACGGTACTCAGCGAGTAGGTAAGGCATCAAAGAGACTTTCATTGATCGATATCTGTTTGAACGTAGTTCTCTCGTACAGAAGATGATAACGATCAGAGAGAGAGAGAGAGAGAGAGAGAGAGAGAGAGAGAGAGAGAGAGAGAGAGGGAGGAGAGAGAGAGAGAGTTAGGAAATGGTGGAGTCATTGTATTTGTTGACTTCTAAAAGCATTTTCGGTCTTGCTAGTCGGAAGTCGGAAGTCAATCATCGAATGGATGAGCTGCGCAGTAGGGTTGGTTTGCCACAAGAACTCTATCAAACAAGGATATCTTCCAACATGTGCCGTATACAACAAACAAACAGAATCATGGTGAATGGACAACATTCTCAGGAGAAAAAAAGAAAGAAATCGCATTTTCTTAGCTTTTTAAGATACAGATCACGCTTTTTTTTTATAATATTGGTTTCTGTAGTTTTTAAATCAAAATCGGATGGGATTCCATTTCACGCAATAATAATAATAATAATAATAATAATAATAATAATAATAATAATAATATAATCCAGACAAAAGCATTGTTAAGACCGGCTAGAATATTCAGAATAGTTCTGGAGATAATAGACAATTTACCGTAACTCATGTAACAGGCAAATACCACTGCTTATCGCTGGTGTGAAAAGCTCACAGGAAGTGAATTAACTATGATAATTACAGAATAGCAAGTGTATAAAATGCGGCGATGAAGATGTAACAGTAAATACAGTCAAAAAAATACAAAAGATGTCATTATCTACTGAGAACTGTTAAAGAGACAAAACTTTGTTCATACTGACAAATGGTATATAAACAAAACAGAATGTGTCCTCAGAATGAGACGCATATCATTCTCTGGGACTTTGAGACAGAAAAGGAACACAAAATCCCGCTCAAAATACCACATATAGTGTTAATTTACAAGAAAAAAAGAACTTGTTATCTGGTGGATTTTGCTGTTTTGGCGGACCATTAAGTGAAAACAAAACTAAGCAAAAAGATAGACAAATAATTGGGTCTTGTGGTGGTAATACTAATTGCATTTGGGGCCGTTAGTTCAATCCCCAAAGCGAAAGAGACAGTGAGAACTAGAAATCAGAGGAAGAATCAAAACTGCACTGATCATAGCACTACTTAGAAGAGTCCTTGAAACCTAAGGAGATATCGTCACTCAGACTCCAGTGAAAAACAATCAGAGCTGCAGCGAAAAGCTCGCCAGGAGTGAAATAATCGTAATGTCGTAGAAACAAGTGATCATTTTCCCAGGTAATCCATTTTCATTGCATTAAGAGGTAAAGTTTGTATGTTCATCACATTTTTCTGAAGTCAGATTATTCTGATCAAATGGTCATTGCTACACCGAAACCTTTTAACACGCATTTATTAAATCCAGTAAAGTAATGATAGTTGCGAATAGCTTGCTAACTCTTACTCCACAGCGAGACGATTAGGATATTAATTAAATCTATATATTAATACTCGTGTTCCTTAATTGTACAACCGTTATCATCTTGCAACACCTTCTGGGAAAAATGAGACCGTCCAAATCGTCCAAAGTGAAATGCAAAAAATGTAAATTTTGATTATCTGGTGTTGTTTATCCGCCAAATTCTTATTTCTTATGAGTGTCATCACCTCAGCAAATAATGGACCATTCCGTTTTTATTATAAAGAAAGAGAAGAAAAGGATACGCTACGCAGAGAAATATAATAGGAAAGAAAGAAAGAAAGAAAGAGTGGGGGAAAGATAAAGAGAGGGGTGAACGCGCGGAAGCGATAACGCTAATCGGTTTCAATCAAGCATTATGAAAAAATGATGTTCTGGAAATAAACTGAGAACCAGTCATGTAGAATGTGTCATTGCAGTGATTACCCACACACAGGTAGGAAAAGACTAACGAATCTTGTTGAGATTTTTAAAAAATACTTTCCGTCTCCGAACTATTTCGTCTTTTAATATCTAGAAAATGAAAGTTACAACAAAATAACCCTTGAACATTGTCTAGTATCAATACAGAAACCTTTATCATTCTAAACCTTCGACACACACCAACAAATCAAGTACAGTTGATGAGATACGATACCAGTTTCATCAAAAAACTTTTGATTATCACAAATTTTATATCTTTTAAAATCTTTTATACAATTCTTTTAACATTTGTAAGACTTTTTTTTCATTTTTTATACATTTTTGTACATCTTCTGTCACTTTATATATATACAGCTTATAAAAAATCTTTACTTTCCTTCAAGAAAAATCTCAAACATATATTCTACGTATTTTTAAAAATCTGTACATCTTTTATGCATATTTTTTTACATCTTTTCAGAAAATTATTCATACATTTTTACATTTTAATAGATCTGTTTACGTCTTTAGTTTATCTTTTATACATTTTTTGTTTTACTTTTTAGACATAGACATGTTTACTTGTTTTATATATCTTTCTTGTATCATTTTACATCTTTTCATTTTTTATACATATTGTTTAATTTCTTTTCATATTTTTATACATTTTTTTACATCTTTTACACATGAATAAACACACATTTTACACATTTCTTTTGCGTTTTTTTTTACATTTTCTTTCGACACTGGACGAATCGTGTTATCATTCAAGTTATCCTTCGACAGGGACGTATTCATATGGCCCTCGATCGTACAGCACTTGTCTGCCGGAGAAAGAAGAGCCCTAACATAATTCGTTCACACTTGATATCTGGTTGTTTCTCTTATCCTCGTAGGACATATCTCGCGTGCCTTTTTTTATACATTTTTTTATACCGCTTTAAAAAATCCGTCTTCATTAGTTTCATCATATTCAATCAACAAAAATTTCAAACATACTCTAAAACCAATGTTCAGCAATATTTGGTTTGAGATCAGTTTTTGTTTCCGTTACATTTCTTACTTATTAAACCTGTCAAAGTTCTGATTGTAGCATGCTAAATCTCTATTCACTTCTAATGTCCGCTTCGCTAGGTTTTCTGTTATTCCATCGTGTGTCTCCTCTTCATATCAGGTCGGGTTTCGTTTCTTCTCACCAATTGAGGTCTCTCTCTCTCTCTCTCTCTATATATATATATATATATATATATATATATATATATATATATATATATTGTGTGTGGGTTCCATCGTGTGAGTTATCATCATGGAACAGTATGAAGAAATATTCCTCCGAATGCCTTTTCTCCTAAAACATTTTTGACCCACTCGTGCATGGGGCCGAGATAGAAAAATGCGTCTTGCTCAAACAGGCCACTCCAATCAAGTAACTTCTAATTCTACTTTCCCAGCGTCACCTGGTCACGTGATTCTCTAAGACAATGAGAGACCAGCTTCCAGACGACTCTGAGGTGAGACTTTGTCAATCAAACTATGTGAACTCTCAGTGATTTTTTACTGTTTTACATTCTTTTTAACTACTCTATACTTTCTAAAAATTGTAGGCTCTTTCTATCGGTTCCCTTCTTTATTTTCCTATCTTGCCGCTTTTCGTTTTATACCACTTCCTTTACTCCTTTTCCTTTTCTTTCTTTATTTTCTTTTCCATCATTTCTTTCTTTCTTCTTTTTTATTCTTATAGTCCATCTTTTTTTTTTTCATTTCTGTTTTATGTCTTTTTCTTTCAATCTCCTTTTATTCTTGCTTTCTTTCGTTTCTTTTTTAAAATTTCTTTTCGGTTGTATTCTTCATTCTTACTGTCATTCTTTATTTCTTTCTTTTTTACTTTTTCATTCTTTGAATCGCTTTTCTTATTTCTTTTTTTTTTTCTTGGTGTATTTTTTCTTCTTTCGGTCTCTTTTCTTCCTTTTTTGACTATTTTTTCTTTCTTTCTTTCTTTCTTTCTTTCTCTTTGATTTTTTTTCTTATCTCACAGTCTTTTTTTTTTCCTGTCTTTCACTCTTTCTTTATTATTCCTTTTTTCAATTGATTTCTTTCTTCTTTTTGCAATTGTATCTCTGTTTTTTCATTATTTGTGTGCGCCTGCTTAATATTTTTTATTTCTTGTCTGTGTCCTCTCTCTCTCTCTCTCTCTCTCTCTCTCTCTCTGTCTCTCTGTATCTCTGTATCTGTCTCACTCTTTTTCTTTTTGATCGTATTTTTTCTTTTTCTTTCTATTTTTCACTTTTTGTGTATCATTTCTGTTTTTTTAAAAATTCCCCTTTCTTTCTTTCCTTTCCCTTTCTTTCAACTTTTTCCCTGTCTTTCATTCTTTACCTATTTCTTTCTTTTTGTCTTTCTCTTAATCTTGTTCCTTTTTTCTGCGCATCTTTTAAATTTTCCTTTGGTGTTTTTTATTTATCTTTCTGCTTCTTTTCTTTCTTTTCTTTTTCTTTATTATTTATTGATGTTCTTTCCCTTTTCTTACCATTTACTTTCTTTCTTATCCTGTTATCTATTTCACTTTCTTTCTTTCTTTCTTTCTGTCTTTCTTTCTTTTAATATCAAGCACCTTTACTAAACCACCACACGTCTTACGCCTGAAACTATTTATTCTCTTTCATCTATTTCTTCGTCCGATTTCCTTTTTACTTCCTCATTAAATTTAATTCCGTATCTATCACTATTATAATACATTTCCCCTCTTTCCCAACTATTCCACATCTTTTATGACAAGCTGCATTCTTTGATTTTCGCATTGATATTTAGTATTTATTTCCAACTTTACTATTTTATCTCCCGATGTACGTTCGCATCGTCGTAAACTTCCGCCCTAAGGCGCATTTTTTCGTTCGTCATAAAAAGGCATATCTTTCTGAGCATTCTACCTTTTTGTCAGCATTGTTTCACCTCCATTCTACATTTTTATTTCATTTTGTTTTTATGTTTCTCTAATCCACGTGATGGATCTTCCGGCAACGCCATGCACAAGTCATTGGCAAGAAAATGTATTTAAGAAATACAAGAACATTTCTAAAATTGCGTCCTGTCACTCGTGACTACGTTAATTACATTTGCTTCCCAGGGATTTTTCACGACGGAACTCGCCTTGCTTGTCGCTCGTCACAGCGATTCAAAAACGTATTTCTTTTCGTTTTATTTTAAAATCTTTCTTTGCTTTAATAAAAAAAAAGAATAAAGAATTACAATAGCAACGCGCTCCTTTACAAATCACTGAAATTTCAATTCGAAAAATTCAAATCTGGGAATAAAGAGATTAAAAGAGAAATGAGATAAAAGATCCACAGTTCAACCTCAAATGCAAAACGGAAGCTAGTCTCATAAGCGATTAATGTCTTTACAATGAATCAAATATTTTACACGCATTTACGTTAATTTAACAGCAACCTTTACTGCTTTTTGTGCGTCTTCATAAAATGATTTTGTTGGAAATAAAACGAAAGATCCACTCGCATTTTAAGTGTCCAATGCATTTTGTAATAGAAGATCCAACATCTGGCTCCAGAGCAAAACTTTTCTGTTCATGAAATATTTCTATGTGGATACGAAATTTGTGTTTAAATACAAAAGTATTTTACCCAACCTATGAAGCATAAATATATACAAGTGCAGCAATTTAAAAGAGGTTTCCTAACAAATCATTATTAAGCTAGAAAATAATTTTAAAATAGTTGCCATTAAAAAACGAACGTATTTTATACAATTGTAAAGAAAACATCGTACGTCCAGCTGTTAGATACTTTAGAATTCTTATTTCGTCTTAAATCCGTAATATAATTTGTTAATCCGGAATATAATCCAGGCCGCTACAAAAATCGATACCGAAGAGAATGTCAAATTCTGAATCTACAGTTAAACCCGGAAGGATATGAAAAATACATCTTATACTAACTTCAATTGAAAAATGGTAAAAGTTATTCCAATTGTAAAAATGAAACTTTCTTATAATTTCTTAAGCCAACTATATGAGTAAAACTAAACTCAAACTAAAAGTAAATTGTTCTGTCCCCAGTTTTCGAATTTACTTGCAAAACTGATTAATCATAAAAAATTGCTATCGTTCATCCTATGTATAGTTCTGTAAGATATGAGATCGAGTCACGAACTTTTTTTGAATACTTGTATTTTTGTAAATAAATCGAATCTAAAAGTTAGCAACTTATATGAAGCAACTGACACATAAGAGGAACTGGTTTGTTGTTGGTTATCTGGTTTAAATGCATATCAATCCGTGTGGGTTAAATCTTTCATACATACATATGATTTGATTAAGAAATAATTCATTAATTTTGTGTGTATTAATAGATTAGTAGAAATAATTTTTATTAACTTATTGTATATCAATGAATACTCGTGTTGACCCTCGGCCACTGCATTCTAGCACTTACATGATAAAATGGTTGGGTATTTGTCATAAGAGAAATTTGAAGACGATACTTGCTAGGGCTTGACATAACCAGTTGAATGATCAGGTCGGGCCCTCCGACCGACTGTGTAGCCCAAGTAAGGACCTAAGTGCAGCGTTGCATTTCAAAATAGCAGAAACATATTAACGCTACAGCCATCACAATCCTGTCCTCATGAATTACAGGTCGCCACCAATGGCTAATAGGTCACCCAATTTGGTCAGGTCTTACCCCTCTGCAGTCTGCGTATTCTACAGCCCAATCCGAAACTAGTGAATGTTAAAAAACTGAACTATGCATGGTACTACTTTTCATTACAGTCTGTGAACAGTTTTCTAACCTTAGAGTATTTTTATCGCGTACAGAAGAAATAAAAAAAAGTGGGAGGGGGGAGAGAAAGGAAGAAAAACTTGTGAAAGTTGTGTTGCGTAAGCGAATTAATTCTTTACTGGAAAGGCGAAATCTTCAAAGTCAAAATCTTCGCATTGAAGCACAATCAATTGTTCTAATCACGAAGCTATTGATTTGCTCTAAATTGTTTCAGTAATTTTATTGGTTGCTTGACTTTTCTCCACTTCTTATTTTTATAAAACGTAATTGTGTGCAACCGTAAAAGATTCATATAAAGAGAACATGAACCAAGCCACCTAGACTATCCTTACTAAAGAACCAAACACGGATTTGCCTCAGTTTATTCTATATACCAACACTTCTGTGGTAAAGTCAGCGAAAATAATTCAAAATAACAATAAGATAACCTTACAAATATTGTATGAATAAAACAAATAAAATAAATAAAAACAACAAGTAAATAAACAAAAATATATAGAAAGAAAATAATATATATATATATATATATATATATATATATATATATATATATATAAACATTATAATACATTATTTATACTAAAAGAAATGAATTAACAAGGCACAAATTGAATACAAAATGATCTATAACGCTCTTCCGAGAATATCCCACAAACTAAACCTGCATTCCAATTATGCCTCCAAAACGTAACCACCCTTCTCCTGATGCACCACATAAAAAATAGTAAGAAAAATAAATCACTTGATTTGAAAATCAGAGGTGAGTAACTGACATTTAACAAGTTCCGTGATTTTATGTTTAGGTTACTATATATATATATATATATATATATATATATTAATATATAAACAAAAACCAAATACACACACACATATATGTATACACACACACACACACACATACACCCCCATATATATATATATATATATATATATATATATATATATATATATATATATATATATTGGGGATTTGTCATAAGACCAATCCGTTTAGGAAAATCATATAGATGTTTGGGCTTGACGTGAGCTGCCGGTTGATAAGAGGGGGCCACTCCAACCAGCTGTCTAACCCAAATAAGGATCAAAATATAGTTTCCCGTGTAATCTACAGCACACCCTCCAGGATTCCGTTTTAAACATCACAGGTCGCTACCCATGACCAACAGGTAGCACCATTTGTGATTTGGGGCTTACCCCTCTGTAAAGCTGCAGTCGATGTTGTCTACAGTCCCAGTCATGAAATAATACGGAAAGATGCAAATAATTTTAAGAAGTTTTAAAATAATTTAATAATTATCCGAATAGGTTGTTTATATCATAAATAAAAATTATAAAAAGATTATATTTATTTAAGTAGTTCTCGTTTCTTTCCTCGCCGCTTTTTTTTTTGTTCTTAAAAAGTATATCAAGTGTATCCATATTGTAACATTTGTTTTTGATATCAGGGAAATCTATTTCCGTATGATATTTATTTTTCCCTAAAGTCCTGTCATCTGTCGATAATTGTGCATACTCCTAATATGTTGCATAATGTTTAAGCTAACTATTGAAAATATGTATATTGGAATGCTCGTCTGCAATATCAAATGCAGACATTTTCTTTATATATATATATATATATATATATATATATATATATATATATATATATTCTGTGTGTCTGTGTGTATATATATATGTATGTATGTATGTGTACATGTATATATACAGTATCCTGAGGCAGTGTGATATGTAGAGGCAGAAAAATCTAATATTTACATCGAAAGAAGAGGGCAATTTTAATGCATTCTTTAGAATATGCGGTCAAAGTATGAAGACACCCCTTTTCAGTTTCAGCGTAATAGAGGCCTGGTAACATTTATCGGATAATGTTTTTGGCTTCTTTTTAAAAGTGTTTAAGATACTTCAACGTAGAGCCATCGGGAAGGTGGGTGCTCTTACAGCATTATTGGAATTCAAGAACACAGTCATCGTAAAAGGCCAGCTATTCAGTATCCAACTTGCCATTCAGCAAAAATGGTCTACAAGAACCCATAGCTAGCTATCCCTTTACAACAGGGGCACTTGGTCGTAGTTTAATGTCTGGTAACCTAGGATCACAAATCGATATTGATTGGCGAGTGAAATCCTTTACTAGACCCTCTATACATGCAGCCTAGAGACAAATTAAAGCTATGGTTAGTTTTCTCCTTTTGGAAGCTTCGCTTAGTGTAATGCTTAACATAATAAACCGATACTGGTGAGTTTTTTTTTAGAACTGGGCGCTCAATATATCTCGCTTGGTGTAATGGTTATCGTTGCATGAAAATGAACTCAGTGACCGGAATTCAAATCCTGTACGTGGCTGTTTGCTTTTCGCAAATCGAATGGCATTGCCAATGGCATACATCCAACTATTCTCCCTTCAATTATTAGTAAATTATTGGCGGACTGGTCCCTTTTAACCTTGTTAGGAAACCAGTCGAGGAGAAGGAAAACGCAGAATTCAAATCTGTTAATTTCCGCTTAAAATATTGACCATGTGTCAGATCCTACTCGGGCGCAGGAGCTGGTAAATATATATATATTTCTCTCTTAGCGCTGTAACTAAGCAATGATAGATACTTCAGATATGTACTAAATACAGCTTTTCACAGTAATAAGACAACTTGAGAAGACTACACCGTGGAGGTTTGCATTTCGCTTCGCGGTATTTTCCTTCGGAAAGTCGTGAATCCATCACTTCTGCCTCCAAGTTATGGTTCAATGGTAGGATAGATTAGATTATTTAACCTCCCTATGGCAACCAGCTGAGGAGGTGAGAAACTTTGCTTGAAAATGACCTTGCCGCACATTCTATCCGTTGAATGATGAGGGTGGGTAAATACGTACATCAAGAATTATATAATCAATTTCTGTGTATTCTATTGATGATAACAATATTATTCCATACACATTTGGTATTTATGTCCTGAAAGAAACACATATATACGCATTTTCTACGTTTAAGTTTGCATGGGACAATATCCCAGTAATGAGGCACCCAGTGAGTACTGAACTCACAAGAAAAATACCCTGTCATAACTTGGTGACAAATATGTAGGACAGGTACTACAGCATTGAACGCCACAAATCTGAAGAGGTAACAATCCAAATATAAGTAAATACTTACAAAAAATGGCATAGAGTAAATATATATTCAAACTAAATTTACTTTCCACCCGGACTCCATCTCTGCACAGAGGTAAGACCTCCTCCCCAATGAGACAAGCTGACTGTCGTGGAGAGCGACTCATGATGTTTAAAGACGGATTACTCGTGGTAGAGTAGTCCATGAAATGCAACACTTCACTTAAACCCATACTTAAGCGACACCACTCCGATCAATCGACTTGTCATGTCAAGCCCTACACCAATATGGTTGACCTGATCATATTGTGCTTATGAAAAATCCCCAACCCTTTTTATCATATATGTGCTAGAAGACGGTGGATGAGGGGCTTACTGCCCTGGGTATGTCGTTAAACTGTATCTAATGGTGAGATTCCAGTTCTGGAACTCTGTGAAATATGGAGGGCCCTTCGTCGCTATTTCACCTAGGTCCACTCTGATCCCGAGAAGGAGTACCTGTTAGTGTCCCATCGATGGGTTAAATAGATATAAATGAATTTTAAACATTTGTTTCAAAAGAAGTTTTTAAAACAAGAATAAATAAAACAAAAACGTCTTCGGCATAAAATATCCATAGGTTTGATATGTCGTGAAATCCAACCAACCAACCAACCAACCAAAATTGCTTTCTTTTAGATATAATAAACTACGTGCTTACCCTTTTAGACCTTGATCATAATACACAATATATTTGACAAGCTTGTATCACCAAACAATATTTTTTTCACTAAACACATGGGGTTATATTGTTACACATTGAAATCCAAACGCAACACAGTCGGTAAGATCGGGTCGTCGCCCGTCACTCAGCATTAAGCACACGTTCTACATTTTTGGAATATTCATTACCATTCAATATTGTTTATGACATATCACCGTCATTGTATTGACCACCATATATGACTAATGACCCTGGTGTCTAGATGTGAGACATTCGCTGTAATATGAGACTTGCAGATATGTGAAAAGGGTTACTCAATTAGTTACCGCAAGAGAGATCACTCACCACCTAAATTTCGGATCTAAGCAAAGCAACTCCTGCCTATTGTGGATGAGAAACAACTTGTCAAAGTATAGGTTCTTCATTTCAGTTGGTTAGTTTGAATCTATTTTCATGTCTGATCATTCATTTAGATGATGGATTTGTTCTAGAAGTTTAATTAATAATCTTTGTACTTTTAGGAAAAGATTATTTTAAGCTGTCTTTTTAAGCTGGTCCTACATTTACTACTTTCCTTCTTATTGTTGATTGGTATGGTTTGAATTTTATTTAGTCCCATGTGCACTGAAAGTGTTGGTCATTTCCCGCTCCCCTAACTCATTTATATATATATATATATATATATATATATATATATATATATATATATATATATAATATATATCTACGAATAGTAGCGTTGCCTCTAGATTCTTTGCTCGTACTCCTTCTATGATCCGTCTTATAGTCAGGATCTGAGAGGTTGTGGATCGATTTTGCGGAAACCATTTTGGTTTCTCCTAAGGATTTTTTCTATTTCAGGTCGGATGCGATTAAGGAGAAGGGCATTATATATCTTAGCTGCAATAGCAGTAAGAGTTATGCCTCTGTAGTTCTTAGCCATTCCGAGATCTCCTTTTTTAGGGAATGGAGGATGCAGCCTTTTGTCCATCTATCTATTCTATTTTGTCTATACACTGCATTGCATAGCCCAAGCAGTATGTCACTGAACTTTCCTATCTTCCATACCTCCGGGGGTATTCCGTCAAGTCCTGCCGCTTTTCTACCTTTTAGCTTCTTTAAAACTTGGTTGATTTCATCTATCGTGAAGTCCCCCAGTTTGATATCTAGTTGTTTATCGACAATCTTTTGGTATTATCTTCTACTATTTTAGGTGGTTCCCCAGAAGTTTCTGGAAGTGGTCTTTCCATTTTTGGAGTCTATCTTTTTGGCTGTTTGCCTTTAACTTCGATTTAGAGGTACTTTTCCTACCGCTGACTTCATTAACAGTTTGCCATGCTAATCGTGACTGTCTGTCCTCCACCGATTGTCTTATATTATTTATTTGTGTTTGTATGTATTCTATTTGTTCTTTTTTGTATGTTTTGGCTAGTTCTATCTGGGCTTTTCTAAGGTTGTGTAGATTGGCATTAGTTGGGTTTATTTTATTACGTTGTACTGCTTCTTTACAATGGAACAAATACTACTAGCATATGGCCTCCCCAAAGAAACAGTTGCAGCTATAATGATGCTATACAGGGACACTAGAGCAATGGTACGCTCACCGGATGGCGACACAGATTTCTTTGACATCGCTGCTGGAGTCCTACAAGGAGATACATTGGCACCATATATATTCATAATATGCCTAGACTACGTACTCAAAACATCATTAGATACCATAAACGAAAAGGGTTTCACACTGAAAAAGGCAAGGAGCAGGCGTTATCCCGCACAAACAGTCACAGATGCAGACTATGCTGACGACCTTGCACTCCTTGCAGATACACCGACACAAGCTGAGTCACTGTTACACAGCTTGGAGGAGGCGGCAGAAAATATCGGCCTCTATGTGAACTCCAGTAAAACAGAGTTCATGAGTTTCAAAAAGAAAGGAAACATCTCAACACTCAACGGCACGCCTCTCAAGCCTGTAGAACAATTCACGTACCTAGGTAGTAATATCTCATCCACAGAGAGAGATGTTAACACACGAATAGCAAAGGCATGGTCGGCCACAAACAAATTGTCATTCATATGGAGGTCTGATCTCCCTGACAAGCTGAAGCGACAGTTCTTCCAGGCTGTGGTTATATCGGTGCTGCTATATGGCTGCACCACTTGGACCCTAACGAAGCGTCTTGAAAATAAGCTAGATGGAAGCTGCACAAGAATGCTACGTGCAGTCTTGAACAAATCGTGGAAGCAGCACCCCACGAAGACAGCTGTACGGTCACCTGCCCCCCTCTCAAACTATCCGAGTGAGACGGACAAGGCATGCAGGACACTGCTGGAGAAGCAAGGACGAACTCATAAGCGACGTTCTCCTGTGGAAGCCAACACATGGACATGCAAGTGTGGGGCGCCCAGCAAGGACCTACATTGACCAGCTATGCGAGGATGCTATATGCTCAGCAGAGGACCTCCCAGGTGCAATGAGTGATAGGGGGGTTGGCGAGAGATTGTCATGGATATCCGTGCTGCAAGCGCGACATGATGATGATGATGATGATATATATATATATATATATATATATATATATATATATATATATATATATATATATTGGTCGTAGTGGTTACCGTGACAGTGTTCAACATTGTAGTAAGCGAGTTCGAACTCCAGTCACTCTATTGCGTTAACCTTCAGAATGATACAATTGGGAAATGTATGAATGCACCTCAACGTCCAGCTATGGTTTAAATAGTAACTCTTCTGTTCCTCTGCAAAGAAGATTTTAGCAGTAGATAAGCAAAGAATGTTGATATATGCATTTTGGCAGATTAATGCCTTTTGTGTTCTAAAACTGAATAGCTGTTCAAACTTCACACTTATTAGTAGCGTTAAATGGAGCTCCATCAAAATTGACTGCTAAGCCAAAACTGAATGTGTCAGTGAGGCGTGTGGGGGGGCAGGCACAGGTGCAACAAACGCAACAGTGTTGCCAATAGCCGCATGCTAAAGTTTCTCTGTATCCCCAGATACAATTTGCAAATGCATTGCAAATTAATAATTTTTCAAATTATTAAAGATGTTCTTAAAGGCCACGGAATATTTCTTTTCCATGATCTTTAAGTGTAACTGTTTAAGTTTTCTTGTTGTTTTTCGTACCCGAAATACAAAAAAGAACAAGAAAACTTGAAAGTTTCAACATGTAGGTCATCAAGAAGAAATATTTCGTGGAATTTCACAAAACTTGCTTATATATATATATATATATATATATATATTATATATATAATATATATAAACACGTTTTGTATACATATATATATATATATATATATGTGTGTGTGTGTGTGTGTGCGTGTGTGTGTGTGATTGCGTGTGTATGCGTATTTTGAAATAATGAAAGTAGAGTGACAAATAAAAATTATCAGAAGCTGAGCAATATACATAGAGATATTTAACATAGAAATACACTAACTTAGTGCCCTGTCGGTTTGGCTGTAGAATACGTCGACTACACCTCTACAGAGGGTTAAGACGCCCCGACATAATGAGCCCACCTTTTGGCCGTGGGTGATGACCCGTGATGCTTATGGACGAAATCCTAGTGGCTGAGCAATCAAATACATGCAACACTCCACTTAAACCCTTATTTGGGTTAGGCATGTTCTCAGAGATCAATTGGCTGAGATCAATAGTGTCCTGAGTATGTCGTTAAAACTATCTGGTGGCGAGGTTTCAATTCTAGAGTTTCGTGGACTGATTACCACTTCATGCCATTACAAATAGGTCCACTCTAACTCGGATTGGTAGTACCTGCTAGGATTCCATCTATGGGTTAAATAGAAGAAAAATGTGTCTAATTAATGTGTTAAAATGAGTTTAGAAAATGAATGCCAACCTAGGATGAATGAAAGAAAATCTTTATGTCTTCGGCATAAAATAATCCAAGCGTTGTCATGTAAAAAATCCAACCAACCAACCAACCAACCAACTAACTAAAACCACTTTCATAGAAACATATACATATAGAATGAAAACAAGTCTCGAGCGAGTATGTCATAGTGTATAAAAGAAATTGTGATTACATCAGTTTACCGTGTAGTAAGGGAAAACGAAACAAAACGTGAATAGGACACCCTTCAATCTTGCTGGAATAAATGTAAAAAAAAACCCATTAAAAAACAACTTCACTCTACCCAGAAGATAACTGAGCCCATGTGGCCAGGTTAACCGATTCATCATACGAATGGACACATTGGTTCGTTGATTTTGGAATCCAATTTCCTTTTCTATCATCCCAAATATATTATATATTGCACATGTGGCAAGGGGGCGGGGAAAATCTCTTTCAGATTAAGTGATTTTTTTTAAAACCCTATCAGTAGAATGCAATTCTTTATAGCGATCAAAATTAGTTAACAGAGTATAGACCTAGTAATTCGCAGTGGTGTTGTATTCTGTCTGCCTGCAGATAATTTAAGACCGATGTTATGTTACATTGTTAGATTAGAAATTAAAAATAACGGTAATTCTAAATTTACAGTGCTTAGCCTTTCGCTGACCCTGATGGCTGTTCTCTGGTTAGTCATTTTGGTTCGGGGGAGTGGAGGATGAATTTGTAATTTAAGGAATTGGGTGCTAGTTTGGATTTTGGAAGCAATGTTCTTCGAGGAGAGGTATTTCTTCTGTGCGTTAACTAGTTAACTAGGGGTAGATAAAGACATCTGAAAAAATATCAACATCTTTGTGTTCGTTACTAAAAACAATAGATGAAAAAGTCTCAAGAAGTCCCAAGGGAGTAGATCAGAAGAACAAATGGAGAAACAGCCCAGATACCCAGATAGACGATAGACGACAACCAACATAGATGAGATAGCAAAAATGACCGGATAGTAGAGGATATACACAAGAATATAACAATTAAGAATAAAGAAAGGACTATAAAAGGGTTAGATCGGTCGGACTGATGACATATGTTTCTAACTGAATTAGAAATGTAAAAAAGATAAAAATCGGTTGTTTTTTCTCCAATTCGACCATGTTAAAATAATAGTTTTTAAACAGCTATCTAATAATCTGTATCTAATCTCTTTATCTGAATAATCACTTACTATATATTTAGCAACCCCTTCCGAACGAGTAGGGTTTGACACAAAGCGG